>OZ037782.1:24607130-24752130 GCA_964035525.1 Porites cylindrica | reverse complement strand
AACTAGCCACTTAAATCGAAGTGGTCTTCATTTAAACAAGAAAGGCACCACGCGCCTAGCTCAAAACTTCATTAACCATTTACGTGTAGACTAGGATATTGCCGTCTGGGAATCCGACTCGGCTGATGTCCATAAGGGTACCGACCGCGGTAAGTCCAGCTGTCCCACAATCTTTGGTCGAGGTTTAGCTATAGCATCCCTTAACATTAATAGTCTGTTGTCTCATATTGACGAACTTAGAGTTTTTATGTCCTCTTCAAAAGTTGATATTTTACATATCAACGAGTCAAAATTAGACTCTACAGTACGTGATGACGAAGTTTACATACCTGGCTTTGAAATAGTCAGAAAAGATCGTAAAATTAACGGAAGGAATGGAGGTGGAGTATGTACATACGTACGCACTAATCTGAACTATCGAATACGTAATGATTTAAATAATGATCTTTTAGAGTCTCTTTTTGTTGAAATCAGTAAGCCACGAAGTACACCATTTCTGGTCGGTACTTGGTATCGACCCCCAAGTTCTCCACCCAATTTATTTAGCGAATTTGAGAATGTTATTGCTAAAATTGACGCGGAAAATAAGGAATTATATTTACTCGGTGATATCGACTGCAATTTGTTGCCTGAAGCAATTACAGTCAATTCTTCCCATCTGATAAACATTTTCGATATATATGGTCTTAGTCAGTTAATCACTGAACCAACACGTGTCACCCAGAACTCAAAAACATTAACTGATTTATGTATAACGAACTCCCCAGATAAGATTACAAATTCCGGTGTCATTCACCTTGGCATAAGTGATCATTCTCTTGTTTTTTTGTCACGTAAGACTCAATACTGCCGTATTGGCCCTCGCGTGATTGAAACACGGCAATTTAAGCACTTTAACAGAGGAAAATTCTTAAGTGACCTCAATCAACTACCTTGGGCCAATGTTCATTTGTATTCTGATCCCAATGAAATGTGGCATGTATGGAAAGAAATGTTTCTTGGCTGCGTCGATAAACACGCACCACTTAAATCCAAAAGAATTCGGAAAAAGCGATCTCCATGGATTACTAGAGAGTTACTGAGCAAAATCCGAAAACGAGATTTCCTTAAAAAGAAGGCAATCTCCTCCAATAACCCGGCTATATGGGATCAATTTAGGTGTGCAAGAAATCAGGCAAATAACGCAATTAAACTCGCAAAAAAACTCTATGTTTCTGACAACCTGGAAGCCAACAAAGGTAATTTGCGCAAAACATGGAATGTTATCAACGAGCTAACTTCACGTAACAGTGGTAAGTCAACGAATATTTTGGAGATCAAGGTAGATGATAAAATAGCAAGTAACCCTTTGGACATTGCGGAAACTATTAACGATCACTTTACAAACGTTGCGCAAGTATTAGCACAAGATATTCCTGTTGTCGATGTTAATCCTGAGTCTTATTTAAAGCCCACTGATCATTCGTTTTCTCTGCAAATTCCGAGTGTTGATATTGTTTCTAACGTTTTGTCGAAAATTGATGAAAAGAAAGCCACCGGTCTTGATATGATTCCGAGTAAATTGTTGAAAATGGCTGCTAATATCGTCGCACCCTCTCTTACCTCAATATTCTCAAAGTCTATTCTCACTGGGATATATCCAAACGATTGGAAAACAGCCAAAGTGACTCCACTTTTTAAAAAGGGCATTAAATCGGACCCTAACAACTACAGGCCGATATCTGTAATCCCTATAATTTCGAAAGTTTTTGAAAGAATTGTTTATAATCAACTTTTCCATTATCTAGATGATAATAAATTGCTACTAGGTTGCCTATCAGGGTTCCGTTCTCTACATAGTACGCTCACGGCTTTGCTTGAGGCAACAAATGCTTGGTCAGTAAACATCGACAATGGCCTTCTAAATGGCGTTGTCTTTATTGACCTTACTAAGGCATTCGACACCATTGATCATGAGATCATCTTGCGTAAGATGTCGTACTTGGGTGTCGATCAGGCAGCTATAAAATGGTTCTCGTCGTACTTAAGTGGCCGAACCCAAAGATGTAATGTCAGTGGCAAACTATCATCTGCTCGTACCCTCAGTTGCGGCGTGCCGCAGGGTAGCATATTGGGTCCTTTGCTATTTTTAATTTACATTAATGATCTTCCCAACTCCCTGCGGGGCGCCGTACCAAGAATGTTTGCCGACGACACCAACCTTACGTTATCTGCTGAGACGTTAACAGAGCTTAAGCTAGCTCTAACCCCTGAATTAAATAACCTTAGCTGTTGGCTGAAAGCTAACAAGCTCAGTCTAAATGTTGCTAAAACAGAGCTAATGATTATTGGATCAAGACAAAGACTATCTGCCCAATGTGACGATGTAGAAATCAGAATTGATGACCAAATTATTAAGAGAGTCGATCATACCAAATCCTTGGGTCTTACCATAGATGCTCAACTCTCTTGGGGTAAACACGTTGAAGAGATTTGCAAGAAAGTCTCTTCAGCTATAGGCGCCCTAAAACGTGTGCGGCCCTTTATATCCAAAGAAACTGCAATTCAAATTTATAACGCTTTAATTATGCCTCATTTTGATTACTGCAGCCCCGTCTGGGACTGTTTGAGTGGTTACTTGAGTGATAAGCTCCAAAAATTACAGAATCGTGCAGCCAGAGTTATTACTAAATCACCCTTTGATGCGAGCTCAAACCACCTTCTCTCCACCCTCAGCTGGGAGAGGCTATCTCTTCGACGAAAGAAACAAAAAGCCGTAATGATGTATAAAACCATGAATGACCTTGCTCCAGAATATCTGCAAAGTCTTTTCTCTCAGCGTCACTCTGCTTACAACTTAAGAAACTCTGAGGGAAGGCTGACCTTGTCCAAACCAAGCACCAATTATTTGAAACGAAGCTTCTCTTACAGCGGGGCCATGTTATGGAATAACTTGCCCAAAAACGTAAAAAACGCTGCATCCGTTGAGCATTTTAAGCGAAATATCAAGAAGGTAGCTGATATATCGGATTCCCACACGGCAATCATGTAAAGCAGTTGTAATTAGTTTTAGTTTTTAACTTAAGCTTAACTGATGATTTCCCGTGTTTAAATAAAGATTTACATACATACATACATACACTGCGAACATTTTTAATCGCTTCCATTTTTATTGTTTAACAATTGTTTAGGGTTCCTGGCTTCATCGTCGCGCGATAGGTTTTGAGTGAGGGAAATTAGTCACTCTGGCAAAAGACAATGTCCATTGCCTGAATTATTTTCTATCCGTATTCAGCAAGCAAAGATTTTGACCAATTCGGAAGCTCAGTCACCTTAATCAGCGTCTAGCTCCAAAGAACTGAGTCAACGGGTCAACCAGCACAGAGACAGTAAAGTGCTAAAAGATATTTAGATATTAAAGATATGATTATGAGATAAATATCTTTAAATTCAAGGAAAGTATCAGTGTTTGGTAGACAAGCTAGTCTAGCAGGTCGCAAAGCATATAGGGAGTTAGTACCGGATCGAGATGTCACAGCAAAAAAATACTGAACTGAATTTTAAAACGTTGGCAGGTCCCTCCAGTTAAGGCGCACTTTTTGAATTTTATGGAGTTTGTTGTTATGTCGGAAAATCCCTGATCCCCTTACAAAACTATTGATCCCGATCCTTAGATCCTGGCGCTGTGATGCCTGATCCCACCCCGATTTTTGCTGTTGATCCCTCAGATCCCAAATACCTCGTTTACGACCCTGATAACAGGGTTTTCCTTAAGTAGAAAGTATTGAACGTGTTGTTACTTCAAAGAACATTGTCTTTCGAGTTTCCTCACACTTTGCAGGTTGATTGTTGACATATATTATTCATTACATAAAATTAATTATTGTTTTGAGATCACGATCTGTTCTACAAATAACAAAAAGGATCTACAGTGAATACCTAATCACAAGTTTTATTTTCATCCTTCATGAATTGAATAACAAACACCCGGATTTGTGCGACTATTTCACAAGTATAATAATATAGTCAATTTTGAATATGCCGTTTGGTGTTTAAAAGCAAACAACTGAAAAACTAGCAAAGCATACAGCGTTCTCTTGATTTAAAGATTGTCGTGTTAAAAACCAAAAGTTCAGTTGTAAACAGTTGGGAAAAAGATACTTTTTGTGGAAGTAAAGTGCGATCCAGTTGTCATCAGTAATCTGAAACCGGTACAAGAGGATTAAACTCGCGGCTATAATTTTTCGGGCTGCGGTACAACATATTAGGTTCTTAAAGTGCTTAAGACAGACTAAAGAATTGATTGGTTAGCTGTGTTTAAACATCCTGTGCTTAAGTTTCCTCATCTAAAATTAAGTGCGATTTAACCAATGATCATCTCTGTTTTCCCGCATTGATTCAAATGCAATAAACAAATGCATGCGAACACACTTAATTCATTTGTCTTGGCATGACATTTCAAGGCGATAAAATTGAAAGGAAAGTTGTCGGCATGTATCCGTTTGTCATCAACGAGTAAACTTTCAAATCTGAATTGAAACACAGTAGAGGTTTTGAATTGTATAATTTTAATTTCTAATTGGAAAGCAGCTTTTACCGAACTGATCACTACCCTTTTAGTATGAATGACATCATTGAGGGAAGATAATATCTAAGAAACCCTACGAAGGCTATGGGATCTGATGGGATTTATTTAATTTATTTTCGAGAATAATTGCTTCCAACCGGCCATTTTACAAACGCACTACATTTACATTATTTTGAACTCCGGTTAGTGTTACAGAACAACTCATTACTACAACTGAGCAAAATTTTCTTCTTCATCATCATTATCATCACTTGGTCGACACGCACTTGATAATTCTAGTGTGTGTGTTTACATACAATCTGCCTAAATCAGTACAATGGTGTTTGGAGGCCCTTTACAATGCCGAAATTCAACAGCCCCAAGCACACTTTCCTTTACCACCGCTGCGATGTCTTCGATTCTAATGTTAATAACAGTGCCAGGGAACCTCCTTATTTGTGTTGCTGTTTGTAAAGATCCGTGCAAAAGTTTGAGAACACCCTTCAATCTCTTCTTGTTAAACATTTCAGTAGCAGATCTTGTTGTGGGTGTTGGAGTGCTTCCTCTGTCCATAGTATACCATACCATGGAGGGATTGGGTTCGTTCTCAGTTGCCTTGATTAAGATTTTACATCTTCTTTTCTTCATTTCCTGTTCTGCGTCTGTAGTGGGAATCGCTGTTTTGAGTTTAGATCGCTACATTTGTGTCACGTCTCCGTTAAAATATCGCTCAAGGTTGACGTCCTCGCGAGTGAAGAAAATATCTCTAGTCGTTTGGTTAATTTCAACTGTGGGCCCTTCTGCTTACCTGTATATAGATTTCATAATATACACCTTTGTGTTTGCGAATAGCACCATTCTTTTCACTTTAATCGTTTTAGTATTTGTACATCATATGATTTCATGTAGTCTACGCTCTCAGCGAAAACTATTTCATTCTCTTACTGACAGCGACAAGATGAAAATCAGATTAATCAAACGCGATGAGAAAGTTACGAAAACATTTCTAGTTTTTCTTTGTTCCTTTGTCGTTTTAACTTTGCCACCTTTGTGCTTTAGCTATGTGTTAAATTTCAGTACAACTTGCAGCTGCAATACATTTCATGTTATCAGAGATTTTCAGTTCATATCGATCTTATTTCCCAGTTCCGTGAACCCTTTTATATATGCGCTGAGAATGGTGAACTTCAGAAAGACTATAAGAGTTTTGTCTTTCAAAATGGCGCAGAAATTTGTCAGTGTCCCTCCCACATGGGATTCATATTCAAGCGAAAATTTCCCTGGAGAGCTCAAACAGGAACCTGATTCAGAGGCCAATGGATGCATCATCAACCAAACGAATAAAAAACCGAACACAGCATCAAACCCTCTTCTGGCAGACACACTAAATTCCAGCTTCGATGTTGAAAATGCTGCGAAAGAAACTTTGGCTGGTAATGATTCCTTAGACTGTAATGTAAAACAAACTATCAAGGAAGAACAACTTGGAATATCTCACTTTTACAGAGTTACTACTAATTTATGAAGAACTGATTTCAAGCCCTGTTACAGAAATTTTTTGTATCACATATGATTAACGCTGCGATATTAGACTCCCGTTTTCTGGTGGACCCTGGCCGAGTGATAATACTAACTTGCGATAAAGGTGCTCAGATCTTCAGCTATCTCCGTTCGCAAGGGAGCAATAATATCAGTAGAATTTTTTTAGTATATTGATTTATTTATTGTTTGGGCGATTTGCTTCAGAATTAAATTTAAATATTAAAATTTCAGTCAGGGCTCAAAGCACAACTGACAATTTCTTCTAAAATGTAGATATTTATGGTATTAATTATTATATTCCAAAATAGCCTGAATTGCAGATTTCTCCTCTAGTCGCCACCTCGTCTCTCTCGGAGGTTTGGCTCGAGGCCGAAATGCAGGCTAATACCGAAAGACATCGCTTTACTATATATCATTATGCAAGCTCTGGTAACGACTTTTTGAACATCTTTTAATAAAATTTCAATCCGCAAGCCAGCAGGGACGTAGCTGCCTTTAAGCCATTAGCACAGGGCTTAACAAAACTGGGTTAAAATAAGCTCATGGATGTAATCGCTTGTTAACACTCATAACACGGCGTGAAATTTTACCTAATACAGGCAAACAATGTCTATCGTTCTGCTGCTGAACGCCATCTTGGTTTTTTAATACAAGTACACGTTGAGGGGTCCCCTTTGTTTACGTTGCCGAATTACCTGCTTGAATCATTTAGATTAAAAATTCCTAGTTTTGAAGAATCTTAGCTTTAAAAAGTAAACATCTATTTAACCTTTTTTTCCTCCCGTAAAGTTTCCTTTAGCCACCACTTTGAAATATGATGAAGCCAAGCGGCTCTTACAAAAGAATAGTTAATTTCATACCCTGACAATGTTATTAAAACGTATATACTTCGAGGAAACCAATCCATCTGAATGGTTCTTCGTATTAGTTTTCTTGACTTTGTAAACTCTTTTTGTAAACTAGCCTCACTCTTGATCTGCAGTCTATTTCAGTTGTTACAACTAAAATTTCAGAGTAAGTAGAACAGGGGCACCCAACGACAGTTTTCGGAAAAATATCTGTTCGGAAGACGATTTGAGATCTAGAATTTTCGGAACATTTGTTGTAAAATTTCTTGCCTGCCTGCCTGCCTCTCCTAGGGTTTTCGAACATCTAAAAAATGGTATAATTGCCTATTTTTAACGGATTTTTACCCTAAAAAGGTCACCTAGAATTTTCGGGAGCCTTTTTTCTGGCTGAAACTTTCGAAAAGGTAAGTTTTGATCCCTATAATTTTCGGATCAATTGACTTTCAGCTAGGAAATCCGAGCAGATGAAACATTTTTAGGGGATAAAAATATGCCTATATCTACCGTTTAAATACTAAAAAACGTTTAACAATTCTATGTTTAAGTGGGTTTGACTATATTCTCGTTGGGTGCCCCTGGTAGAATCGTATTTCTTCACCTAAAAGGTTTCATTTGAATGGCAATATCACCACCTTATTCTTCTTCAGACAACTTGCATGAGCGAAATAGCTGAACGTGTGAAAGAGCCCCCGCCACTTTGCTCATTTTTCTCCTTACCATGCCAGTGTTCACTTCGACTCTAGAGAGATGATTCTGCACTCTGATAAGGGTGAAAACATAGTACATAGTACGAGTGTATCACGCCCGATCACAAACTTTATGGAACAAAAGAGGTACTGCTCGCAGTCTACGATACTGAAAGAATGGCTGATCCCACGTAGTGTCCAAGCCAGACATGCACGGAGATTGATACTCACGTCTCTATCAGTTGACCTTGAGAGATGATGGTAATACAGGTTTTCTATAAAAAGATTCTAGTCTAAACTCAGTCATATATTCCTGCCCTTTTTTAAAACTCACTGCTAAATTACTTGAGCCAGCTTAAATTTGTTCCGCTACTGTCCTCAACCCCCCCCCCCCCCCCACCACTACTTCTTCAGAACTTCTAGAGCCCGTTCGTTGATAACTCACTGCCAATGAAAAAAAGCTGCTGCTACGTCAAAGCGTACGTCATCTTGTCTTGCTTTTATGTCCTCACTGCCCCCCCCCCCCCCCCCCCCCGTCACCGCCCCTTTAGGACTCCAACAAATTGGGCTAAATAAAAGGGGAATTTAAAAAATGGCTGGCTACGCCCCTGGCGGATTTAGTCCAAAATTCTAGGACGACTTCGTCCGTGGTGTCGGTTGGTCCTATCTCTGTAAGACCCGGGCCATACGGAACATGAGCGGAACCAGCCAATTTCAGGCTCCAAGATAGTATTAATGTGCAGAGATCTTGAAAACTTCAAAGAGCCTGGCACAGTCTAATGTAATGAGCCAAAACCTTTATATTGTTGTCGCTCATTAGCATTCAGCCTGGAGACGGCTATAAAGTAGCTTCCCTTGAACCTCCATAAAGCCTGCTCGTGAAAAGAATTCCAGTTGTTTGTCTCTAGCTGGTTAGTCAGCTGCACAGTCGTTTTTAGTGTCGTCACGCAAACTGTTGCGTGACGACACTCATGGCTATGTAGCGGACTGCTGGTTAGTTGACTCTTGGCTTTTAGAATTACAAATGTAATGCAGTGCGATGAGCCTCGGGCCTATAAAGACTATAAAAATTTTTTACGAAATTTCAATTTTAAAAAAGCCTCGAAAAAAAGTGATTACTGACTGGCAGGTTCAGTGCAATTTGCTGACAGTTTGCGGACCTACGGTATTTCTTGAGATTACGCATCTTTTTGTCAGCGGGCAACAGCCATTGGCAAATATATGGCGACCCCGGAAAAGATATGGAGGGTGGCTGGCCCTCTGTCCACTTTAGCTGCTTTAAGTGGGGGAATTTTCTTGCTAAGAAACTACTTTGGTGGTGGGGTATGCAACTGCAAAGCGAAACTAGAAGGTAAGACAGTAATCGTGACCGGAGCAAACACAGGAATCGGACGAGAAACAGCTTTGGATCTTGCAGGCAGGGGTGCCCGAGTAATTTTGGCTTGCAGAAATATATCGAAAGCTGACGTAGCGGCCAAGGATATACAGAACAAGACCGGAAACAGCAAAGTCATCGTAAAAGAACTTGACCTGGCTTCGTTGAGGTCAGTGAGGAAATTTGCTTCTGAAATCAATGAAAGTGAAGAAAGATTAGACATTCTTGTAAATAATGCAGGAATCATGAGATGCCCCTACGGGACAACTGAAGACGGCTTCGAAATGCAGTTAGGTGTCAACCATCTGGGCCACTTTCTTCTCACAAATCTCCTCCTAGATAAGCTGCAGAAGTCACAGCCAAGTCGTATCATCAATGTCAGTTCCTTGGCCCACACTAGAGGTAAAATTTGCTTTGATGATTTGCAAAGCAAAAGGGAGTATAGCCCAGGCCCTGCCTATGCTCAGAGCAAACTCGCTAATGTGCTGTTCACTCGCGAACTGAGTAAAAAATTGGACAGCACTGACATTACAGTTACTGCTGTCCATCCCGGTGTTGTGAAAACTGAATTAGGTCGGCACTTGTCCTTGTCAAAGTCCTATTTAGCCAGGTTTTCTCTTGCACCAATTGTGTGGCTGGTTTTCAAGACCCCCCGTCAAGGTGCTCAGACCACAATTCATTGTGCAGTAGCTGATGACATTGAGTCTGGAGTGTATTACAGTGACTGCAAATGTAAGGATCCAGCTGAACAAGCAAAAGATGATGGTGTTGCCAAGAAACTGTGGGAAATTAGTGCAGCTTTGGTTGGACTAAAAGGAACTGTTTGAAAAAATATCAAACAAACAAAAAATCAAACAACAAACAACAACAAGCAAGCAAGAATCTCTATTCTAATGATTAATTGTGGGCTATTTTTCAGCTTTCTAGACAGTGACCACAGTGAAACCTGTATTAAGCAGACACCCTCTGGGATTGCTGTGTCTTTCATGTTGGGTGGTGGAATTCATTTATTACAAGTGTGCATTTAATACAGGTTGGAAACAATAGAAATGACCATTTCAGGTACTTTTTAGGTGTCTGTGTCCACTTAATAGAGGTGTCCGCTTAATAAAGGTTTTATTTAAAGTAAATAAGGGAAATAAATTTCAGGACTTCGGTTACTGTCCGCTTAAAAGAGGCTGTCCCCTTAATACAGGTTTCACTGTAGTTTATCAATTAACGAGGCCCTGCCAGGGTAAATTCCGACAAGCGACATGGCCCAAAAAGTAGCGACAGCGCGTAAAATGAAATCGCGACAAGAGACAACCTTCCTCGGCCAAATTGCGACAGTGACGGCAAAGCCGACAATAAGCGACAAGCATTTATAAACACCGACAAGAGACGTTTTAAAATTCAGACGGGCGACATGGGACCCCCCTCTGGCAGGGCCTCATTAACATTTTTCTTTGGAACTACCAAGCATACCAACAGAACAGAGTTTACAACAGACTGGCAATGCTGAGTAGCTGACTTTTCTAACTTTACTATTAAACAAGATTAGCTCAGTCAATAGAGTGCTTGACTACAAAGCGAGAGGTCATGGGGCGGGACCAATGCGGGTACTTTCTTAGCCCTAGAGATAGCTAGACTTTCATGTGGCTTGGATGGCTATACCTACAATGTCAGTCCTATCTCCAGAAGGAGGCATGAAACTAGTGTCCTCAATTAGTGCGTTTGCGCTAAATACATTGACACTCAAATAAAGTACTTTTTTTGAGGGGCTGTAATCTTTTTACCTTGACCAGTGAGTTGTTGAATTTGATGGGGGTAAAAAATTAATACATTTATCAGCAGTCACAAGATTGTTTCCAATGATAGAATCTGTTTTTAAGTTGAATATTTAGTTTCATTTTCATGGAAAGAACTGACTAAGAATTATCTGTTAGAAGGATACGCATTCTGGATATGATAGACTAAAGCCAGTACAGTTTACTAACTTATCCCGAGTTATTTCTTGACACTGTTTTCCTCAAGTCAGACAATCATTCTAGTTTCAGGTGAGATAATAATCATGCAAGCTGCTACAAATTTCTGACATTATATGAGTAGATCTGTTTGTCTTCCCCAGACTCATTTTTGAAAAGCTAGAGGGAGATGGTAGCTTTTGGGAACAAACAAGAGTCAATGCTAGTTCTGAGTAACCACTGTGAGTCAAATGGATCATACAGTCCTTTTAAGAAGCTAAAATTAATATACCACCGTAAATGATTGCATTTTTCGGATTACTGTGAGGCAGTGGAAGCAGGGGGACTGGGGGGGCTTCAGCTCACCCCATTTTTTATTGCGAAGGGGCAGAGCCCCCCCCCCCCCCACTTTTGTAGAATAATAACTAACTTTCTTTCATTTTACCACGGTCAACTCATTATCATTAGGACTATTTTGGAAAGTTCAAGTAAATGTCTAGTCGTCTGACAGTTTAAAACCAAACAACGTACTAGGCCGGTTGGATTAGGACATTTCATTTTTTAATCTGCACTCCCTCCCTCCCCCACCGGCCTATGGAAGGCTGCCCTATGTAGTTTTTATTGTTGTTGCCATTCAAGATAGTATTGGTCCAAAGTGTTTGTAGCCCATTCCCAGTACTCCATTATCCAAATGCCTGAAACGCTAAGATGTTGTCGGCGTCTTACAAAAAAAGACGGAAGCTGTCTTTTACTGCTTGGTGGGGGGATGGAATGTCCAATTTTATTTTCAGCCTCCTCCCCCCCCCACTTTTTATTTCGCTCTGCCACCACTGTATTGCAATCTTGCTCCAAATGAATGTCAATATGACTGTTTGCAAATTTTTAGATTGGTAGAGTAAGACTTTGATTTCAACATTTTCCAGGGAAGCATGCATTGCACTGAGGAATGTTGCCTTGGTGGCTATGGAGATTGGAAAAAAAGTTGCATGGAGAGTGGATGATATATATGAAACTCCTTAAACTCTTTTACATGCATGTTCCTGATAACAGGGCTAGTAGTTACATTTGCCTTTGTTTTACCAGCTCATCTTAAAGGGTCTTTTAAACTCCTTAATTGGAAGTGTGTTAAGAAATTATGATTGATTGGCAATATCTCCTACTTGGATGCTTAGAACGGGAGGAAATTTTCTCTGACTGGAAATCTTTAGGTCCTCTTGTGTCATGGCATAATACATGCAATACTGAACTTCTGTTGTGCCCAATGAGCATTTTAGAAAAATCAAAAACTACAACAAAACTGCAAACTGCCTGGGAGATAAATTTTAGTAGTTTGTTTAGATTTCTTAACCATTCATAAAGTATTAACTGCCATGAGAGGAAACCATTTTATTTAGCCCTCTGATCATTTAGCCCTAGTTACTTAGGTTCCCATAAATGGAGATCAGCCCTCGAGACATTCAACTTGTATTTACTACTGCTGTACGCTTTGTCTCTTCGCTGGGGAGGCAAAGGATAAACAAAGCCTTCCATACAGAAACCACAATCACTGGTACCTTTTCTCATAAATTCTATAAAATGTGAACAAAATTTTCCCAAACTGCTACTTTTTGTTGTAATTTTGGTAATTGTGAAGAATATAATAATAACTCCCCTACACCAACTTTCAGCCAAATGTCGGCCAACTGTTAACCGAGACATTACCGACATTATAACTGACACCTTACCTACATCTGCATTAGGGATGCTACCCAAAATCTGCACAAAGAATTGTTAAATATATATAGTATCGAAACGCCAGGAGATTAAGAATCAGTATTAGTGTAATGTTTTTTGGCTATATTTCAATTCTACGCTCAAAATGGTTATGGTGGGAAATACGCAAGTTTTATCAAGTTTTGAATGAAGCAACTTACCAAAGGGTCACTGACAGTCTACCAATTAGCCTGCGCACAGACGAAATTAAACTCTGGTTAACTCCATCCGCAAAACAGTGCCGAAATCCTTGCTCTGGACTTCCAGCTGTGTACCCAGATTTGGGTACGCGCCACGATTGGCCAGTTTAAAAAGGCCTTTGTTTTGTTTGTCGTGATCGCCAATTAGGTTGAAGGGGAATTCGAAACGCACTTCCGGTAATTCGTTGAGTCCGTTGGGGGTCCAGAACAAGGATCTCTGCGCTGCTTCGCAGACGGTACTAAAGTTATCGTCTGCACGCAGGCTATCTACCAATGTGCGTTGTGAGAAAACTCGGTAGACGGTCGACCGACTGACAGTTGGCCAACAGTTGACCAACTGGTGGTTGACTGTTGGCAAACTGTCGGTCTGCTAGTCAACCATTGGTCATCTGTCAGTTAGTTGCTATTCACAATTACGGTCATTTTTAAGACACTATTAAGTTACGAAGAACAAGCATAGGTTCTTAGATAGTTAAGATTTTTTTCCAGTTGCTGTTCATCGCCATCATTTTGAATCACAACATCAAATATCTCATTATCAAGTCCACATTCAGACTCAGCGTCATCCACACCGGGTGTAAATACCCAACCTCTTGATCTTCTTGTCTCCTCTGAAGCATTTATCCGCACACTTACAACGTTGTCGTAACTTTCTTTGAAGTAACGTACATCGGTTTTTCTCCGTGCGTCAGATATTATCCACACTGGTTTGGGAAGAGAAAGATTTTCGCCACAATTTTCAACGAGAATCATTTCTACTGCTAATCTGCAAAAGTAATATGAGTCAGCGTTTCTTTTCTCCTCTCCCCATCCAATCATTTTGTGACGGTATAGTTCCTTGTAAGTCGTAGAATCCATCAGTCGATCAAAATCCAGTCCGTTTTGTTTCGCATATTCACGTTTCAAAGGACCGGAGAGTCTGATAATATTACATTTGTCACAACCAAAGGCGCATTTTAGTTTGCCTGCAATAAAATCTTTTCCCGATTTTCGTTTTCCACTCAAGACGAAGATTTGGGGAGATGCAACTTCTTTTCCATCAGCCATATTGAAGAAGAAAGCTTACATATTATAGTTATTCCAAAAATTACTCTCCGCTGACCAGCTGAGCTCGTGCCAGACCTCACCCAGCTGATTGTCTCAAGATGGCCTCTGAGAAGGATGACTTTTCTCAATACATAATTTCTCGCGAGGTTGATATAAATCTTTTAAACTGCGGCTCTGCCTTTTCTGGACTAACAGAAAAAGAAAAGCTTTATGCTCATTACCTGTGTCGAGCGTCATGGGAGGGTTCTCTCATTTGCTTGCTTCAGACTTCTCCTGAGTCACCAGGAATCTTTTTACTTTTACAAAACTTATTCCATGCGGAACCTATAGAGAAGCTTGTAGAGAGACTTTTACGGATTGAAAATGGTCCTTCCAAGGATGAAGTAGAGGTAAGTTACAAATAAGAAGTGGAGTACTTGCAGAATATCCGGCCCACTAAATGTCTTGCTTGGAATTGAAAACTGCTCCCGCAGTCCCACAGTCGTGTTCTATTGTTAAATTCTTGGTTTGCAACCACGTGACAAGGCGGCCATGTTGGGGGTCAAAACAAAAGAATATTTCCTCGAAGAATTTACATGAAAATAGAGTTTAGTTCCCAGAGGAGAGAAATGCTTTTGTTCTTGACCCCCAACATGGCCGCCGTGACGTCACGTGCAACCCAGCAATACTTAAGCTAAAATAAAAGTGTGTAAAACGAGTGCTCCTACAGTCTTGCACTCCTACAGTTGCTGAAAAGTGATAATCCTGCATATTTTCTGGCCTGAGACCATCTCCAACCAAGAACTTCTCTCCCGTTGTAACCAAGAGAGCAGGGAGACCATCATCATACGAAGGTGATGGGGATGGATCGGAATGTCACCCGCAGAGAGCAGGGCAGCATCACAGCCCTACAGCATTGGACACCAGAAGGAAAACATAAGTGGGGACAACCCAAGAACACCTGGAGTCAGACAGTGGAAGGGGAGCTCAAGACCCTACAGCATACCTAGGGAACCATTCAGAAGCTGGCCTAGAACAGACAGGAGTAGTGATCCTTTGTTCCTGCCCTGCATGCCTGAAGGCATTCATGGGCATGAGTGAGTCAGTGAGTGAGTGTGAGTAAACCGAGTGCTCCTACAGTCCCACACTACTGCAGTCGCTGAAAAGTGAATAATAACTGGGTATACAACTGGTGCTTCTGCAGTCCCTCACTCCTGAAGTCAATGTTAAGTAACTGGTGTACTCTTAGAATGAGGTATACTAGTGCTCCTGCAGTCCCGCAGTCCCGTATACCTGCCAACTCTCACGCCTTAGGCGTGAGTCTCGCGCCTGCGGGTTGAAAACTTCGATCTCACGCCGGCTCACGCTTGTGGGCCAATTTCTCATGCCTGATTGAAAAATGTGAGTTTTTGCCGTCTTGCTTGACACAATTTCAAAAAATATGTTAACTCAGACCCATGTAAGGAACGAAAACCATGTGTGAAATGAATAAATGACAATACCTTCCTCACGATCTCTGATTTTTGAAGTGAAAAGCACTGGGAGCAAGCTCGCTTTTATACGTGTCCTAAGACTGGGACTCGATAACTTCGCCTTCGGCAGACTTCGGACGTCTTCGGAAGACTTCGGAAGTCTTCGGACTTCTTCGGAAGACTTCGGACTTCTTCGGGAATCTTTGGAAATGATCGTGTCGTCTTCAACAATCCCAGCACTCCCAGGATAAAAATCTCACGCTTATATCTCAGAAAAAGTTGGCAGGTATAAGTCCCGTAGTAGATGTCAGAATTTATTATGCAAATTGGATGACTGTGAGACTGCTGGAGTCTTTGTTCACTTTGAAGAAAGCGGTGTTTAGAGGGTACTGTCATATAATTTATCAGCATACACAGGCTTGTCTTTTACAGCCTTGAAATCTAGGCTTGAGGATATTATTTTTAGAATATTGATAGAATTATATGGTAGTATAGTGATTGGAGTGTCTGGTTCATATTTAGTCTGCAATATTAAACTAGGGGATTTTTGTGCATTCAAAGTCTAGAGTAGCAAAAAATCATGGTCTGGTACAATAAAATTTGCCCTTCAGAGGTAAGTGATCAAGATATCTGAAACTATAATGTACAGTGTGTAAGTTGTGTTGTAGTTTATTCGTTATCAGGGAATTTTTTTTATGTACAAAAAAACGTCCTCTCTTAATCTCTTAGAATTTCTTGATATATGCTGCTGCTTTCTATGGTAACCTTGGTAACTACAAGTCTTTTGGGGATACCAAGTTTGTTCCAGATTTACCCAAGGTAATTATATCTGAAACTGTCAGGCTCATTTCTCTAGTTACCTGCTGATTATACATGGTGTTTCATGTTAATAGACATTGAGGCTGTGATGATATTGTGTCAACAAAGATGCTAATCTTTTTCCTCTTCATTGTTTTCTTTTTCTGTCTGATCTTGAATGATTTCTTTGGGCTGTAGTACAATATACCTGACTTACTTGTAGTCTTGAAGATTGGGATAGTTTAATTATTATTTTCATGCCCCCAATTTACAGGTGGGCTTTTTTTTCCCTCTGAGTGGTAAAACCTTATTTTGCTTGAATCTTTAAGGAAAAACTTCAAAGCATCATCTTCTCAAGCAAGGCCTATGAAGACGATCCTAAGAGAATGGAACAGTTATGGAATGCTTGTGAGGATGCAATGTTCTCTCTCAACCCCAGAACACAGCAGCTAGGCCTTGGAGAACAGGTATTCAAAAGATTTGTCAATCCACCTGCTTTATAATTACTTTGAATTACTGGTAAAATAACACAGCGAGCTGACGCCCGGCAATTTTTCCTCCTTTAGTGGAATGTTTGCTTCCTAATCAACACTTGAGTTTATTAATACTAAATAAAAACTACACAAATTTAGGTCTTTGTTGCCTGTTTCTGTGGTTACGTATGCTGCTGAGTATTGTGAAACCTATTTACTGGTTGGAAAATAGTGTCAGTCATATATTACTTGTTATGGGTACCATGTTTGAAAAAGAACTTCTTTTATGCCTCTGTGGTTATTGTTGGCCACCACTCATTTCTGGAAAAGGTAATACTTTCAACCTATTCTTTTTAGGGCCTTTCAACATACTATTCTAGTAACTGTGCCAAGACTGATGCTGAATTTGCTCAAGAGTTTATGAAAGAAAAGGTACGATTGATGCCTTCTTACAATGTAAGTTAGGGGTATAAAAATGTTTTTGGTCAAAATTAAATTCACAGGGCTCGAAATTATAACTCTCTATTCACCAGTGGGACTAAAATTTGAGCGATGGCTGCTACATGTTAAGACATGGTTGCCAATATATAGGCCAGTCACCTTATGTTTTAATAAAAAATCTCCAATCACATCTCTAATTAATAGAGTAATGAGTTTACTGGTGGTAAAACAAAGTATCGTTCTGTGTTTTCCAGCTACTCAAAAACTCGCGCAAACAAATTACCTTTTGTCAAGGAGAAGCGTAGATAATGTAAGACTTACAATGCACAACTTTTGCCATATGTCAGATTGTCTCTTCAATATATGTGTATGATGTTAGGCCCGGTTCAGATGCTGTACCTTTCATGAACCAAACCTAATACTTTGAATTAGGTACACGAAAAGTTTGGCTTCTGAATTAATTAGGAACACCTGTTTCAATTTGGAACAGCTCAGCCGTTCTTTTCATCTAGCGCGGCCGGGAATTTCCTTTGAGCTTCTTTGGAAAGGCTTTAATTTAGATGCTGAACTTTTCTTGTACCGAACCTAATGCATAAATTATTATAATGTATTTTGCAAGCAGTTTGACCGAAATGAGCATTTTCTCCTTTTGAATTAAGTTTGGCTGGAATTAAGATAGGCATCTGAATCAATTCAGCCGGTCTAAATAATTTGGGTCGGCCTTAATTCGAATTAGGTTTGGCTCATAAAAAGTTCAGTGAACCGGGCCTTAGACTGAGACAAGGGTATACGTAGTGTTGTATGAACAAATGTACAGGTGAATAAAAAATAAAAGCAAAGAGTAAAATTGTACAAACTAAGGAAACTGATTGAACATATTGTTGGACACATCAAGCATCATTGAATAATCCAAGTAGTTCATTATTTGGCAAAGAAGTGAGCCTAATAAATAAGCCATGCATGGAAACCTCTTCCACTGGTGTATGAGGATTTCAGTCTGAAAAAGTCTTTCACATATTTTACTAGTACTCCAGGAAATGAAGAAGTAACTAAAGGAGCTCCTTCAGTGTACCAGTATTTTCTTCTGACATAACTGTCATACTGCCTTGAAGTCATAAATTGGTGACCGAAATGTTAGCCAGCTGGTGCCTGAATGAAAAAGTTAATGTTGAGACCTTATTCATGTTGAAATGTTTTAACCTAGGTTGATTCTCAATTTCCTCTGTCTCCTAGTCATGATTATTCATAAATTAGGGTTAGGAGACAAAGGAAATTGAGAATTAAACTAGGTTAAATAATACATTATTTGCATTTACCATTAGTGTTTGTATAATACTGTCCCCACATAAGAGTCTTTGTTTTTGTAACAAGATGTCTCCCTTACTTATCTTTGCAAAGTGTGGCTTAAGATAATCTATGTTAATTCCTTACCAGGATTTCCATTGAAGTTATTGAGGGATATCTAAGAATATTTTTTAGTAGCCACTCAACATTAAAGCCAGGATTAAAGTATCTGTGGATTTATTATTTCAGGAAATAGAAACATACAATACCAGACTGTTTAAGGAAGAAAAGAATGGCCAAGTAACCTACATTCTTCGTTTGGCATCAGTTGTAGCTACTGGTAAGATAAGTTATTTTTCTTTTACAATTTGTCATTACTTTTTTTTTTAGAAAGTCCATTGACTTTTGTTAGTCTGTGTAATCAAATGGTGACAAGTGAAATAACAAAATACACCTTTTGCTGTTCATTTTACGAGAAAATACGCATTCATTTGTGTGAAACGGCGACCAATTTTGCGAAGATACATTCATTAGCACGAAAATACAAACATTTGCGCATAAATCAGATTCAATTACGATTTTTGCATTTTAATCAACATTCAATAACACTTTTGGGCATTCATATGCATCATTGGGCATACAAAAGAGAAAAATATTCTTTCATTAATGCCAACATCAAAGTCATTAACACCATTTTGAGAGTCAATAGGGACAGCTGACATACATTAAAGTGCAAACACTATTCATTAACATTTTTATGACACTGTTTGCAATTCAATAGCATTTCTGGACAACCTTATGATGGATAAGACAAACATTAATTAAACGCACTTGTACAATCAATTGAGTGTTCTTTACATTTAATATACAAAAATCGATTTTCAATTAAACAATAGAAATTCAAACAAATTTGGCCTGAATTTCAGTCAGTTAAATGTATATCCCTCAAAAACCTCACTATTTAAACATTTTGGGAGGTAGGTTTGTGTGGAATGGTACCCATTAGCACATTTAGCTGCGGTCACAATGTCATGTTTCAGTGCAGAGCTTCAGCAAGCACTGCAGTTGTTGTTTCCAAACTCCGCTAGCAGGGGGTTCATTAAGGGCCGGGCACCGGGCAAATTGACCGGCTGTGAACACAACTTTGCCCGGCTGCTTTACATCTCAAAGAACTTCTTTTTAATACAAGGAACGATCAAAAACAGTTTAAAGTTACAATCGTGCCCTTTTCTTGATGAGTCTTATCGAGTGTAAAACATACTTTGCCGTACAATTTCCACTTTATTACACGCGGCATGAAATCCCCTCGTTCGTTTTGCGTTAAAAACAAGAATCGCCTCATAACACATTGCGAAAGAACTGTGCTTCATAAACGACCACCTGAAATGTATCAGTGTTGGGAGCACGTGAGCATGGCGGCCCAGAAAAGAACGCGTTCGATAGCGGATTATTTTTCGGCTTCAACCAAAGGGCCTCCAGTAGAGAAAAGGCCAAGAGGTGAGTAGACTTCTTCGTGATTTAACCTTTTACTTGCCTGTATATATTGAATGGCTTAATCATCGTGTTCAACGAAGCGAAGCGTGTTTTTGATTTGTCTTATGGTTTACGCCAATGAATTAATTTTCGGTGCGTTCACGTTAAAACAGTGCTCCTCCCGTCTAGTCATTGAAATTTTAAAGATAAGTTGTTAAACTAATACTTTTGTGATTCACCTTCTGGCGAAAACTCTTCGTCTCTCCAAATGTTTGTCTGCCGCACTTCATCTATTTATAGAATAGACCAGATGGTTTCCGACGCCACTGATGGTGTTTGTATGGGAATCTGATTTCAAATAATTTTCGTACAACTTCACTACTGAGGAATTCATGAATTGAAAAATTAAGGCAGTAGGCAAAGGATTTTACAAAACAACTGGACCTTCCAGATGTAGACTCTGACCCTGACTCTGATTACGGCTCAGATGCTGACAGTGACTTTGAGTAAAGATTATTATGAGCAGAGCTATTAAAAGAGAACCAAAAAGTCCAATTTGTGTGGTGGGTATTGGTTGTTGAAAGTCATTGTCTGCAGCTTCAAAATGCAGGAAAACATATCCCTGCGATTATAGAATTTAAAAATTTTCCGGGGGAGCATGCCCCCGGACCCCCCTAGCGGGCAAGGCACTCCGGGCCTTGCTAATTCTTTGCCCGGGTGTCAAACTCAGTTGCCCTCCTGTTCAAAACCTTAATGAACCCCCTGCGCTAGTGGGATTGCTGGGGCTTTGCCCTCTCAATCCTGATATACATCTTTGAATTTCCGGACTCGAGATGTCGGCCTTTGGTATCACTTTCAGCAACTTAAATCCTTTTCTACGATGTTGAGTTGGGAAGCATAAGTTGTGTACATATGGGGAAGGAACGGCCAAATCTAGGTGGGCTGGCACCCCGTCATATCCAAAGACCACCGACTTATCGGGATCCATTTTTTCCTCGCCCGTGCCAGAAAGTCACCGAAAAACTGACACAGTATTCATTACTCCAGCAGCTGCCAAGGAAAACATTTGATAGGTGATATTGCCATGCGCATAGTCAAGTTTCATCTCATTGGCCGCACACTTGGCGGTACGCCCTCCACTCCCTGTTGCGCCCTACCATGACTTCTGGCCGAATAGGGTAAATGTATAGCCGCAGCCATCAACGAACACACAGTGGCAAAATACGGCGTGATTCTTTGAACAAATTCAGGCCAATTTTGGGGGGGAATTGGTATTGTTTAATTGAAAATAGATTTTTGTCTATTAAATGTAAAGAACGCTCAATTGATTGTCCAAGCGCATTAATGTTTGTCTTATCCATTCTCAAGCTGTCCAGGAATGCTATTGAATTGCAAACAGTGTCATAAAAATGTTAATGAATAGCGTTTGCACTTAAATGTTTGTCTATAATTATTTGTCCCTAATGATTTTCAAGATAATGTTAATGACTCGATTGTTGGCGTTAATGTAAGTATATTTTTCTCTTTTGTATGCAGAATGACGCAAATGAATGCCCAAAAATGTTAGTGAATGTTGATTAAAATGCAAAAATCGTTATTGAATCTGATTTATGTGCAAATGTTCACTTTGTCGCGCTAATGAATGTATCTTCGCGCTGTTGGTCGCCGTTTCACGCAAATGAATGAATATTTTCTCGTAATGAACAGCAAAAGGTGTAATTTCATGCATGTTTTGTCCAAATTCTGATTGGTTATTAGGATTTGGACAAAGTGCAAGTGAAATAGTTCCTAATTTCACAAGTATATGTTGTGGTTCAATTTTATCCTTGGTTTAAATTTTATTTTCTTTTGTTTCAAACTCATTATCATACAATACCATACCCAAAAACAAAGGAAAATAAAATTTAAACCAAGGATAAAATTGAACCACAACATATACAATAAAGTTAACTGTTAAATATCATGGGTGACAAATTATGCTCACAGTTATAGTAATTGTAGGTTTTTGACTTTCTCATAGTTAGTATTGATCCAGAACTCCACACACTGAAAAGTTAACTTTATAGCTTAGTGTCTGGCTTAAGTTGATGCTACCTGTATCTTGGCACTTACATGTATGGAAATTTTGTAACTTCACACTTTTTCTCCTCAATTTTTAAAGCACTTATTTAGAATTAATCACATTAACGTGCAATAATGAAGAAACCCAGGGTAGGAAATATGAGATCTTTTTATGTAAACATGGTTCTCGTTAAGACTTGAATGAATCAATGATCAAAGAGGTGTGAGAGAGCAGGGCACTCTTCAAATAACAAAAAAAATTGAATAAAAATACTAATATTGTACAGTTGTAGTGGAGCTCTCACGCGCCCAAAGTGTGCACAGCGGAGCACCATGGGCAAAATTTGGTTATCTCTGCATTCAAGAAATTTTGGTTCGTCTATACGTACGTCCACCACCACATGTTAGGGGATGTGAAATGGCGCACTTTAATACTAGCTAGGAGTCCAATAGGCATATTCTACAGTGTACCTGTGTAAAAGGAGTGTAGCTAAATGTCATGGAGCATGGGTAGCCGGGTAGAGGTCGTGGGTCATGGGTGTGGGTGGTTGGTGTGGGTAAATGTCGTGGGTAAAAGTTTTTTCATGAAATGAAAATCTTCACATACCACATACATACCAGGAGTCCTATTCCTCTTTCCTCAGCAAAGCAAATAAGCGAATCGTTTAGTACAAATGGACAAAAGGCATTTAGGCAACAAATAAAAGAAACTCTCTATACCATGTAAGTTACCTGAATCAGGCTAAAGCAAAACTGGAGACTGAACTGCTTTCTCTCAAAGGTGTCAACATTCATGACTGAAACGTCCTTTCATTTTAAGGAATGATATTCAGAATCGTTACGGCAAAGATTTTGTACACAAAACAAAACAAAAAAGAGTCGAGAAAATTACATTTCCGTACCGCAATAAAATTTACATACAGTCTTGCCTTAACTTGAAAGGTTGAGCATGAAGGTGGTTCCTTCGTAAGCTAAGAGACCTAAAACTTCTTTAAAGACTTCTACCCCAAAATATGAAATAGTTCAAAATTGTCCTTTTTTTCCCCCTCACTTCCCCTCCCCTTTCCCATGGTGATCGATGGTGATCACTTTCCATTGTGTTAAAAAATCTCCGCTGATCATTGGAATTGTAGATCGAATAAAGCATCTATTTGACATTTAAAGTAAGCTTATTCACCTGAAGCCGTGTCTGAATTTTGTTTAGATCAGAATTCATTTCAACTTGTAATTATAAGGTATCAGCATCTTCGGCTGTACGCATTAAAGTGATGTCGTCCGCAAACATTCTGGGCCTTGAGTACGGTTGACATTGGGCAAAGGCCATTTATGTATAAAATAAGCAACTGTGGACCAAGAAATGATCCTTGAGGAATTCCACATGTCAACGTACAGAAATCACAAAGTTCACCGTCTACTAAAGTTTTCTGTTTTTGCCCAGTAAGATATGATTTAAACCGTGCTAATAAACGTTTGGAACCTAACTCCATAAAACTTGAGTTTCTGGAAGAGGATAGAGTGGTCCATGGTGTCAAAGGCTTTTTTTAGATCCAAAAAAAAACAACACAGTAAATTATTTACATCTTGCAAGCACTTTACAAGACAGTTTTTGTGTCCACTTTGAACCAAACAACCAGCCAATTGTGAGAAAATAAAAATGTAAATGAAGCCCTGGCAGTGCACTGTGTGTGATCTCTCCATGAATTTTTTTTAGCGGAACCATGTCTTGGTGCCAGTGGAGAGGAAGATAAAGTGGCATCTCTTCTTGGCTCACATAAATTTAAAGGCTGCACCTTTAGGGTTGAGAGAGGCGATTATTCTGGAATTCTGAGAAAGGTTGTAGAAAATTTGGAAAGAGCAGAGGTATAAACTACATGTATACTAACAAAAATAATATTTAGTATATACTAAAACAGTGGATAGTGTTTTTCACGCGCTCTGATTAGCTACTCAATCAGTGAATATCCTGCACTATCTACTGATTCACCTCCAGTTCCTCCGAGCGAGCGACGCCAAACTCGCGTATGTTGCGAGCAAAATGCCTTCCCGGTTTGCTGCCGTAACAAACTAACAAATTTCACAACTAATCAAGCAAACTATTCCTGAAATACATGAAGAAGGTGACGAAGTTCGGTTTGGAAGTTTTAACAGGTAAAGCCTTGTCTTTTTCACTTGAATTTATCGATAAAACCGGTGAAAAAGTTTTTTGTTTACAAATGCAAATTAAGCTTAAGTCTTGCGTTACTCTGTTTAGTTGATTTGTTCATAAAGAAGCTGAAAACTAAATTTAATAATCTTTTTTACAGAATGATTTTAAATACTAAAAGAATTCACAACTCCTTTTGAAGAAACTTTCCCGCTAGAGTTAAACAAACGCCTTCAAAAGTTGTATTTGTCACCAAGGAAAAGCGACGTCCGCCGCCGTTCGGTCATTGTGCGTTAAAATTGTAATCGTTGGCAACAGTAAATGAGTTAAAAATTATCATTTTTGTGCTCAATTATCTCACTTTTTTAGCATATACTAGGAGTCTTTTTACATGGAGTGGGGGAGCCCGGTCTAGTGGGGTAGGTTTCTTTTGTTTTGTGTGCTCCAGAGCGTGAAAACAAAAGAAACCAACCCCACTAGACCAGGGTCCCCCACTCCATGTAAACAGGCCCTAAAACAATTATTCACCGAAGTGGAGGTGGCTAGTAGTGGCTGTTTGCTGCGCCGCTTCGCGGCGTCGGTAAATATTCACTTCGGTGAATAATTGTTATTTATTGTTTTATAGTAACTTAATGAAAGAGTTAGTTTCAACTGAAAAGAAACTGGTGTTGCATTGTAATTATATACATGTAGTTAATTTACCACACTTTAAATGGATTGAGTTGATGACAAAGGGCTAGCTCCTCAAATGTCAGCTTTTCAATCTTTTTACAGTTGGTGAATTTATTTATCAATTCAGTTTGTAAGCCAATTTCTGAAATACATGTATGCTTGGATGTAGCGAAGGAAAAGCTAAGCAGGTTGTTTTATTAGTCAAGCCAGCTTTTTTACTCAACCGTACCTTCGAAATTAGCCCAGGCAGGGTTCGTACAGGTCATGGAAAACCTGGAAAAACATGAAATTAACCCATTCGCCCTTGAGAATTTTGCCGAAAAATGTGTTTTGAAGCTAGTCGAGCCATTTTCTAATCACTGTCTGGCTGTCTGGCAGCATAAAACGTGGCGTAGTCAATGGTTGGAGCAAGATAACGAGATATCTTTGTACACTGAAAGAGTACATCAGCAAAGATGTTTGTTGTGTTAACCTTTACGTGGTCTTGTTTCAGGAGTTTGTTTCTAATGACAATGAACTGTCCATGTTAAAGAACTACATCCACAGCTTCAATACGGGATCTATTAATGCGCATAAAGATGGATCTAGATTTTGGATAAGAGATAAAGGGCCCATTGTAGAAACGTAAGAACATAACGGAAGTTAATTCTACATTGTTGCATAATTGCTGGAGTTGAACTTTTTATTTTCAGCTTCGCCAGTTACTGAAGAAATTAAAGAAGTTTTTGTATTTCTTGTTCTTTAAACGCGCTTCGTTGAAGTTTTGAGTATCCCTCTTATATTTTTCACCGTGTATCAAAGTTTTATTGAAGTATGCATGCAGGTTGACCGCAATTTTGATTTATAGTAATCTTAATGATCAAGCTTGATCAGTCCCATCTTAAGAATGTTAATGAGCAGACTTTTTTTTCTTTTCAAGTTAAAAGACAAATTCTTTTCTCGACCGCCGCGAGGTTTTGCTTATTTTCATTTTACTTATTCTTCAATACCATTCCAATGCTCTCATTCGCGTATAGTTGTAGATTTACTTATCAGACTGAAAAATTCAACGTTACTGTTTTTCTATACTGTAGCTATATAGGGTTCATTGAGACATACAGAGATCCTTTTGGTGTTCGAGCAGAATATGAGGGTAAGCCAACTTCTCACTTCCTTCATCCTGTTTCCTTATTTAGTGCTACATTCATTCTTTCACCTTTCCGCTTCAGATTAGCTCGTATTTTATAAGCATCTTTTTAGTTTTGTTTATTTTAGTTCGCTGAGTGAACAATGCTGCCATTATTGATTCGTGATGACATAGCCTGCTATAAATAGTTAATGTCGTTGTTGTTGTGTTTATAGCTCAGCACCCGTAATCATTACAAATGCTTGTGTAGCGACGGTGGGACAGTAACAAACAAACAAACGAGTCAAAAGACTGGGACCCAACAAACAAAACATTAAGAATTGTAGAAACTCTGCAGTCCCCCTTCTTCCCAATTTACAAAAAAAGAAATCAGTGGACTTTTCCAAAAAACTGTCACAAATTTTTCTATCGACAACTGAATGTGGTGCAAAGGACTGTTCCACTACAGTGTAACTCATAATTTTAACCTATATTTTGAACGCCGTCTTCCTGCAGGGTTTGTTGCTGTCGTGAACAAAGAAATGAGTGCCAAGTTTTCGACACTAGTTTCTAGTGCTGAGAAGCTTCTTCCAGACCTTCCGTGGCCTCGTGAATATGAAAAAGATACGTTTTTACGCCCTGACTTTACTTCACTTGATGTAGTTGGCTTCGGCAGTAGTGGGATACCAGCTGGAATTAACATTCCTAACTGTAAGTTGGCCGTAAACCTTCATCACTTTAGTCAATGGGTGCATTTTATATTGTGCGCCCAGGTAAACTACTTCTTTCTGTCGATCTCCATGTTCGAATAGTCATACCTGATAGCTTGCAGCCAATCACAATCACTTCATGTTTGAGCGTAACTCTCTAAGGCGAACAGGAATGATTTCAGAGGTTTTTTCAACACTAGTTTACACACCAGCGTCAGTTTATGGTATTTGGTTATTTCTATCCTTTTATAGATGATGATATTCGCCAAGAGGAAGGATTCAAGAATGTTTCTTTGGGAAATGTACTTGCAGCTCACACAGTGGATAAGAAAGTTACATTCCTAAGTGACGAAGACCAAGTAAGATGCCATTCTTTATTTCAGTGCTACTGCATATAGTATTTCGGCACCATTAAGCAGTACAACATGAATCGAAAAACCGTTAAGTTTATTTTGGCTGTTTCTTTCAAGCACCAGGAGCTATAGCAATACGTTATTTTACAACTTCTATTTCATTCAAATATGTAGTCGATAAACTAGAACAGAGCTGAGCGACCGTTTACAACGAATACTGTCAGAACGGAGGCCAGAAAAAACCTGCCGGATAAAATTCCAGTATAGGGAAAATACTCGTGCCAACGTTTACTAAACATGTTTTGCAGCAAAGCACGATGAAATCCAGATAATTATTCGAAAACAAACGAAAAATAACGAAAACAAGCTAAAACCCTCGGGAAACTCGATTTGCCACTTAATAAATTAAATAAATAAAAAGTAAACAAATAAATAAAAAATAACGTGGGCTAAAGGAGGTGTCGGCTTAGAATGCTTTCCCACGTGTTAAGCATCCCTTTTATAGCACTCCGTTCTAAGTCCTCATTGCTCCTGCGCCTAAGAAATGTTTCATTTCCGGCTAATTCGTATTCACTCAAACGCCGGAAATTCCACTTTGCTTTAGTCTCTTTGCATAATTTAAACGTTAGCTGTCGTTATTGCCTTTGTTTGTTTGTTTGTTTTTTTTTTCATCTAAAAAATCCAGGAATTGTTTACGAAGCTTAAAGCACCAGCTTTTGAGGTTCAGGTTGGCCTTCATGAACTTTTAGGGCATGGAAGTGGAAAACTATTTGTTAAGGTAACTATCCTTAAATGCATGTCTCTTGCAAGATGACGTGTTGTTTCGTTTGAAATCTATTTTTATTCGATTTTGATTTTCTTTTTCAGCGACAAGATGGCTCTTACAACTTTGATATTGAAAACGTGAAGCACACAGAGACTGGAGAAAAAGTAAGGACGATACTTGCAATTTTTTTACCTTTATCGCTATTAAACTATGAAAGAAAAAGGTTCTATCTTAAGATGTGATCTTGTTTTAATAGTTTAACCACGTGATGTGGTTAAGATGGACGGCCGTTTGTTTAAGTGCTCCGCGTAACATTTCGTAAATTTCTAATGTTTAAGTGTGCCTTCTGCTTTCTTCTATTTGTTTGGTTATCTTGTTTCGGGTGTCATATTATACCTGAGTTAGCCTGTCTTCGTAATCGTTCAGTGTACTTGCCTTGTTTTATGTTAGTTTAAATTCTATTTACTGTATAGTAGTGTCTTCACTGTTATTTAGTCCATCTCTATATAAATCTTGTTTTGTAATATGTCTTCACCTCCCCCCGCCTTTATTTTTTAAGCTTTTTGCGGGTGGGAAAGTAATGTAATTAGTTATTTTCCAATTTTCTATAAAATTTGTTGTTGTTGTTGTTGTTTGTTTATATGTCGCAAATAAATAGTAACGTGCCCTCAAAGGTTAAATTTGAATGTCTAAATTGACAATAATAAAGTTAAACGCAGTTATTGTTGAGGATGAACGAATCCACGTTTATGGGAATATTTGAAAAATTTGACTTACCATTAATTCCAAGTAAAAGTTTTGTTTTTATTTAAACATAACGAACTCCAATCTTGAAAATTTTTGTCTTTCCCAGATCACTAGCTGGTACACTGACGGAGAGACCTGGTACACGCGGTTTGCTGATCTAAGTTCGTCATATGAAGAATGTCGTGCGGAGTGTGTCGGGATATATCTTTGCACAAACAGACAGGTCCTGAGGTCAGTGGCCTTTACCTCTAGATAAGGCATTGAGCATTTTAGGGAGTAGATTGTCTTAAGTAGAAAGAAGTCCCTGGAATGATGTGACACACGTCTTTTGGGAATGAAATCGTAAATAACTGGACAGGTATCCGTAGATATTTAAGCAATAGAAAACGTTTTCCGTGTTAGCATAGCCTGATTTAAACACGAGAGGGGTTGGGAGAATTCGACACAGTTATGCAAACCCTCGACTTCGTCTCGGGTTTGCATAACTGTCGAGAATTCTCCCAACCACTCCAGTGTTTATATCAAGCTATGCAAATACAGGAAAAAAGTTTTCAATTGCTTTTATAAAAAACGTTCCCGAGAAAAAACGCAAAACTCCTTGTTTAGGGCAATGATTAAAAGATAAATTCTTACCAGTCACGAAGTCTTGTACATGAAGCTTGTACGCAATCAGTTCTTGTTTTGCAATAAAGATGCTTTCCAAAAACACGGGTTTTCTCACTTAAAATGTCAGCTTAAGCGGAAAAAAATTGACACAGCATGTTTCTGAAGATTTTCCAAGTTTCAGCCGACGAGGAAATGGGTAAATAAAGTAAATGTGTCGAGCTTTCAACTCAAAAAGTTTTTCAAATCTCTGCTTGCGTGATTAGCGCGCGAAAAGCAAAACACCTTGAAGCCACTACCATGTTTACATACTCTCATGCAAACACGCCTCTCCGCCAATCAGAGGGCGCGTACTATCTTAGTTATTTTATGAATGCTTGTATTCCACCCTCTGCGTGATGGCGTCATTAGTAGCGGCACCTTTCCGTTGATCTAGCAAAATAAATTCAATATTGTGCACTAAGTGGAGTTTGACACGTTGATACTAGACTATTCTCAGTCCCCTATTTTTCCTTGCGATAACTGAAGGAGAAGTCGCCATCTTGGTTTTAAATGTTCAGAGAAATCAGGGGAAGGTGACAGCAGCTTGATGAAAGAAAGTGTATTGTATATAATGTAGCATCGCTTTCTCCGAAGTAAATGAAATGGTTAAAAAATGGATTCCATGCTGCTGCGCGTCTGTTTAGTTCAGCTCACCAATGATGTCAAAATGTAAGAAAAAAAGTGGCACACGAGCCGCGGGGGAGGTGTGGCGTTGATAGCATGTTTTGAAGTCTTCTGTGATCTAATTCTGTACAGAAGCACGGCAACGTGAAATCTATTTGTCTTATCCGATGGAAAGGAAACATAAACAACAAACTTGCTTCGTGGGGCTTGCTTTTCGAAGATTTGTGGTAGTTTGGACATTTTCCAAGTCACCAACGGGACTTTTCGTCTCTTTTTTTTTATCTTTGTTGTCCTGGTAAACAGCTTTTTCTGAGCTTTTTACGAGACCTTCACTTTATAAATTTTTAAAACCGTGGCTTAGCGATGACAATTATTTTGAAGAATTCTTCTAGTTCAGGCATTTTCAGGTCACAGAAAACGCCTTTTGTCCCAGGTTTTCGTTTTCCTTACTTTTTTTGAGGCCTTCACTGGCCCAATCCGATATAGTCTAACCAACTCTTCTAAAAATGAAAATGAAGAAATGATCGTCGCAGTGAACGCAATTTATGCAATTGCGTAAAGAAGCCTGAAAAAAAAAAAAAAATTCAGGACTCCAACGGGGCTTGAACCCGTGACCTCGCTATACCGGTACGATTCTCTACCAACTGAGCTATGAAGCCACTGATGTTGGGAGCAGGTCAATTGTGGGTTCATATGTTCCCGTGAAAGAATTTTTTTTTCAGGCTTCTTTACGCAATTGCATAAATTGCGTTCACTGTGACGATCATTTCTTCATTTTCATTTCATTTCCGCAGTTCATATATGATTTTTTACACTTCTAAAAACTCCGCGCCATGTTGTACACAACAGAGAAAGCAATTTTTTCGTGACGTCATTCGTGTCTGTACCCTAATAAATGATAGGAAACGACCAAACACCAGGCGCGTAGTATTCTGTACCTTGAATTAACTCTAACAGGTTTTAGGCAAGGACCAATCACAGCGCGCGTAGTATTCAGTACTTTGTATAAATTGAAATGGTAGTCGTTATCGTTACATTGAGCTGTGAGATAAGCCATGCAAATAAAGGCATATTGCTTTTCTGATGGTCTCAATTGGATGTGGTTTTTTGTCCTTGTAGAGTCTTTGGTCATGAAGGTACAGCTGCAGACAGTATAGTGTACATTAACTGGCTTAACATGGTACGAGCAGGGCTTCTAGGACTGGAATTTTATACCCCTGAAAACGACAAATGGAGGCAGGTTGGTGTTAGTAGTATATCAATTGTTTAACAGGTAATAAGTGCAGATATTTTTTCGATTCCCGAAAGGGTAAGAAAAAGAGTGCACAATCAAAAAAATGTCCGGTGGTTTTTTAATCATTATTCAAAGTTGCAATAGGCACCCAACACGTGCGAACGTAAACAAGCCAAGCGACGTGAATAGACTCATACAAAACCATGCCGGAAAGAAAGCTTTCCTAGCAGGGTACTTGATCCCACTTTTACGATCTCAACAACCTTGCAAGAAAGAAACACAATTCCCAGCAGTGCGGGTACGGAGAAATAAAAAAGCGATGAACATGCTAAAGCAACGCCTCCAGACCCTACAGTGCAGGTACCGGTCATTGCCCTTTTTCATTGTAAAGACTATTCATTACCAGTAAGCACATGTCCTCTCAGAGAACGATATTTTTCCTCGGAAAAGATAAACTACAATAAATCTTAAGCTTACCGTATTTTTATCTTACCGGGAAACCGGGCAATTTTTCAGAAATTTGAAGGTAAATCTTTCAAAAATAATTGGTTTTGATAATATTTTAGCCCACAGTTGTCGACAACCAAAGAAGATGTCAAGCAAAATTCCATGATCATGCATGAGATAAATAAGGGATTGTTTCAGTGAGGAGAATGACATGCGATGAGTGGCCACATAAAAAGTTTTTCGGCATGCAGCTTGATAATTTTATTGGAACTCATTGATGTTAGCCTGTTAATCTTAAAGTTGAATGATGCGTAATTTCATTGCAGATGTTCGGCGTGACAGTTTTTTTTTAAAACCCTTGGGTTACCTAGATTAAGTCGTATTCTCTCACACACGAACCTCGAAAGCGGCGAATTCTAAAGCTTTCACGTGCAAACTGCGTGACAATACAACTCACAGTAAGGGCCTTATTATACATGAGCCGGGCTGGCTGATTCTGCCGAGGTGACTTTTATCCCGGTATTACATGAACAGGGCCAGCCCGGAGGGGCTATTTTCATATAGAGATTGAAAGCAGTGCGCATGAGTAGTGTGTTACCCGCTGTCCTATTTCTCGCTTGGTTTATTCGCCGGGCTCCATGGCAAGCGTGTTTACTTGTAACATTTTCAGGCGGGATTCCGGCATCACAATACTGGGATCCCAGCTAACCGGGCTGACTCGGTTGTCATGTAATCGCAAAGTTGATTTATGTTGCGTTTATGTAAAGGTGCCTAGATCTCTGCAAAGCGAGCCAGCCCGGCTCATGTAATCAGGCTCTTAGTTTTATAGCCAGATTTCTCGCCCTCCCCCTTGACCTCACCTATTTTTCAAAGCCCCCCGAACCCACACACCCAAAATCTCAGCCCCCACAGACATCTTCGTACCTCCTTCTCCATATTAAATGAACTTTCCCTTATCCATGCTGTATCCATCTGATCTGAACAGAAATTCTAACAACATTTAAAATAAGTACAAAATATATGTTTTTGACTATTGATAAGATCTTTCACAACCACCACGTCATTTCAACAGACTGTAACTACACTATTTCTTGTTACTTCATGTCAAATTCAGTTTCACTGATTAACAAACTACAGCCATTTTCTGACTAATCCACGTTCAATATGACTGACTGATAGTGCGGTAGCCAAACAACTTCATCATCACATCAACATTGTCTATGCTAGTACGATATTTGAAATTGTGGACAAACATAATTTAGAGATCCATTGCTATGTGGACGATAGTCAACTCTATTTATCATTCTGTCCTAATGATAATGCAAATCAAGAGGCCGCCTTAGCTAGGGTCGAAACATTGGTAATTGGATGCTGAACGACAAATTGAAACTGAACGATAGTAAAACTGAATTCATGATCATTGGCACATCGCAGCAACGAGCTAAAGTATCTATTAATAGCCTTCGTGTCGGGACTGCAACTGTCACCTCTGTGTCGTCTGCAAGGAACTAGGACTCATGGTTTGATTCTAAGCTGGCGATGGCAATCTATATTTCAATCTATCTAAAGGCAACACCAAGACTCTGGTTCATGCCTTTATTTCATGCAGATTCCATCATTTTAACAGTCTTTTATATGGCCTGTCGGAGTATCAACTCAATAAGCTACAGCATGTGCAGAGCATGTGTGCAAGATTAGTATGCAGTGAAAGTAAATATTGTCTCATTACTCCTTCATTAGTTAGATTTACATTGGCTGCCTGTAAAATTCGGAATTGAATTTAAAATCCTGTTGATTGTTTTTAAGATTTTTAAGAGCTTGGCACCTTCGTATTTAAGTTTGTTAATTACTGCTAAGCCTGTATCTACAATCTGGGACAAAACTGTTGAGAAAATTGTATACTTGGACAGCATTTTTCTAAACATCGTAGCTGTACCGGTTCTTCCCTCTCCCCCTTCCCCTGAAAGCAATGTTGTTGTGCATTCAAAAGAAAGCCTGATCCCTGGACGTTTGTGGGAAGCAACATTGATATTGGGGGAAGAGGTTTTCTTTCCGCAAAGGCGTCGTTTTGGAAATAGTTTTGTTGCGTAGGAAAGTGGACATGATGGGGAAAACTTTCTCAAGTAGTTTTGTCCGGGATTGTATTTGACTTGGAAACGCGATTTGCAGCCTTTAACGCAGCCAAATAAGCCTGTTCTTTATAAATGTAGTACATTTCAAAGAAAAGTAGATAATTAATGCAAAATGAGTGAAAACAGAGGCGTTTTTGACAAGAAAACCAATTGCTATGTCTTCCTTGATTGGAGTGGTCAGTAAAGAAGGTTTGCGAAATTCATTTTCCATGCATGGTTTTTACGCGCGCTTTGAGTAAAGAATAGCGGGCATACATTGCGCTTTTCGAGGTCGAAAAGGACGTTTCCGTCAAGCAGATTAGCCAGAAAACGGGAATTTCACCCACTGCGATTCGATCAACAAATAACACATGAAACTTTTGCTGAATTTTCAGAGCGCGTGACCCGACAACTTTGAACAATTTTCACATCGCCGAAATAGTCAATGGGCAAGCACTTGCAATGAATAAAAGCATCAAATGGAGAGAGGATTAAATATTTACAAAAGCTGCATTTTTACTTTTCACATTTGAATGCTTACTTTTGAAGTTGTAGCGATATCCAGTCCAAAGAAACACACTATGAAATCTAGAAATGTCACGCGCGATAACGTGACAAGATGTACTATCGCGTGACCTGTAAAAGTGCACGTTTTGTCTTCGGGTTACATATGACTGGAAAAAATGATGACCTAAATTGATAATTTGTCAACCAAGGCATGATAAAAGTTGCCATAGTTGACTTGTAATCTTTTTCTCTCCACAATATATGCAAGTCGGAACGATTAACAGGACATTTTTGAGCGGCTGCGAAGATTAGCAACGGTTAACAACGATTAACAGGGAAGTTTAATAAGAATCAGAAGGTCATTCTCTATTGAAAACGAAATGGTGTTAACCGTTTCAATGCTTTGTTAATCGTAATATTATTCTATCCATGGAATTATCATAAAAAGTTAACCGACTTTTCACAAACAAAGTTTCTGTAACACCCATAGTTTAACCAATTATAAGCTCTGAGAAGCAATTTCCACGTGACGGGAAACGGTTCCATATTGGATTGACCATTATGTCCTTAAATAAACACTACGAACTCCTTTTCTTCGAAGAGAACCGTCATACAAGTCTTGTTCAGACTCTTCTGAAAAAGATAAATTACTTTTCACATTTTCCGAGCCTTCCATTCCGGAACTACAGGAAAATATGTAACTATTGGCCCGCGTTGCACGGCTATTGCGAAATCTGACTGTTTTAAAGAGGGTGCTGCAAAAAACGAATATGAGGTCGTGCTTTTGTATGAGAAGATGGTCTGACGTGAAACTTTGTGCTCAAAACAGCTTCTGTAAAGTGCTTTTTATTAGCATGTTTTTGTTTTGTCCTTGCAAATATTCTTGCCAGAAAACGCGAATCACCTTGTACATAACTTAAGAAGTTCTAGCGACAGTACTCTACCTAGTTATCCGAATGTTAAGCCCAAAGCAACTCTCGGTGAACGGGCCTTTCTGTTTGCCGCACCTAAGTTATGGAATGTTCTGCCAAGATATATCAGGGAATCCATTTCTATTGACACTTTTAAGAGAGTGCTGAAGACTCACCTTTTTAAAAAGCATTTTGTACCACTTAGATTATAAGATTGTATTTTTAGCTTAGATTATAAATTGTTTTTAGCCTATAATTTTCAAGATTATGCTAACAGATTTTTTCTTTTTAACTTTTAGCCATTAGTTTTTCTATAATATTATACATGTATATATATATGATTATCTTATTTTATCATTTTTGTTATCAAAATTATTCTTTATTATTATTATTATTATTATTATTACTACTACTACTATTGTGTTTTTTTCCCTATGGCGCATTTGAATATATTTATATAGATATTTTCGCTTTATAAGTTTTAAAATTAATTTGAAATTAATATAACTCCACGCCTTCCACTTCACTCATCTCAACCAACCCCTAAAATATACAACGCTACTGCACTACTCACACAGCCCTATACACTTAAAAAACTTCACGCACGCGTTGTACAACGACGCCCAAATATACGCTCCCACAGTGTCTTGTTTTGCTTTGTTTTGTTTTGTTTTTTTTAGTTTGGCTATGCATAGCGAGTAACCAAATGAGTTACTGCAGGTTTTCTTTTCCTTGTGCTGCAAAAGGCTCAAAAATCGATTACGTTTTTGTTCCAGCAATAAGTTGGTAACCCTGTGGCATTAGATCTACGAGAAAAGGTAGTTAAATTGCAGCTTCGGTTTGGACAGAGAAAATAAGTTTGGCAAGTCATAACCATTAGCCATATTTGCCTCTTTCCAGGCTCACATGCAGGCACGGTATGTCATTCTGCGCGTGCTCCTTGAAGCTGGTGAAGGACTGGTACAACTGACCAGTGTCACAGGCTCAGATGGCAAACCGGATGTGTTAATAAAGCTAGATAAAACAAAAATTGAGTCAGTTGGCAGACCAGCTATTGGAAAGTTCCTCAAAAAGCTTCAGGTGAGTCGGTCTCTCTCTACTTATACATCTTATCACATTTGCTTTTTGCTTCTGCGTTTCCTTTCTTCTGTTTGCTCTCGCTGCTTTTTGCAGGCTACAGAGAATGAGATTTTTCTTCATCAGTGTACCCATGCATCGATCAGTGAGGGTAGACTTAAACTCTGTCCGCAAACTACTGTCGCCAATTTACCCAGCAACCCCCTTGCGACAACTAGTGTCACCCACGCACTCCCTACATAACCTGTTGACACTGAGTATGGAGTCTAGCCTTGTCTATAGATTATTACGTCGTTGAATGAGGGGAATACTACTAATCATTAACCAACTCATATATTTTACCATCCACGGTGTTTGTCGCAGGTTTTCAAGTCGACGGCGGATTACGTTTCCGGAAAAGCTTTGTACGATCGCTACTCAGCAGTAGATGATGAATTTCTCGCTCTTCGAAAAACAGTTCTGGCCCGGAAGACGCCCAGAAGGATGTTTGTCCAGGCCCACACTAGTCTGACAGGTAAAAATGTATTACACAGGCTCACCCCAGGATTTTTTCAATGTGAAAAACGTGAATAACGAGTAAAATGTACGTCGGTGCATCCAGTATGCTTCTCAGAATTTTAGGGAGAGATGAGGAGTGTTTGTTTGGAAACCAGTAGAAAGAAGTGAAAAGTTTTATACTTTGTTCCTAAACAGCAACATGTCCTCCAATATAATTTTTTACCTTTCATACTAAATGCCACACAAACACAGATGAAAATAACAGTTTTGTGCAGTGAAGTAGCAAGATGTTTAGAGTGTCAATCAGATGGCTATACCAAAAATTAACAACTGTTTCTTTCACTCATATTGCACCCACTTTGTTATATTTCTCCCCTTCTCCTTAAATGTCAAGAACCGTTCTATTAGGCCGTCATTTACTGGAGAGATTGGGAAGCATGAACCTGCTTATTATTGGGGTAAAAATATCCAGGGATACCGAGAATTAAAGGAAATAAAGGGAGATGTAAAGAATCAACCATAAGAGGACACAGAAAAAATCTGAGCCCCAGATGGGATTCGAACCCACGACCCTCCGTGTTCTAGATCGGATGCTCTAACCTCTGAGCTACTGAGGACTCGTTGGCGAGCAAGGGTCATTTTTGTGGGTTGGACTTGCGAACCGCATCTCGCAGTCACACAGTCCATCACAAGCAACACATTAAGGCTTAACTGTATCACACAGTCCATCACAAGAAGAAATAGTAAGAAATGTCTCACCCATTTCTTACTATTAATGTGATTGTGTGATACAGTTAAGCCTTAATGTGTTGCTTGTGATGGACTGTGTGACTGCGAGATGCGGTTCGCAAGTCCAACCCACAAAAATGACCCTTGCTCGCCAACGAGTCCTCAGTAGCTCAGAGGTTAGAGCATCCGATCTAGAACACGGAGGGTCGTGGGTTCGAATCCCATCTGGGGCTCAGGTTTTTTCTGTGTCCTCGTATGGTTGATTATTTACATCTCCCTTTATTTCCTTTATTATATTAATATCAGTGGCATAGATACTGAGAATTGTCAAGAAAAACTAATTAGAGGAAAACTTCTTGACTTTGCAATATATTGAGGGGAGGTGGGGAGCAACGGTTGGCGCCGTGTTGAAAGCGCTTGCCTGTGGTCAATGTGGCCCGGATTTAAATCCTGGCTTTGACTTTTTATTTTGGTTGATATTGTTGCTCTTCCCGTCCGATTCTTTTCCGAGATGTTTTTTTTTTACCCGGGTACTCTAATTTACCCTAACTATCCTTAAACTCTTGCAAATTCCTATTCCATCCGGGAGACACAAATACCGCCAAACGAATTCTTCAGAGCCCCTAAGGTTTTACCAGTAAATAGCTAAGTTACTTTTACATTATCACTTGCGAGTGGTGTTTCAAGTCTTCGGCGTCCACGCTACTTATTCCAAATTTAAACCCAAGTTAAGGGGGACGTTGACGAAGTTCTCAGAGTTTTCATTTGCTTCTTTAAACTTGAGTTTTCTCAATTGGTTTATTTATTGTTTTCGTTTTCACAGATGACAACTGTGTTACCCTGACAGAGTTTGAGCCTAGTCCTGCTGGAATGATCAACTCTTTTACTACTCGTTTTGCTAGACACGACAGTGTGTTGGAAGATCTGTGGAAGGCAGAGATGCCCTACCATAGGCTGTGATCATTATTAAATAAACGATGGTTTCTCTTTGCTTCCAACCTTTACTAGGAGTTTTGAACCTGGCAGCTTAAGGAGATAGCCAATCAATAAGCCGCACAAGACGCTGAGTGGGTGGGGCTGGGGCGGGAATTTTACGAAACTGGGAGAGGCCATGCCGCTCAGGAAATCTCTAGTTTGTTTTTTTTTTTCTTAGTTAATGTAGTGTAATTTTAGCAAGTAGTTTCTATGTGAAGCTATAAAGAAAGTAGCAAATTACTGCCAATGTAATTGCCTTTCTTCAAGGCAAATAAAATGTTTACAAGCCTTCTTAGTTTACTCGTGCAGAATTTAGTTCTTGTCATTCAAAAACAAACTTCTCAAGACAAAAGTGCTCTTGCTTTACCTTTTAGAATTTAGTTTTGTTACCCAAATAGTGAACTGAAAAGTTGATTTTCAACCCGGAAGGGATTCAAAAGTTCGTGTTTCAAGCGCTAGCCCAGCACTGGAGCAATAAGCTTCCGGGAGCTGGAGGTGGCATTTGGCACAACTTTTGAATCTCTTCATGATTATAATGGTTAGTCACTGATTTGTCTAATGGAAAAAGTTTTTGTAGAAACTAACTCCTTTTCTTTTGCTTTATTTAAAAACAGCATTCGTCTAATTTGAACAGTTATTGTTTTAACTCATTACCGTACAGTTTCAGATCAGTTACACCAGCCTTTCTAAGCAGACACTCCAAAAACGTAACAAATTAATGTAGAACGTTTCCTATGTATTGGACAGCTGTCTCGCCCTCTTAGGGGCTCGTCAGTATGGCGTAATAACCAGAGATCAGGCTCTGATGAAAAATATCCGCGCATTCTGGTTTTAGCCCTGACCCAGAACTCCTAACACCCACAGAATCACGCCATACCACGTGTCTTCTGGGGGGTAAGACTACAAGTGTCACAAAAGGCGGGTCATTGTGCCAGGCGCTCTTGCGGACACCGAGGAAACTGGGCCTAAGAATCGTTGCATGATCGAAGCCACGCATGTTTTGCGAAGAAAGCTTACTGAAAGACTAAATTTAGAACTTTTCCGAAACATGTCGGTCCACGAATTCTATCGCTTGAAAGCGCTGATTACTTTGGAACCAGTGAACACTACTGAGTGGTCGAAAAAAATAAGAATCTTAATTAGCAAAATTGCGATGGTCGGGTGTGGTAAACTTTCTCTATATGCAAATGAGTCTTGGGATAAGCATGCGATTTATTTTCGGCAATGATTGAAATGACGTGCCATGTAAATCACTTTTTTGACATCTGGCAATGACTTAATTTCTCTGAAATCGAGGCCCTTGAATTTTCGTGTATTTATACACGCGTATAGCCTGCTACTGGAGAGATATTTCTGGTCGTCGCTAACACGCGTACTAAATCAATTCAGAAACAAATAAAAGTATATCGACTTCGATAAAGTAGGAAATAAAAAACCTTTAGCGAGTACAGCATGCTTCTTGTAGAATTAATCGTCTCCTCACCGATCATTTCTCGATCTAATCTCCAAGCTGGCGAGACGGAATGCCGCTGTAAGGCGTGTTCTTGTTCTGGTAGAAATAGAGGAACAAAGCTTGGTTCATTTTTTTGGATCATCTGTTCAGTTCCATCAGGTTTACTTACTGAAAGTGGTGAAAACTGAGAAAACATCATGAAACGAATGAAGTTTGACCACATGAAATAAATGAAATAATAAAAAACATATTTTGTGTGAACATCTATTTCCAAAAACAATAAAACTGAGTTAACGTTGCTTGTCAAATAGCGAAGCCCTGCTACCTCTTTTCAAAAACGGAGTTAAATTTGATAAAACTGGAAAGTTTCTGCGAGCCAACCTTTCCTCGGAGTAGACTTTTAAAATTGCGTGATGTGGTGAATTCTTGAGGTTTGAGATCCGATTTGTCTAGTCCACTCCAATCAGGGACTCCAATGCAAGGCAAACATCAAAGTTCGACGTTTACATGTAAGACTCAGTACTGAAGTTCTCTATATTCTTCGTTTCAACGCATTGCAACAACTTAAAACATCGCATTATGTCCGTATTAAAGGTTACTTCGGCCGCATCAAGAAGAATAAATCGCATCGGCAGATGTGCCAAAAAAAAACCTTTTGAAATATTTTGCCCTGTTTGCTCGTTTACATTTCTGCTCAGTCGTATGTTAGTACTGAATAGTTGAGTGAATTCTTTTACATTTCTTCTCCGTGAAAATGCGGTTGCATGTTCCGTGTTCTCGTCCTAATTGACTCACATAAGTAATCCACCTTTGGCACGTGTCCTGCGGCAGTCATCTTCTACCTACTACATGAGCGATAGAAACTGGGTCCTAGTTTGGTATCAAACGGCGAAGAAGGTGGTGTATTCGTGCTCTGGATTATGCGTTATATTCGGGAAGGTTTCTTGATCACTTAGCTCTTCACTACAGGTGAGAAACCCGGGTGAGAATCTGATGTAGTCACTATTTAAACGTATGTATAAACAAAATGTTAGAAAGAGCTCTTCAGCTCCTGGTTTTAAGTAGTGCCCGTGGATGTCTTTGAGCCGGAAAGGTTTAGGACACACTCATTAAACAGAAATCAAAAACGTGTATTGAAACCATTTATGTCAAATTCAGTTTTGTCACGGAAACAAATTGAGCAGCGAAATTATCACAAACACAACTCACGAGTGGCTGGAGCCAGGGAATCTCCTGTGCGTCTTCGTCTCGATAACGAAGAAAACTTTGTCGAAAGCTCGTGCACGGTAGAACTTTGAAGACAAGAAATCATAAGAGATCATCGAATTTATAACGTTTAATTTATACAGCTTCAAAAATGGATCTTACTTCTTAGGAATGATAAACTCATTACGGCGTGACGTGTAATATAATGGTGTATTTGTTTACATGTTGTAATTTTGCAAAAATATTCGGCATGAAGAAAAGTATGACATTTAAATACTGCAAAGCTAACTACCTTCAGTTCCTTCGCTCTACTCTACATAAAGGCCAGTTTTTCTTTGTCCATCTTAAACTTCACTCTGGTTTTTAATAAGTTTGTAGAATTTCAGATCATGGCTAACGATAAGTCATAGACAAAGGATCATTGAACCGAGTACAACATCAGTTCGCATAAATATGACTAAGGCCCCAACATGACAGATCCTGTGGTTTAATACATCCTCCGTACCCCAGGGGTATTCAGTCGAGTGGTAAATGGATTGCCCCTGGGTCTCGTGGGATACTTTTTGACATTTAACTTATATTGATGCGGTTAAAACATGCAAATCTACGAGCATCACTAGTAAAGGAGGGATTCGTTCAAGGAGCAAGGAGCGATTCTTGTCTGATATATTTAAATGGCCAATATTAAATAATATACAATGTAAATAAGGGAAAGCCAGCCTTGACAAGAGAAACCTACTGGCCCCTTTTAATCACTTCTTATTCCAGACTTTTTGGAAGAGATCTCTTTTACTCACTGTACAAAGACTACCAGTGAGAAAGAGCCCATATCTTAGAACAATACAAATCAGCGGTAGCCTGCGCCGTGACGGGCGATCAAAAGGGAAGGGAAAGGGAAAATATTAAGGCGGCGCGCAGTGGGCGCAATGGGCCTTTCCCCTGCGTTCTTCCTTAGTTCCGTTCCCCTTCCATCGCCTGCTATGTATAGGCTATGCCAGCCGCGGACGTACCCTCGTATGTAAGTTATTACTGAATCACTCACAGGTCTAACTCTATGCCATAGCTGAATAGAACTAACGCACTAGCAGACAAACGATATTACTAATTCAAGTTGTTGTCGGGTTGAGTTTTCTACGCGTCTAGTTAAAGAGTAAAATCCCCCTGACAGTATCACAAAGGTGCGTCAACGTCAGAGGATCTACATGAACCAACGGACGAGTTCACCGCCCAGCCTTATTGAAGGAGGCTGCAATTCCAAAGAAGTTTTCAACCTGATATTCATACTTCCACCGCTTCCAACCCCCTCCCCCACCCCCTTCCGCCGCCTTTCCATCCCGAACAACAAAAACATTAAAAAAAAAAAAACAGAAAAAAGATTAACTAACATTTGGTTTGCCATACTATAAAGTGAGGTGAGTTTTTTACTCGCAAATTTTTTTTCTTAGCTGTTAATTGGAACCTTTTTCATAACTCAGTTTGACACGACAAAAACTTAATATTCGGCTTCCATATCTGTGCATTGGAGTTTTGCATTTCTTTGATTCCTTTATTTCCATTTTCTTTTTCAGTCAAAAATAGCCCACTGCAAATTTAGTGCTAGTATTCGGAGTAAGGTGATACTACGGAAACTTAATACACAGATGTTGACGGTATGGCTGAGAGTAAAGAACAGCAAGCCTTTGTGGTAGAATCAGACGAGGGACAAGACACAGGTTTGTCGTCATATTAAAGTACTAGAAATAAATAAAAGTTGAATTTAACCAGTACAATAACCATGGAGCTAAAATAAGTCACATGAATTAAGGAAATATCCGAAATGATGGAACTAAGGAACGTTTTTTTTTTCAACGTTATGTCCAGATGATTCAGCTGTAATTGTTTGGGTTTTTCGGGATACACCGTAAACTGACTCATATAAGCCCTGCAGAGGTGTGGGGGGGGGGGGGGGGGAGCGGGGGGGGCGTATAACCGGAAAAGAAAAATCGCTTCGAAAAAAATGGCTGATCAAAACAAGTTTTGTACTTACTGTAGTCTGCGAATACAGCCGTTTCTCCTTGCTCCTAGCCGCTAAGGACATTTCCTAGCGAAACGTCCCTGCGGCGAGGAGCTAGGAGAAACGGCTAGGGGGGTATAAGTGGTGTGCTGCAGTTTATGTTATTTCATAAAAGCATGAATCCGGTACAACAAACGTTTACCGGCTCTATACAGTTTAACGCAGATAATCCTATTCAAATATTTCAATAATGTTTCCTCCTTAGGATATATTGATGAAAAACGTGCGAAACAATCATGTAGCAATGAAAGGTTAGAAAAATGTTCTCCTAATATCTGGGCTTGAAGCTCAATGTAGACATAACTTAGGGACTGGTCAAAAAGTATAGGGGGGTGGGCTGGAGCATTTGGAAATGTGGTTGATAAAAAACGCATGGCCCACCCGCTCTCTTCGGTACAAAAATGACTGACCCACCCCTGAAGCAAGGTTGGAAATTCCATGACCCACCCCCTTGTTAAAACATGGATATTTGGTTTCCTCTTAATAATCCAATAAGACCTTGCTCTGTGTTTGACAAAATTTGTTGATACCTTTCACTAAAAAGACAAGTGCGAAAAACCGAACATTTCTTGTTTCGATGGACGTTATGAGTCTTGACACAAATATACCGCAAAACGAGGGTATATTGAAATTGTCTGTCACAAAGCATATGGAAATTTCTACAAAGACAACCCATTTCTACACATTACTTGCCGGAAATGCTTAGAATAGTCCTCAAAGAAAATTTCTTCCACTTCAATGGAAAGCACTATACCTACAACACCATGGAAATGCAGTGGGCACAAAGACAGCAGTTTTGATTCCTTTGCCGACAAACCATGGCATATTTTGAAACAACAACTCTAAGCAAAACCGTCTTTAGAACAACAGTTTGGAGATCCTACATACACAATATCTTTTCCCTGTGGGACATGAGTAAACCAGACATCGAAGTTAAATTCACGGCCGAAACATTTGACACTGAGACTGCGTTTTTAGACACGGCTGTATACAAAGGCACAAGAATCATGGAAAAATCTATCCTTGATGCAAAGACACATTTTAAACAAATGAAAACCTTCTTGCACATACATTTCACCTCACATGGTGTCACCCTCCAAGTGTTAAAAAAGGATTTGTCAAAGGAGAAGCCTTGAGAATCCTACGAAAACAACCTTTGAGGAAAATAATTGAAATTAAAAAAAAACCCTTGATGGACGGGAATAAAGGAAATAAAATTCACAAAAGGAGTCTGAACTCCTAAAACAAAACAAGGAGAAAAAAGAAATATTGCCATTCGTGACACAATACCAACCCTCAGTGTCTACTATGAAGGAAGCTTGAATGAAAAAATGGAATCTTATACAAAACCAACCAATTACCATAACTTCAATAATTTTTTAAAGAACCACCAATCATTTCCTTACAAAAAAGGAAAATCATTAAAGGACATGCTCGTTAGAGCCAAAAAAAGGTTAACAATGGGTTTCATGGCCGTAGAGATGTGCGGCCTGTCGCCTTTTGCATTTTCCCGCACAACAGGTTTGTGAGTATTGTAGCAATAATTCCAGCTGTGTTTTATATAACAAGTGTGGTTAACTGTCTCGTTAGTAGTTAGTGCCTATCTATGTAATAAAATAGGGTAACCCACCCCTAAGGGGTAGCTGAAAATTACACGACCCACCCCTTGCATAAGGCTCAAAACCTCATGACCCACCTCCTCTCTGCTCCGGCCCACCGCCCCCCCCCCCCCCTCCCTCCCCCCCCTCCCTCCCCCCCACTCCCTCTATACACTCATAGTGATTGTATTTATTAAAATAAATTTAGTTAGGCTTGTGGAAATATGTACAAAGTGCAAGACAAGATTCTGAAATCGTCCCTCTACTACTTTTCTTAACACTTCAGGCGCGCTAAGGAAGACATTGAACTTAAACGGATGGCTTGGCCGGCAGAAACTGCTGCTGCATACAGTGGTATGATAAAACAATTCAAATGCTTCAAGACTAGTGAAACTGACAAGGCATAGGCTTAACAGTTTTTTGTGTAAAGGCAAATGAATATTATATTTTAGCAGAGACTCATAAGGGGTTGAAACGGGTAACTCGCGTTCAATGCTCGTAAATGTTCATTTTTTTTAAGTACTATATTTGGAAATCCTCTCTGCGGCCTTAAAAAAGCAATAGGTTTAACAACTGAACAACTTTGCACGTGCATCAGGGGCACCCAACGACTGTTTTCTGTAAAATGTCTGTTCGGAGAAGCAAATATTGCCTAGAATTTTCTATTACTTGAGGACTTCTAAAAATTTCTAGGTGACCCTTCCATTCATGTACAATTTTCGAAGCTCATCTCATATTAAATTCTCTATTAAAGATTTTCCGAAGTTTAATTTTTCACAATTTTTTTAAATTTTTTTTTTTGGGGGGGGGGGGATAGGTCAGCGGTCAGGAGCCAAGATGGACGTTCAATTTTGAGCACTTGCTTCTTACCTTAATGAGTCGTTTTTCTACTGTCCTTTTGTTAATAATTTTCACTGAAATCATGCATAAGAGTCAGTTACTGCACTAAAGCAACAAAATCAAGATTTAAAGGATAAGGTCGACGCCTTTTCGAAGAAAAGAACGCAGCTGAAAGAGAAGGTTCGGGTCGATTCGGCCATTACCGTACCTTTGGTGCTGAAGCAGCTGCTACGTCTGGTAATAGCAATAATAATGCTTCGAATGATAAAACCGTGTCTCGTAGTCTACAATATCTGAGCGACGAATACGACGACCTGTCGGCGTCTAATTCTAGTGCCGTTGATCAACTCAAGGCATTAAGCCGTCGTCTTAATAAGCTTAGCGCTGAAGTCACACGTGTTGGCAACGCCATTGACGAGGTTGAAGAATATAGCTACCAATCTAATGTAAAAATAATTGGCCTGGCAGAGAAAAGCAGTGAAACCGCAGCTGAAACAAGCTCCCTTTTCGTAAAATTATTCCAGGAGATGGGGGCAGAAGTGTTTCTGTCGGACATTGACACTGCTCATCGCGCCCCCTCCAGGCAGCATAATAGCGCTCCGAAACCCATCATCTGCAAATTTGTAAGACACTTCGCAAAAGCAAGCGTCATGGAAACTCGACAAAGTGCCGCTGAAGTCAACCCATCAAATATCGGTCTGTCTGTTGATAGAATCTTCGATCACCTCACCCCCTAAAAACAACACCTGTTGTTTGAAGCGAAGAGATTTAAAGAACTGAACCAATACCGCTTTTGCTGGGCTAAGAATTCCACGATTTATTTACGTAAGAGTGAGGGTTCCCTATACCAATAAAGATAACGGACATTGGTAGTCTTCAGCAACTTGCCTCGGAGACCTGGCATTATCAGTGCGATAAGTATTTACTGTTTTACTTTAGTTAGTTTTATTCATGAGTGCTAACGATCAAAACTCTCCCGATACTCTATCTTTATTCCGTGAGCTCGCGTATTTTGGATTAAATGTAAACTTAGCTCATGGTCAATTTAATAATTGTTTACCTTCTCATTTGCCGGCCCAAAAATACCTAGAAAAACTCTCTAGCATTTATGACCTTAATCTTTTCAGGCTAAACGTACTTGAAGACCCCAATCCGGGTGATAGTCTCTATAATCATCGTATTCATAGTCGATACTATTCCCCATATAGTTTCTACAAATTTAAAAGTGAACTTCCCAGTCGTGTCAGTGATTCGAGCTTCTCTCTTTTACACAATAATATCAGGAGCTTTAAGCGAAACCTTGAAAACTTTCAAGTTCATCTATTGGACGAGTTAAATTTCGAATTTAGTATTATAGGAGTCTCAGAAACTAAAATAATTAGCGGTAAAGAAATGGATGTTAATCCAAGAATACCTGGATATGATTTCGAGTATGTTCCGACACCTCTAGCTTCTGGAGGTGTTGGCTTGTATGTTAATGATTCTCTGAAATATACTGTCATTGAAAAAGTACGTGATGAAGCCTTCCAGTCACTTTCGAAATCCAACTTCCGCAGAAAAGCAACATCATTTGTGATATCATGATCTATAGACAACATAACTCTCCCAAACTCTCGTGCTGCAAAAACGAGTCCTTCGTTTGATGTACTTTTCTGAACCCAGAACCCATGCTGTGCCTTTATTTATTTCCTCAAAAATTCTACCTTTACAAATGTTATATGCTGAAAAAGTCGGGGCAAAAGTATCTTCTATAATGTTTGACGTCTCCTGCATGAATGCTCCGTCTAACATCTGTGATTTCTTCAATAAAGCCAATTCAAAGCACAAGCATGAGACCAGGTTTTCTTCGTCTGGAAATTATTATGTCCAAACTTCAAGACTGAATCTAAATCAAGATTCGTTTTCCAGGTTTGGAGCTAAACTTTGGAACGCAATTCCTAATGAATTTCGTGACCTCTCCAAAGGAGCTTTTAAAAAAAATTTTCATGACTTTTTGCTCTCGATAATGGAAGCAGAGGACGATTATGTTGAAGTGCCCATTCTCCTAAAAAAAAAGGCAAATTCTGCATCCTTAATGCACTAATAATTGATAGGTTCTGTTAGTAGTAAATTTGTCTTGTAATATCATTCTGTAAGACTATATATTTTATCCACGTAGTTTATGTAGTCACTTTACAATATCATCTGTTATGACTGCTGTAACCTTTCCTCTTTGTCCGTCTCGTCTAGCTTTTGCTATTTGCGAGCGGAGATGCATGGCAAATTGGTGTGCATGAAAATAAAGTATAGTGCGGTCTACATTTCACTCCCCAGGTTGGGCTATTTTTCGTAGCAAAAGGAAACCTAAAATTTTCGGATTCAAAAATGTGATGGAAAGAGGAATAAGAAAAATTCTCTCCTTCGTAATACGTTAAATTGCATCTAAAATTTTTGGGAAAATAATATTGACTCTCTTGTAATTTCGAAAAGACTCAAGTTTCCCTAGGGTGACCGAACAGATATACAAATTTCATAGTGCCGCTTTTAGAGTGCATTTCTAGAGATCAGTGAGTACTCTGAATAGCCGAAGAAGTGTTTTCAATGTATTTAGGAGGAAACCGTCGTTGGGTACCCCTGGTGCATCAAGCTTTTTTGTACATTTCTTTGCCGTCACTGCACGACTAGACCTACTACGACATGCATGAAAGTGTTCTTTTGTGGAGGGCGAAAACACGATACTTCTCCTGAACTTCGATACAGTCTTTAGACGAACTGACCGAGATTGAACAAGTGCGTTAAATATTTTAATTTTGATTGTTTTTTCTGGCGAGGTTTTAACCGTTTGTTAAAAATGCGATTGCATGAATGGAATGGAATGTGGTGCTTGGTGTGTACAGCAAAACGCCTGCAAAGGTAGCATTGCTAGTAATCATTTAGTTTTCATCTGTGTGTCTAGGTTCCTTATTAAGCAAAGTGTCCTGGGAATGGGATGAGTACGATGATATTCAACGAAAAGTAACAGCGAAAGCGATAATGAATGATAAGGATCCTCTGTTACTGGCCGTAAAGGTAAGTGGTTAGACAAAGCTTCCAGCCCTGGTCAGGTGAGAAGCAGATAGCGGGTTCTCTACGCAACTAGTTGAAGTTAAAATTTTGCTCTCAATCATGTGACTTCATTTTTTTCCAAAAATCGTTGAAATCGAAAAGCGAAAACAAAACCTAAGATTGCTTGCAATACCATCCTGCAAACTGTTGGCACAAACCGATAAAAACTGAAAAATTGGTTTCTTGGCTTCAGTTTTCGTTAAGCGACCCGAAAGTCGCGACAGCTGACCCGGCGTGTTGAGCTCCGTTTTAGAGAGGCCGAGAGAGGCGACAATCAGTTGTTTAGGTTTCCATAAAGAGAACGTTTGTCTGTAGTATTACTTAAGGGTGATTATTTGTGAATCTATTGTGTCCTGGCAGGTGACTGAGAAACTTCATGAGCGGGCAGCTAAGGAGGAGCCTAATAAAGATGATTTCATTGAGCTGGCTAATCGTGTGGAGGAGTTTACATTGCGCTTTTTAGACCCACTGACAGATCAGAAACAATGGCGAGAGGCGTTCGCCTTAAACCCGGGAACGGATGTTTTACTGGACACGGCTATCAAGTTAAATCAAAAGAAGGTTAAGGAAACAAACGCTAGCCTTTCGTAGTGAGATATTATTTATGAGAAAATAATTTGTACTGTTACAGTACCGATTGAAATACCTCGGTAGCCATGCAGTGAGCAAAATTCAGTGAAATTCAATGTTCTTTAAAGAAAGAATGAAACAAACAACAAACACTTTAATTTTGCACCGTAATGTCCTGATGATGTATCAGTGTATGAAACAATTATTGAATGAGGCTGAGTATGATATGAGGAATTATGCAGATCGAGGAGAATGTTACCTACCTGATAACCGTCTCCAAGATCTGTATACTACTTCACATCATACGAAATCCGAATTCAATAATTGTTTTATTATTCATTCAAAATATTTCTAAGTCAGTCTAATCAGACATGCCTCTTCGTAGACTTTTTTCAAAACTTTGTCCTATTTCTCGGCACGATTTCAGGATATATTACGATGACTGTTCTTGCACATTCTCCAAGTAGATAACATTCATCGATCAATGTTTTGCGTATTCTTGCAATTCTTCAGTTCTGCTTTAGTCAGAAATTCACTGGCTATTTCGACTTCGGATTACCGAGAGCGCCATGTTTTTTAGTTCACTATGTGGAACCAGGCTTACATCACTTAACCGCGTTTGATAATTTCTAAATAGCCAAAATCCGATGCTTTTACCAGCTCTTTAAACGCAAGTAAAAACAGATAATCCTACTTAACATGCCATATATCAATTATTTTTTCCTTCTCATAAGAAGTCTGGGAAATACATAGTTTCTGTAGAACATTTAAGGAGAAATCGAACATTTAACTTAGTTTGTGGTGTTACTTATAGTCATATTAATTTTGTCTTTGCGTTAAGTTATTAATTCCCTTATTTTTTTGCAGTTTTTTGATCACCCAATTGTAATAAGTATTATGGATGAGAAGTGGCATGGCAACCGTCAAATAGCATTCATTCCGTCAAACCTCTGGTGGTTGTTCCTCAACTTATGGTGCATTGTTGACATAGTTTTGTTTCCACTTTCTTTCTCAATATTTCTTGTTTTAGGTAAGGAACTAATTCTCATGCTATTTCAGGCGATAAATCCAAAGATAAATATAATCCGCTTATGACGTTTTGCGCTGTACTTTGGAATTTTGTCTTGATGCATGCACTGTAAGATCGCAGAATTCAATAATCACCCGTCGTACTGTTAAAAAATTGCAGAAAAAAAGCAATTCTTAAAAATTACAGTTCGTTCGCTGTGTATGGTGGTGGAGTTGTAAATAAATGAAAGTGAACTCACAAATCCTAGCCGTGCCTGAAACTAAGCTACATGATGTAGCTGCTACCGGCCGGCGGGATCATTATACATTGGAAGAATCGTAAGTTCGTGTACGTAAAGTACTGGTCCAAGTTATTTTCAGCATATTGGTGTATATAATTATGTGTCGAAGGGAGATAACAACTGAATGGAGAATTAAGAATCTTTTAGGGGATTCTTTACAGTAACTCATGATTGACTTGTTTGATTTTTTCCTTTTTACCAAAACAGGATGTGTAGCAACTAGAGTAGAATGGTTGAGGTCTATTTTTCGAAGTAAGTCAAATTTATCAGTTTGCTTTTTATCAGGTTAGACTTCATATGATGATACCAAATAAATGAATGCAAGAAAGGACGGACAAACGAGCGCGGAAGGAACTCAAAACGAACGATGTCATGTTAATAGTTCAAGTGTTAAATGTCACTATGAAACAAAACTGTATTCCTAAGGCGGATATTTTCCGTCCAGACTGTGTTGGCAACGTCACCGCGCAGGTTATGTAGGTTTTCAACACTTGACTATAAAGTGACAAGACTAATCTTATGTAATCCTTTATTTATTTATTTATTTATTTATTTATTTATTTTTGGTAGATGTTCGAAGCATGATTTTTTTTCATCTATATCAGCTATTAACAATGTGAGTCAATTTGCATTCAAATCCCGCCTTAAGCGTTATTTGTTTCGTCATCTGTTTTGTTCTCTGCAGGGAGATTATTTTATCTACGTGATGAAGAGTTCAAGGCTACAAGTGAGTATTTTGTGACTGCCGTAGACTCCCGATAACTCGAGCCTTCTAGGGAAATGGAAAAAGTTCGAGTTATTTGGAGTTTGAAGCAAATAACCGGAAGGAAGGAGATAAGCAAATGGACAACTGAATGCAACGCAATGCATTGCATTGCTTTGCATTGGTAATGCAATTAAGCAATAGACACTGAATTTGAACTGGAGTGAAAAAAAATAAAGACAAAGAATTGACACTGTTCTTTTGAAATAAATTCAAAGTGTCGGACTCCAGTACACGGTCTTTTCCCCGACTTGTCACGCCCTTGTAACATGGTACGAGTTATTGGAGGGGAAAATCGATTTTCATTGAAATGATCTAAAGTGAAGCAAAAAGTACTTCGAGTCAGCGGGTAGCCTGTTCCAGGTGTTCAGATAGTAGAGCGCAAGAGAATTTAACTCGCTCCCTACTGACCGCCGCGCTCTACTATCTGAACGCCTGGAACAGGCTAGTTAGCGGGAGTCAACTGTATTCACTTATTCAGAAAACCTTAATGTGAAGTTAAGTCCCATCAGCGTTCACTTTTTTAGGCAGAACTATAAAAATCCTTGTCTGCAATGGACAATTCATGCGTCAATAAATAACTTATATTATTGCGTTACGGTTCAGTCATTCTCCTAAACTCTGTTTTAATAAACTACCACTCTTAAAGAGCAGGCTTTACAATGAAGGTAGAATCGTGTCAAGATAAAGTGTCCATTTCTACAATCCGAGTTTTTACGTCTCTCTCCCAAAAAATTAATGTCCATTTTTTTCCACAGGTTTATATCAAAGATACAAGGAGTTTTTTATACTTCCATACTTCATCTTTGTCCGGGATACGCTGAGCTACCTGGCCCTCTTAGGATTGCATTTAGCACTTTGTGTTGAGCCTTCACAACTTGAATTCAGCGTTCTGGAATGGACAATTTTAGTATTCCTCTTCGGTCGGCTGTTGGTTGAAATTAAACAGGTTGGACACTTAATGCGTGGCAAGGCGAGGAAGATAAAACTTTTAGGGAACTATTTCCGGTAATATCTTGCTATGCTTGTTGACGTAAATAAATTCTATTTTCCCAAAACCCTACCATGTGCCGCTCGAAACCAAAAATCCACCTTCAAAGGGAAATAAAGCTCTGCACAGAAAATAAAGCTCTACTTCTTCCCAGAAGGCCGGGTATTAATTTATACTTTTGACGTTTTCTTTTAAGCCATTGTTGCTAAAGCTTACAAAAAGACTAAACTCGCTATGATTTGCCGTGTTTTAAAGTACTGTAAAGGTCTAACTTTTAAGCATCTACTTTTTACGGTTGCATGTTCAGCCTTTAATTAACCTGTTTATCAAGCTAATCGTTTCTTTATTAATGGTTTCCTTTCCGATTTTGCTGAGATCACTTTTCAATCTCTGTGGGCCTTAGAAATGTTCGCCACTATTTACCTCGATTTCAAAGAATAATTGTTTAACATTTTCATTTCCTTGTAGTGATCTTTGGAACTTATTTGACGTCACCTCTTTGGTCATCTTTTTCTGCGCAATTTTACCTCTACGGATTTTCACATGGGTGGAGTGGGGAACCGTAAGACACAACCGGACACTGGATATAGCCGCAATACTTTATGGCGTCAACACCATGCTGTTTACATTTCGAGTTTTTGGCTCCATTTTAGAAGCTTTTGAAAGAGTAGGAACAATACAAATTGCCTTATTTTGCATTATTAAAGACGCTGTTGTAGTAGTACTTCATTTTGCCTTTATCACCCTAGCGTTTTCAAGTACGATAACGAAAATATTTGTTGCCGAATCGACGATGGCTGGGAACACTGTAAAGCATTCGTAAGTATTATATTTCAGAATAAGTACTTTTAAAGGTTATCAGGCATCATTAACACAGTTCTCTCTCCTTTCCCTCTTCCCGTGAGCCATCTTTCGAGTAAGTACTATAATGGTTCTAGAAGTCATGGTGATCGTAAGTTTAATTTGGTCCATCATTTAACCCTGCAGCCCGGCTGGCCCAGCACTCTGAGTCTTGAAACAATTAAGGAGAAGAGGCTGCCTTTGTTTCATATTTGCAAAAGTATTTTCTCTGGAAAGACCCATTATTACAGTGCTTTCACATCAGCTGACTGGTCCTTAGTGACTCTGTGTGCCTAAAAAAACCACTAGCTGCGCAACAAACCTCTGGCCGGCAGCAACCAGCCTAGAGTACAACTGTCTTTGTTCTTGGGTGGGTCATTAATCTGTAGGGAGAGATCTCCATGTTGGTGGATAACTTCTTGATCCTCCTTTACGAATCATAATGGATGCCTCGTACGAGAATTAAAGTTCTCAACATTGATTATTTTCGTTGATTTTTCAGTTGGTGGGAGATCATCTCTCAACTTGGCTTATCCTTGCTGGAGTTATCGGATGGATTGAGTTTTTTCCAGTCAACTGACACACTCTCACGAGCCCTTATTCATTTGTTATACGCTCTCTTTCTCGTCATGGCTCTCATCCTTCTAATAAACATGTTGATCGCATTGCTCTCAAACACCTACCAGCAAGTACAGGTATTAAAATGGTCATAATTGACCTCTGGCCAAACATTTCGTGTAATCGTCTTAGTCAGCACGTGTAGCCTCAGTTCGCCTGTATATCTAGCTTTGAATCTTTTTTTGGACTGTAGGTTCTGAAGAAATTTTTGACAGAAACAGACATCTTTTACACCTCTCTCTGGCTTGCTTTAGAGGTGGCCTGCCGGCATATTTTTATCTGGGATGGCTTGCATTTGTTGGCAAAATAATACGAAAAATTCATTGAAAGTATCCTTCCCGCAGAATCAGGCTAAAATGGTGAAGTGGCCAAAATTGATTTGCATCTTAGACCAGTCGAATTTTCAGTCTTCTTGACTACTTCAGGCTCCTCTAACGGTTTTCTCTCGTTCATTTGCACACAGACTAATTCAAGACAGGAATGGGCATTCCGCAAAGCTGTTACAATCCAGACATATAGCAACTATCATCCTATACCAGTGCCATTAAACATCATATCCACTGTTGCCCTGTGGTTTTGCGGCAAAAAGCCCAGAGCTGATGAAACCGAAGCAAGAAACAAAGACCTAAATTTGGTAAGTCTATGGTTGTTTTGTTATAGTGCTAGAAGTGAAAAATAGTTTTTCATCGTTATTGTAACAACTAAAATTTGAGCTCACTAGCCGCGCGGCTTTGGTCAGTACTGACAAAGTTATTGACTTCATTTATCAGCAAACAGTGTGTATGCGTTGACTCCATGCTGATGACGTTCAATTAACCATTTTCCAATTAACTAATGCTTTCTTATTTCTGTCATTAGAGAACTTGTTTGTATATTTATAACTTAGCTGAAGAAAGGAGAAAGCTGGTTCTTTTTATTTACGATTTACTTTGGGGACCTTACTCTTACAACAATATTTAACGGCCCATTGCTTTATGTCTAATGTGATTTTAGAACAGAAAGTCTTCGTCTTGAAATGGATAGAAGTTGTGTAGTTACAGCCGCAATCTTAGTAAAAACATGTTTCGAAACAGCCTTGTATTTTTTTCCTTTTTCCAAAGCTGAGCGTTGTATTAGAACTCAAACATAAATACAGATTGAATTACGGTGACCTCTTCCCTCCTTTAGGTAAGTGAGTTAGTACAACTCATTCTTAGTTGTTTCGTATTTTAAGGTATTGAGTGTCTCATTTATTAGGCCTTAGTTTGCCGCCATTTAAAGTCTTATCGCGATGTTTTGTTTAGATAAACTCGACCATGTGCTAGATGATACCGGAAACACTGAAAGCATGGTGAAACAACTTCTTTACAGAACCTTCACAACTCAGCAAGGCTGTAATAAAGCACTTCTTCCCACGGGTCCCAAGGTACTGTGCTAACGGTGATTCTATCGAAAAGTCTTCCATGGAAAAACGACATCTTTTTGTTTGACATAATTACCGAAATTTTGTTAACTACTTGATATCCAAAAATAGTTTTTATTTGAAAACAAAATTTTTGAAACATACCGAAATTTGCTCGCTGTACCGTTTTTAGTATAGCATATTTTGATGCAACATTGAATAGCCTAGAACTGTCTGAATGGCGATTTAATGCACATTTCTTTTATATTAAAGGCATGGGATATCAGTAGACACATTCTTGTCGAAGGATACCTTGTAACTGCGATAAAAGAGGGCAGCGCCAAATATCTTGCTCCATTTTCTCCTAGATTTCCTCATTTCGAGGTAAGTGGCCAGTCTGTTCTATTCAGCGCTATAATCTCTGAAGTAGAACGAGAGTAGTTCACAATTTTCTGTTCCCTCAGTGTTCCCAATAAGCATTAGCTTGTATTAGCTTAATAAATAGAGAGTTAAAAGTTGTTATGTTCTGTTTTGGTCACACGACAGCAATGAATTTTACCAGCTTTCTTGCCGGGAATGGTATAGGGGGCGAGTTAGTACTTTCGGTTATAAAAAACCTAGAGCACAATCCACGCCATCTTGCATCAAACATCAGCGGTACGGACCAGATTGCTAGTTGGCTGAGAATCGTTACTTTCGGAACTGTAATCATGCAGGGGCTATGTAGTACCATACAGAAGGACAGTTGGGAACTGAAGCAAGATAGTTATCGCTCAAACACTTTCTTGTTAGGTAATGATTATGGAAGGGGGGACGACAAAGTGGTTTGCTCTGGGGGTCGTGTTTAAGGACTACACATATTGGCTACCAGGGAGAGCAGGAGGAACTGTGGGATATAACACTGGTGAGAAGACCATCTGGTCCAGTAATGCTGAAGGAACTCTTTCTAAAAACGCAACTAAAGGTGAATATTAATAAGGCTGAACGTTGTCAGTTATCCTAGCAAGGGAATTTCAGCAGTACAAGCATTGGTTGCCATAGGATTTTTAGGGAATAACCGGCTTTCCATCCCGGTTGGAATTATCGTTTTCTCCTCGAATCCTGAAACGTTGGACTTAAGGCCTATAAACGGTGAACGATTTAAAATTATCTCTTCTCTTCACCATAGAGGGCCGATCCAGATTTTCTCGATGATGATGATGAGGATTTTGATGATTAAAAAATCAATATATTAGTGATGTTAAGTATTGTCATGTCTTGGAAATGGTTTTTTAATTCGTCCAATTGTTTTGAGGATCCTGATCAATGTTTTCACGCCAAGCTTTTAACGACCTCGCGAGGACTTTTCTTAATAAAGCAGATTTGATTTGTGTAACGTAATGATTGTAACAAAGTGTTGTGTCATTCAGGTCCTGCTGCTTGTCGTCGAGGTGACGTAGTGCGATGTACTGTTGTGTTCGAGGAAAAGGAAGAGATCGATGAACAACTTTATAAAGTTCCTGTCGTCTTTACAGTGAACGGAAGCAGAGTTGTACCAGAAGCCCATGACTCGTGCATTGAATATGCTCCTGACACATCTCTGTACCCTCAAATTGGATTTTACTACGAAAATAGCGTTTTGGCTAAGGTAATTAAAGTAACTATAACCGTTGGTTCCACAAATATTTTCGTTTATGTTTTAGGTGGACCTAGGATGCTTTAGTAAGAGAATAAACTATGTAATGGGTTTTTAGAGGGTTAGTGAATATGTGATTCCTATTCCAGTCCACATAATTCTGCTCTCTCAATGAAATCGGACAAATCGGACTCGAACGCGTTTGAAGTCACTCGACTCACCACCTATTTATAGTTGCACTATTACTGCTGTTACCTTAGTAATAACAACAACAATAACAATAATAATAAGAAGAAGAATAAGAATAAGTTAACAGCTATAAATGAATGAGGCTGAGTATGTTATGAAGAATTATGGAGATCGAGGAGGGTGTTATCTACATAACACCCTCCATAATTCTTCATATGATACGAAAGCCGAATACAAAAGTTGTTTTAATATTCAGTCAAAATAATTCCTGGTTTAAAAGCATAGCTAAAACATGCTTACCTCCATCGATCCATCGATGTTCAGTTCATCTTCGATAGTGTACGTTTAGGTTTGTCCACCTCCGCAAACATTTTCCAGATAGCAGATGTCGCCTTCGGAGTTGTCTTCTTGCTGTTTTTGCTAATTTTGAAACTATTACTTCGACTAGTTCCAGCTGTAGTTCTTACTCTTGAAACGAGTGAAGTGTCGGCCATTTTTGTTTTCACAAGCAAAATAACGGTCGGCATTAAATTCTACCCACCAAAACCACATCGATCGAGAGGGACTGAGATTGAATTTTGGACACCTTGTGACATGTTATACCACAGGTAACCCAGGCTCTGTGATAGTACCACAGTACGGTTCCAGTAAAATTACAGTGTTTGTATGGGGTAAAAATATCATCCTAAAATTTCTAGGAAATACTAAATAAAGATCAATGAAACTTACTCTGCAGTTAATTGTTGTTGTCCTTATTGCTCCAACGAAGTTTCGTGATAATTTGCAGTAATTTGTTCAAATTCACTCTATCTACAATAATAATATACAAGGTAGGAAACACGAGGTGCCATTTTCGCCGACATGCTCTCATTCAACACAACTTTTTCCACGAAATTCGAGCTCCAACGGAAAGTAAACATGCCAGAATCGTAGAAATAGGATAGCAGCAGATATAGAAACCAATGAAACTTTCCCAGATAGAGAAACGAATCCCACAGACTTGGACAAACTCGAAGAATATAATCCAAACACACCGAGAATACGCTCGCCGAAGCAGCCGGGCCAGATCAACGCGCGGCCAAGAAAATGAGGCCTGGGCACTGTACAAAAAAATTCCATCCCGGGAGTCCTGGGGTGACCTTTCTAGGGACCGATACATCATTTTCCCAAAGCCACCCTCCCCTGCTGGAAAAATACTTGATAGAAGGCAATTGTTCTCCCTAGCCAATCACTATTTGCCGGAGCAAACCCCGCACACGCGCCTGAATTTAAATGGCTAAAAAAAAGTAATATAATCAGGAGAGTCTGCGGAGTTACAAGGCGTCTCATTTCTTTTACTAAGGGATGCAAATAACAGTAATGAAACTAATGAAATAACAACGCGAAATGCTTACAAGGCGGGCTAAAAACAAGGTTGAACAAAAGGTAGATGATGGCTGAGATACTGTTGCTGTGAAATCTCGAGCGAAACTATCGTAAATAAACGGTGAAGCTTACAAACTAATGTCAAAAATTATACAGAAAATTGCGACAGAATATGAATTGCGATTACTGAGACGAATGTGAAAGGCACGTGTACTAGTAAACAAAGAACGAGCGCGATTAACATATTTAGCGATTAATGCGGCAGTAACACGCCGACTTCTTGTCAATACAAGTGAACGCTCTATCGGTTAAATATGTGAATCATCGTGATACACCTCTCTTTGAATTTGGTCCTGTTGTACAAATGCCTCGGTAAGAGCCAAAATTCACTTATATCTGTAGCTCGTTTTAAGTTTTGTAAATCGTCCTTCGTTGTTCTTTCCTTTGCCCTTATAACCTTGCCCTATTGATGTTTGATAAACTTTCTGAGGACCAGCGCCAGGAGCTGAATATAGTTCGAGAGGAAAATAATCTCTTTATAACAGGCCATAGTGATTGGCTAGGAAGAACAATTGCCTTCTATCAAGTATTTTTCCAGCAGGGGAGGGTGGCCTTGGGCAAATGATGTATCGGTCCCTAGAAAGGTCACCCCAGGACCCCCGGGATGGAATTTTTTTGTACAGTGCCCAGGCCTCATTTTCTTGGCCGCGCGTTGATCTGGCCCGGCTGCTTCGGCGAGCGTATTCTCGGTGTGTTTGGATTATATTCTTCGAGTTTGTCCAAGTCTGTGGGATTCGTTTCTCTATCTGGGAAAGTTTCATTGGTTTCTATATCTGCTGCTATCCTATTTCTACGATTCTGGCATGTTTACTTTCCGTTGGAGCTCGAATTTCGTGGAAAAAGTTGTGTTGAATGAGAGCATGTCGGCGAAAATGGCACCTCGTGTTTCCTACCTTGTATATTATTATTGTAGATAGAGTGAATTTGAACAAATTACTGCAAATTATCACGAAACTTCGTTGGAGCAATAAGGACAACAACAATTAACTGCAGAGTAAGTTTCATTGATCTTTATTTAGTATTTCCTAGAAATTTTAGGATGATATTTTTACCCCATACAAACACTGTAATTTTACTGGAACCGTACTGTGGTACTATCACAGAGCCTGGGTTACCTGTGGTTATACCAACGAAAGATGCCTACGATGTTTTGATGTATTCGCCTCTCGGCGATACGCCTTTCTTTTGCTTTGAGCTTTATTATATTTGGGAGATCGCGTTCTCGCCAAGAAAGGATGAATATAACGAGTATAACTGTATTTCGGCAAATAATGTACATGAAGTTTTAAAACATGTTTCAGATATTTCATGGGGCTACGTGATACACATCTAGCCCCAAACACTGATGGTGGTTTTGGATGATGTTGAAGTCTACATCCACCAAAACCACTCGACCCGTCCAGACCGCACATATGAGCCCTTACCTATAACCATTGTTAAATCTCCAAAGAGGCAAGGGTTTTAATTTTTTTAGGCGCATAGTTACGCTTCTGCAAAGTACTGACGGACTTTTTAAGAGCATACTCATAGAGCATAATAATTATTGACACAATGAAAATTTAAATCATGGTTTTTATAAGTTGTTATTGTTTACATATACAAAATATTTTATTTTTTACTTTTATCCCCGGAAACAAACAAGAAGATCATGGCGGGAATTTTAAGTTACGAACCCGCGTTCGATAGGAAAATTGCTGAGAACTCATGGCAGAGTTTGAAACGAGATTGACGAGCAAGTTTTCCTGCTTCAAAGTGGACAAAGATTTTGGGAACTTTCGTGTGTATCTAAGGGCGCGATCCATTCAACCAAAATTTCCGGAAATTTCGGTCCAAAACTCAAAGGATCGGTTCGGTCCAACCGGAAAAGTTTCGAAAAAACGGGTCCACCTTTTGAGATGGACCACTTTTCCTGGTGGGACCAGTTGGAATTTTGGTTGAATGGATCGCGCCCTTAGAAGATTCATCTATTACTGCGCTTTTCACAAAGATGCGAATTCTGAAGTTCAAAAGCCAACTGACGATTGCGTTTTTCGCTGCCGTCAGTCATCTTAACGGACCTCTTAGAAAACAAAACTTTACTTTAACGGGTTCAAAAGGTCAAGGTTTGTGATTTGTGATTGGTGGATTTCGATCCGTTTTGTGTGTTTGTCTGTTTCAAGGTTCGTTGCTTGTGATCGTAATTATGAAACGGCAGCGAAAAACGCAATTGTGAATGTACATTCAGAAGTCATACAAATTTAGAATTTTGGAAGTCACTCATAAATAATTTTGGAAGTAAATACAGTCGATAAAATCCATGCCGGAAAGAATTCTCTTCTTGCAGTGGGGGCGGGGGGGATATAAAACTCGCTGTAGTTTACACCTAGCTACCCTGGTTCCAGAGGTTGTTCTTGATTTTTCTCCGCGTGAGAAAGAACGAGCACTTACCAGCGAGCTTCGCGATTCGTTCTCGCCGCTTTGCTCGTTTCCAACATCTTACTAACATCTCAGTCATTATGCATGAAACTGTACCCCCCCCCCCCCCCTTATATATTTTCTGCACCCCCACAACTGTTAAATAGACGCAGCCTTTCTCGAGCCTTTCTCTTTCTTTCAGCTCCCAGTACAGAAGTGTAGTACACGCTGGTGGTATAGTAGAATTTCGACTTCACTAACGCTAGAGTCCTGGTGGTTCAGTGGTTAGAACGTCCGATCTAGCATTCGAATGTTCGGTTGTTCGTGCATCTCATCCGTACATTTTCCGAGAATCTTCGGTTACGACTTTTAAGTTATTCAAAATTCAATCTCAGTCCCTCTCGATCGATGTGGTTTTGGTGGGTAGAATATAATGCCGACCCAAAATAACTCAACCTCGTCCCCAGGTCTTCTCGGTTAGCGGTTCATTAACCTGTAGAAGGCTGCATTTTTGACGTCATTTCCTCGTTAAACACAAAATTCTTCCAAATTTGGTCATCAGTAACTGGTTATGGTGAATTAAAAGTGTGCTTTTAACCAATCAGAATCGGGGAAATATTTTGAATGAATAATAATAACAATTCATGAATGAGGCTGAATATCTTATGAAGAATTATGGAGATCGAGGAGGGTGTTATCCGTCGAGGCCTTTGGCCGAAGCGGATAACACCGTCTGAGATCTCCATTATTCTTCATAGGATACAAAAGCCGAATTCAACAATTGTTTTATCATTCATTCAAAATAATTCCTAGTTTAAAAACATGGCTAAAACATGCTTACCTCCATCGATCCATCAATGTTAAGTTCATCCTCGATAGTGCACGTTTAGGGTTGTTCAGCTCCGCAAATATTCTCCAAATAACAGATGTCGCCCTTCGAGTTGTTGTTTTGCCGTTCTTGCCATGTTTTTAGCTATTATTTCGCCTAGTTCTGACTCTTGAAACCAGTGAAATATCCGCCATTTTTTTTACAACCAAAACAACTGAACCTCGTCCCCAGGACTTCTCGGTTAACGGTGCATTAACCAGCAAAAAAGCTGCACTTTTGATGTCATTGGTTCATTAAACGCAAAATTCTTCCAAATTTGGTAATCAGTAGCTGGTTATGGTAAATTATGCGTTTGCTTTTAGCCAATCATAATCGGGGAAATATTTTGAATGAATAATAATAATAATAGTTAATGATAATAATAATATATGGTAAATGGGCGTGGGTTCCTCTCTGCCAGAAAACACTAGGTTGGTTTCTGGCGCAGTGTAGACTACCTTGATGAAGGAAGGTGGATCTCTCGTGCGTTTTGGTTAGAAATCCGTCTAGTGATGATGGCACTGTAAAACTATTGGTTTGTGTAAACCTTAAAACAGGACCTCAGTTAATGAGAGAATGTCGAATTTTGAATTTTACTCTAACGACGTCAACGGCACTGTAGAGACCAGCGAGGGTGTCGCGTCTGGAAGATGTCCTGTGGAGCAGCAGCGCAAGCCTACAATACAATACAATACAATATTCTTTATTTAACGAAGGTGACGTAATAACCCAATGAGTTATCTAACTTACGGCCTTCACAACAATACAAAAAACACATATAAAAACAATGCCTAATCAGTAATATACGACTAGACAAATGTATGGTTTAACATAGATATAAGATGATATAAACTAATTACCTTCTAATACAGTTACAATAAAGAGAAAAACGACAATCATAACACATTAATTCTCCAACATGAGAAACGTTACTAGCAAACTTAAGGAATAAGATAAAGAGTTTATGCTTAAAATTATTTAATCTAGATGAAAAAATAATAGAAGAAGGAAATACACACGCTATTTGCTTAAGATCAGTGTCAAGGCAATTAAAAAGAGTGGCAGCAGAGTAAGACCAGGCCTGGTCGAACAACGACAGGAGAGATAAGGCCGGTCAAAGGAAGACAACGAACGACTGTTTTAGTGTTACATTAGGAGTGAGCAGGAGAGGAAAAATTACAGAAAGAGACTGTTGGATTGTGGAATCTCATAACACCAACGATGAGTCAACGGGTGTTACTGAGCAGAGACTAGCAGCTCAAGTACGGCAGATTAAGCACAAGAAGTAGCTGGAGACATTGGAAAAAGAGAAAATAACTCTGAGGGCAAATAACAAACATCAGCAGATTGAAACTACGGAGCCTAGAACCACAAATTCACCACACCACGCCCGCAAGGATAACTCCTGATATCCAAGAAGAAGACCAAAGTGTTAGGGATGACTAGCGATGACTAGGGTTGACTAGATAACATTAGAGCTGCCGAGGAAGCTAGTAGTTCCCCAGCTAAAGAGCTACAAAGAGCGGTGAATCCAGAACTCGATTTTCTCTTCGACAGGATTCTGGTAGTGATGCATTTAGATCAGAGACTAGGATTATAATCAGTGAGGTCATGCGATTGAGCAAAGTTGAGAGCAGAAGTTGGAAAAGTAAATGGAGTCATCAAGACGATTCAGAGGTAAAACGTTATTGAACTAATCTCTTTACTGTATGAAGCTGCAAATGTCACAACATGTGTCACAACGGAAAGAATGGGAATGCTGAAAAAGAGGACAGAAAAAAGAACTGAAGAGCCATTTGGAGAGAGGGGGATCAAGAGGAACATTAGAACTTGGAGAAAAGATTTTAGCAAGATTGAAGAAATCCGAAGACAAAACATGACATTTAAACAAAGATAGGGAAAAGCTGAAAAGAAAATATCGTCTCGGGGAAAGAAGAGCTATGTATGTTTCAGCAGTGCTGAAGCAGAAAATTAAGGCAAGTGGAATTAAGATCAAAATAAGATATGACGAGAAAATATTTGAAGAAATCAAGATGTCGTTTGGGCTAGACAAGTGTGCTGTCCTGGAAATTAGGAGAGGGAGGAAAGTGGTCAGCCGTGGAATGTAACTACTGGCGACCAGCACATTGGGAAGGTTGAGGAACAGGGTTACAGATACCTCGGCATTTTGCAGTTGGACCAGACTCTAAATATCAAGATAAAAGGTGTAACGATTCCCGACGGATCGCACTTGATACACGAGATAAAACTCAACAAACTTTAAAAGTCAAAAGCCATGATAATCAGCCAGCACACTCTTACAATATCCCTTGACTCCGGCAAATCAAGCGCACACGTCTAGACTTCCGGTAGAACTATATCAAAACATCAGTACAAAAGGCATGATAACAGTGGAATATGTTGGAAGAGTTAAGAAGCTGTGTTGATCAAAATTGAATGATGGAAATCTTATTAGTGTCATGATCTGTCATCAATGCCTTGGCCGCAGGTGTAGTACGCTGTAGTGCAGGTATCGTGAATTGGATAGTGGAAGAGGTGGTAAGCATGGATAGAAAAACTAGGAAGATATTGGCAACGAAATTGGCTGTTAACACACCAGGGATAATGTTGCCAGACTATATCTACCGAGGAAGAAGGGGAAAAGGATTGATTGGTATTGAGGAGTGTGTTAAGAGGAGAGCAAATCCTTGCATGGCTACCTCAGAGATAGTATAGAGTGAATCAGAAAATGGCTTTGAATGAGAAGGTGCTTGTTGAAGAAGAGAATCTTCAGGACTATACCAGAGGGAGAAGGAAAGAGGAGAAAGTCGGGAACTGAAAGGAAAAAGGCGTCCATGGAGAGTTTGCTTTCAACTCTTCAGATGTGCCATGGCTAGAGTGGATTCCTTTATGTGGAGGATTGTAACAGGTATTACAAGTAATAAAATAAAAAGCAGATCAAGGGCAAGAACAAGAACAGAACGCTAAATCCTCTCTGCTCAAGAACGAGCTTTAGGAACAAATTCGGTGAAACAGTGCATAGATAAGACCTCTAAGACAACACTGTGCAGATTGTTTGGTGACTAAAATGAAGCAGTGGGACATAATTTTAGTGGATACAGCATGCTTGGCCAGAGAGAATATAGAAAGCGCTACTACAATGTGCCTCCACGGGTACACTGGGAGCTGTGCAAAAAGTATGGGATCGCGTGTGCCTACAACTTATACCACTTCAACCCTTACCAGTCGAGAAGACCCAGAAAAACACAACGATAATGATAATTATAGCGATAATAATAATAATAATAATAATAATAATAATAATAATAATAATAATAATAATAATAGTTTTTTTGTGAATGGTCGAAGCATTCTTGTGCCCAGAGCCTCCTGAGGGCGTGAGCACGAGGACCAAGAGGCTCTGGGGGCCCAGGATTTAAAGTCCTAGATTAAGGACTTCCGGTCATTTCCGATTCAAAAGTAACTTGGAGGATTCTCTTTTAGGAGCTTTGAATCACCTAAATTAACAGTCACTGACACTTCTGCAAGAGCAAGCGAACGCTATTAGAAACGTTGTAGAAAATCAGAAATGACTGGAAGAACTAAAATCTAGGACTTCAAATCCTGTCTCCCCAGAGCCTCCTGGTCCTTGTGCTCAGGCCCCCAGAAGGCTCTGGGGACGAGAATGTGGTCGAAGTTGAATAATTGGAGAGAGTTTACCAATTGCTATGTTCTTTACTGTAGATGTGCCCGAGAGAAGATCTCGATTATCAAGACGTGCAAATTCAGGAACTACGATCTGATGTTTTGAAAGTGAAGACTGAACTTACCGGTCTCTCTAAGAGTTTACTACGTACAAAGGAGAGTGTGGTACGACATGACGAGAATTCAGACGTTGCAGACATTCGCGAAGACCTATCACTTCATGAAATGAAGTTAGAACTTTCTGAGATAAGATCAGAACTTTCTCATGTCAGAGTCAGTTTAGATGCTGTGTTAGCAAGGTTAGCTAAGACTGAAGATTAGTTTGATTCCTTCAACAGTAGCCAAACTTACAGCATCTAAATTTCTGACATAAAAGTGAAGAAGGCAAAAAAAAACCTTCGAATTTACTGTGGGTAAAAGAGGCACGATCGAGTTCACTAGACGTTTATTTGATAACATTCGGGGCTCAAACTTTCCTCCAGTGCGAAATATCTTCGCACCCGACAAGTGGCCTTGAGTCATTATCAGATGTGAACTGAAGCGTAGAGAGAGATATTAAATTATTTTAAAACACAAGAATTTTTCTCTGATTTGTTTTAATTCTTAAAGAAAAATACGAAGAAAAGGTGGTTGCATCGTTTGTGGCATTATTTACCATATCATATATCCACTTTTCTAGAATTGTTCATCTTTAATTTAGTTTTTTTTACATCGCTTCAAGTTCATTTCCCCAAAATCAGGTAGATTTTGTTTGGCAATGCCAATTATTCGACTACAATTTTCAGTTGTTTTCACCATGACGTTAAAATGATGGAAAGTGGAACTGCGAGCCTCTACGGCATGGTATAACCGCATATTTTCCGAACGTGGACGTCTGCACTCAAGGTAAGATCTATAGGTCGGCAATGTAAAATTGAGAATTTCCAAGGTCTACTCTGCCGAAGTTAATCGTGTGAGACAAACAACTACTCCACTTCTATTGCCTATGAAACTACTGTATCTTCACAACAATCATTTACGGTTTATTGTTTGTCTCACGATAGCTCCCCTGTTATTCATGGTAAATTTCGTTCACTTACAACTGATCTTCAGCAGGTGACTATTTCGCACCACACAGTAGATACTAGTGATTGGCGTAATCACCAGCGACCGTTGTGTTACTAATTTGCACTAACAGCAAAACGAGTCTCATCACTGATACAGCCAACGCTCTCTCTTAACGGACACCTCGAACTGGGCCCTGCCTTTTTTTTATTCCTTTTAGTTCAGTTGACTATCTACAAAACAGACATCTCTCTATCTGTCTTATACGGACTCATTGATCCGGTCCCACTAAGGTGTCTGTCTTAGATAGAGTTGACTGTACTATAAAACGTGCAACAAACAGGGCCCGCGGAGCAGTTTTTCAAGTGGGGAGCCCCTCCACCTCTTCAGTTGAAGGGAGGGGGAGAACTCTAAAACAACAAGATGTATTCTAAAGCATGTAAATATCACTATAACTGTAACAAGAAATAAGTAAGAGAGATTCTAACTGACATTTTAGAATCCTCCTGTCATATTACAGCGACGTACTGGTATTTGGCCATGTACAATGTATCTAGTGCATATGGAACATCTTAACAAAACGACCGTTTAAACGTTTTACGGTAATCAAGGGAAACGACTTCCAGGAATTTTAGTAACTGACGCTTATCAAAGGTTTGTTTAATACAGGTTTGACAGTAGGTAATACCTCACCTGAGAGAGTGGGTTTTCCGCTTTTGCAAAAATAATCTGAAATTCTCGTTGCCCGTTTTTTGCTAATGTTGGCAGTCTGTGACGATCCTTCAGATTCGTTGTTTATATTACAAAAGATCATATGCGCCTCTTTGTTGGCTATGATCGCAGGATTGTATGAGACAGAATGTCCACCTAATTCTTCGTTTAAAATATTTCTAACCATAAGACGTTACAATGCAAAACCTATTTGTCTCCACAAAATCCACGACACAACGGGTGCTCAACTTGATAATCAAGCAAAATTGTTCATCTTCTCCATGTCGAGCGTAAATGAAAACCGATACAATAAAGAATGAACCGAGAAACAGTATTTTAAACGTCATTTCTGGAAAGTCTAGCTACAACTAATTGCAGTTTTTGTAAAGATAGTCATTTTAAGACTTATTCCATCAGACTTAGGATCGAAAATTTGGATGTTTCCCGCAAGGTCCACCAGCCGATTATCATTGTCCTAGCAAAAGAACCTCATTTATTTTAAAATGTCTGTCACCTTATTTATTGATTGATTGATTTATTATAGAAAGTGGGAGGGGCGGGGGGGCCCTCCCCCTGCGCGGGCCCTGCGGAACACATTTAATTGGTAACCGCTCTATTCGTATTAATTACTTATACAGGAAGTGCATAGGGGCAGTAAGTAAATATATGCTCTTAGTTCCGGCGAGGTTTTTTGATCGAAGTTTCGTTTCCTAAAAATTTGGGAAAGTCAACATTAAGCGCCCGAATAAGTGAAAATGGTTCGGAGGAAAGGACTACCATTGGCTGCCACTATTAGTCTATTTAATTAAAAGCTCACTGTAGCCCATCAACCCCATTACAATGATAATGTGATTACAGAGCTGAAGGTCAGCTAAGTAGACCGCAACTGTGACGAAAAGCCGCGCCCCACTCTTCTTTGTACAGCGCAGAGTGCGTTCTCTCACGTCCGTTTCGAATTGTTCAAGAAGAGGGCAAGGCAAACGGCGTAACGTTACCTTTTAGTGCATGGGCGAAACCGGAAGGAAGTTTGTTTTACTGAAGAGAAGGCAGAAATTCAACAGGTGTAAGGTCAGCTTTATGTGAGATTTGATAAATACCAGCAGAAAGGAGGAATAAAACTGCCATACATGTTATGGAGCCTGATGCAGACTGAATATATAAGACAAACCTGATTGACGATACTTATTGGAAGACCAGTAATGATGATCTTATGATTTTATAATATCTTTTTTTAACTTTTTTGATTGTCATCACCAGCGAAAGAAGCATCATCACAAATTCGTGAACGGGAAACTTTCTTGTTTGTTTGAAACACACCGTTTTTTTCTTTCTCCTCCACAGTTTTGTACGGTTATTAGTGCTATTAATTGAGCTAAAGGAAGTTTTAACATTGCTCAATATTGATTTAGTAATACACACAACATACCGCGTTTATCACGTAAGGGACCGAGTTATTTTCACGGAACTGACATAGTTGTAAACGGAACTGACCGAGTTGTAGACGCACTTCACCAATACACAAAAGTAAGTTTAGTTGTACCACGAGACGTGCATATCAGGATGTGCAGTACAAGCAAGTGGTCGTTTATAGCATGCCTGTCAGGTCTACGTATTATATTACACAGTTGACCGAGCACCACTGAACTCATGTGAAAGACAAATAGACAGCTGGCAAAGAGATATTTACTCAGCAAACAGAATATCAACTTGTTTAAGTTACATACACTGAACCTTAAGCGACTGATCAGACTAATGCAATGACCTATATGAAGTCAAGGTCGAAATAAAACTGATTCACATCTCATTAAGCTTTGTTACAGAACTGGTCCTTAATTACTGCCTGTTGTGTAGGTATTGTAGGTAACAGCGGTGGGCACCTTGACTCTTCCGGTTAATATTCATATCACGTTGATCACTTACTTCTTTATAATAACTCAAACTTCCTGCATGTACGTGGATCTTGATTCTGTCCACTGAATTCTCCTTGGTTGGCTTCAACTGACAGGCTTCCTACAACAAAATTACTCTTTGCTGGTTGGTTAAGCATAATTTTTTTTCCGTGCATCCTTATTGATTTAGCGAGTTATTCTTGCTGTAGCTCGTTGTTTCTGAAGGATTTTGAAAGGAAAGAGGAAAGGAAAATTTAAAAAGAAAATAAACGAAGTGCTAACAAGTTACCAGGTTCATAAGAAAAAGTGAAAATCAGATTCGTAACGTTAAAGCGTGGAGTAACTTCTTGATTGGCCAATTTTTATAAGCGGACTGAGAAATTGCTGAGAAATATGCCTTACAGAGTCACAATCACCTTAATCTGACAAAAGTGCGAGACATGATAAATGACAAAATGAAAAGTGACACGCTTTTACGAGGAGGTATTATACCAGAAATTATCAATGGCGGCTATGTTAAAGGTTCCTTCACTTCACTGATTTTCAACGTGACGTAAAGGAAACAAAACCGAAAGATTTCAATCAACTGGATGTTCAATATACTTGTGGTTTACTAAATCCGTCAAACAGAATAAAAACACTTGAAAAGGCTAATATATGCAAACTATATGAGCTAGGGCGGGAAACATGGAAAGATGAATTCGCAAATATCAGAATGACACTGTTAGAGCATTCAAAAGGTGTTAAAGGACAGTTCATGGTAGAACAAATGCAATACTAAATTTCTTACTTTCGACGGGGTTCATAAGCTTGGTCAATCACAACAAGGTAAGTAATCTATATCGCCTTCGGATTTTCGCTTGAATTCTAATGTTGTAAAGCGGTATTTTTCACGTGCCACGAGTTGTTCCTGTTGTTCAGGACCAATTATACTCAGTGATGATTCGAACAATTTACTTCGATTTTAAAGAAATAAGAAAATTTGGTTTCGACTGGATGGAAATCCGTTATAATGAGCCTTAACACAATGGCATTTAGTTGGAAAATCAGTTGCCAAGCTGCCAAGGCGTCCGGCAGATAAGATAAATGCGACTAGCTAAGACAAACAAAACTCGTCAAAGCAAGACAAATCACCACCATGATTTCAATGTTAACTCACAGAGCACTGATTCTTGCAGAAGTCGCAGTCAACTTAAGAAATCGTTCGATAAGTTTATGTTAAGGTCCCGTTGAGTTGACTGCGTAAAATGACAGCCAGCCATCTCATGTTCCGACCTGACTAGCCTGACACGATTTCAACGACAAGGTCCATGCATCCAGTTGATGAAAGATGTGTCTCGCTTCCCCGATTCACGAATCGAACTTTTTTTCCAATCTATTTTCCAAGAAGGTACAAGTCGTGTATTCAAGCTTGCTCAGGGTCACAGTAATAAGTACGGCTGAGTCGAGTCTGTATGGTAGAATGTACTTGATTCATTCTTCAATTAAAAGTGGATGTCTTTTGAAGTTACAGTCACTAGCTTAGCCATAGCACCAACTACCTTTTAATGAGAGCCTTTTGTTCTTAATTTTGCATTTATATCTATGTATTTTATACGTCCAAGAATCAGCCGTAAATGCTGTTTTTGCCGCTCTTGTTTGACAGTTTTGATCATTTCAAAGATTTACTTTTTAGTGTTTTCTGCATGTTCCTCTCGTAAGGGAGGCAGGAAACGTAATGTCCCTTATCAATATTATTAATTGTTTTCCACATTGTTTCCCCCTTTCATCATTTTCCTTTTTTATTTATGTTTTTATATGTTTATTGTCCCCTGATTTTGCCTTTAATTGATCACGTTGAAAAGGGATCAGGTGCCGGTATCTCACAGTACAGGCGCTTTCTTGTATATACCGAGTGTGTTAGAAAGGTTTTTGGAAAATACATGTATCATTTACGATACACCCTGACAAAAAGAGGGCGAGCCTATTGAATGAAATTCATGACATCATCAACTTAATATTACCTACATTACAAAAAAATTCATCAGATTCCACGAAAATTCCAAAGAAAAGTTTCTCGGGTTATAGCCAGTAGCAAATGCAAAAATTTCCAACAACAAAAAAACACCAGGCTGGGGTCTCATGAACTGTACCCTTTCTATTCCTTTCTTGATTTCGTTTCTATGAGCGTTTGAGAATATTCGTTTTGATAAAAGTAATCAATCTCAGACTGAAAACATCGGGAAAAAGAAGGATATCTAGCGATCATGAAAGGTGACTTGACTAATTATTTTTACAGGTAATCAGGTATGGTTGAGCCAGAAACAATGGATTCGAAAAACGTGGAAGATGAAACTAACACCGGTAGGTGACAGAAAAGGTAACGGAGAGAAAGAAAAAGAAAAAAAGGAAAAATGAATGGAATAAATGAATGAACTGAAGGAAGGACGGGTAAATTGAGTGTTTAATCGTTTTTGGTTTAACTACCAGGCAGATAACTTGATGCGTGCGTAGGAACTGAGAAAAAACCACTGAGCGCTTATCTACAGCTTTTTGTGCCATTCGTATTTTTGCGATAAACGCAAACCCATCTTTACGCCGATTTGCGACGTAAAATAAAAAGCCAAAGAAACTATAATTTCAACTGCAGTTGTCAAGTCTGGAAATAAACTTAAACCATTATTTTTCTTCCTTTCACCTCCACGCATTCAGCGGAAAACGTCCAACGAGAAAAAAGAGTGCGGATAAATGAGGATCAACTGCTGCACACAGTTGATGACTCTAAAAGTAGCACTGCGGCCCGAGTGCCTTCGTTCTTTATTGGAAAGCCGCTGGTTGATTTTGATGGAGGCATCGCAAGTGTAAGTAGAACTCAGTTGTTGACATCTGAACTTACAGTTACGGTAAGAGGCGAGTGTACTAGGCAGTACATGAATAACAGCTTAGAGGCATCCCTGTATTGTAATTTTGTTGATAGCATGCATGTGAAGGATGTTCTCAAGCAAGGCTGTGAGCATTGAAAACGATTTTCCAATTGGCTGCGCAAGGTTCTACTGATTTTGTTCTCGGTGGAACCGACAAAGTCTTCTGAAGATGGTTGTGGCTCTGCCGTGAGTCAAATGAGCCCCTACTCACAGCCTCGACTAACTAACAAATATTTACCTTTTGACATTTGACCCTAACTGGCTTTCCTTTTTGAACTATGCAAATACGTAAGCTATGAAACCTGAAAATGTTTTATTCCTAATATCTGCGTTTTTTTTTCCAGCGGCCTTCTATAGACACTTTTCTGGTGGTTAGCCGTCGTGGAAATTCGAGCTCAGATCACGTGTTCCGATTCAACAAAGCAAAGTCACTGTGTCTTTTTGGGTCTCTAAATCCCATCAGGAGATTTGCAATTCGCCTGGTCACTAACAAGTATCCTTTTGAACAAGTGTCAACATTTTCTCAAAATGTAAATGTCAATGTAACTTTCTATGAAAATGTAATGTAAATGTAACACTTGTGCAATCGTTCAATGCAAGCTTCTGCGTTCCAGGTTGAAAGGAGATTAGGGAAACACCTCAATACCGAATTACGAATTATACCAAACACGGACTGCAATGTTTGGGCAACACAGTTTATTGACTAACAGAATAGACTCGAGATCAATAAAAAAACGATAGGGGTAGGTTGGACGAGGAAACGTTGACCTGCTCCTTACTGACTGAAAGGCTGAGCGATCTGAAAGACGATCTTTTGAGGAAGCTACTAATGACAGCTAAGGGGCGTGTTCTCTATTGGTAACAAGACGCTGTGGGAGCGTATATTTGGGCGTCGTTGTTTTAACCGTACGTGAAGTTTTTAAGTATATTAGGGATGTGTGAGTAGTTCAGCAGCGTTGTATATTTTAGAGGTTGGTTGAGATGTGTGAAGTCGAAGACGTGGAGTTACAGTGGACGTGGTTTGGTGAAATACTGGCTGTAGTTTGTTAATCAGTGAAACTGGTTTCTCACAGAATTTGATATGAAGTAACAAAAAACAGTTTTTTTGGAAGCTGAAAGTGATTGTAAGTGTTGCAGTGAGGTAGTTGTCGGAGACTGAGAGTGCTAATTTGGTTATGAAGAGATAGCGTAGTTATAGTTTGTTAAAATGAAGTGATGGATGTGAAAGATCTTATCAATAGTCGAAAACATACTTGCACTTATTTTAAATGTTGTTAGGCTTTTCGTTTAGGATTGTCTTTCGGCTTTTTTGATAATATTTGTATGGAGAGAACGTGGATAAGGGAAACGCCATTTAATTTTGAGAAGGGGTATGAAGATGTTTGGGGGGGGGGGCTGAAATTTTGGCTGTGTGGGTTCGGGGAGCTTTGAAAAATAGGTGAGGTCAAGGGGAAAGCGGCGTAAAATCTCGCAATAGAACTAAGGGCGTGATTACATGTGATGCCGGTATCCCGGCTGGAAATTTTTCAAGTAATCACGCTTTCCATTCAGCCCGACGAATGAACCAGGCGAGAAACATGCACACTGCTACCAATCTCTGTATAAAAATGGCGGCTCCGGGCTGGCCCTTTTCATGTAATACCGGGATAAAAGTCGTGTTCAGGCCCTTACTGTGAGTTGTATTGTCACGCAGTTTGACGTGAAAGCTTTGGAATTTGCCGCTTTCGTGTTTCATGTATGGGGAAATCGACTTGATCTAGCCTGGGACCAGGCTCCGCTGTGGGGAAAAGGCAAAAAGTGGGCAACGGGAAAAAAATCGGCGAGCTGAGCGGGCCAAGCGGTGGACTGGGGAGGGGGAAAGGGCGGCGGAGCCTGGAGACATGCCTTTGATTTCGCCGTTTCATGACATCAGATTCTGGTATCATGCTCTGATTGGTCAAATGGCTTCATGTTGACAGATTCGTGGTGCTGTTGACAGTATCGCGCTCTTTCACTGTCACGCTCCTACTATTCGCAAAAAGATTTCGAGCAAGAAAACAAATTTCTTTGCGAGACTTTTCGCTTCTCCCTCGGCACCAAGAAGAGCAAAAATGTGCCTGTGATTCGTTGCAAAAAGAAAAACTAAGCATTCAAAATATCGAGCCTTTCTTATAACTCTACTGTCATAAGCTACGGGGTCGCATTTATAAAGCGATTGACTTCAAAAGGCACAATATTATAATCACACTTCTTCCAAAAGCTTGATAAAACCCCAAAAATCAGTGGATATAATATGCAAAGAATACATGTTGCGTACAGCTAAGCCTCGTGTTTCGAGAATGCGTAAATCACAACTGTACGAAGCTACCCTGTGAGCAGTTGTTTCTCTCTTGCATTTAGCGTTTATAAGTCGCTCACGTCGCTTGTCAGTCGCGTAGTTAACAAACCAAACAATCAACTGACGCTGACGTCCGTGATGAAAACTTGACGTAATGACATTTCAATGACAAGTTAATTGCTGGAGGGCGGATAGTTGACATGAAAGGCATGACTCCAGGCTCCGCCGCCCTTTTCCCCTCCCCTGATCACCACTTATCTAATCTTGAACCCAAGCGTTTTAAAAAGAACTGTCACGCACGTATTTTGCACGTGAAGATGTTGGAGTTTGCCCCGTTTACGTTTCGAACGTGAAAGAATGCAACTTGTTATTGTTTCTCAATAAAAATTTTAAGAAATCATCTCCTTTCGGAACATATGCAATGAAATTATGCATCATTCAATGTTAAAAGTAATAGCGTAACATCAATTCGGCTCCAATAAATCAAACTGGCAAAATACTTTATATGTGGCCACTCATCGCGTGTCATTTCCCTCACTGAAACAATCCCGTATCTATCTCATGCACGATCACGGAACTTTGGTTCTCGACAACTCAGGGCAAAAATATTGTCAAACTCTTGGCTATAAGCCAAACCCGTCAATTCCACAGTGTGATTTTTGATGTTTATTGCTACCAACGATTCAAAAATATTCATTACTTATAAAACTCAAACAACACATAAAGCAACTTTTAATGAATAAAAATAGCAAAAACATGAAACTGACTGAACGAATTATCGCGTGTCAAAAAACAGAGCCATTTCCGGTAATACGGTATTTCAAATGTCATTCCTCACGAACGCAAACGGACCTGACAGTAAGCATGAAAATCGCTCAAACTCTTTGATGTGATCCAAACCCGTTTTAGATTCCAAATAATTTTGACAGATTTAATCTCTGGAATTAATACTTCCGAATTTCAGAAAAACCGGCCGGTTAATCTTTTCCCTCAAACTGGAAATTATCCCAGCGTTGCTTTAACATGTTCATCGCTTTTAATTCCTTCGTCCCCGCAATGTTGGGAATTGCACGGTTGTTGAGATCGTAAAAGTGGGATCAAGTACCCTGCTAGGAAAGCTTTCTTTCCCGCATGCTTTTGTACAAATCGATTCACGTCGCTTGGCTTGTTTACGTTTTCGCACGTGTTGCGTGCCTATTGCAACTTTGAATCAAAACAAGCGATCTCGATTACTCTATTTGGGTAACGCCCGAATAACTACCCATCATCACCTCATGTGGCGTGTTTTCATAGCCCCGTGCCATGCCTTGGAGCTCACTGCGGTTAATTGATATAGAAGGGTTGTGTTAAGTGTAATCATTCCAACTTCGTTGTTCTCTCTTTTTGTCGTACAAATTAAACCATGAGTGTTGACATGACTTGTGGAAATTAAATAACACGATCACACTGAATAGTACCTTAAATTTTAATTAATCATTTATGTTTAAAGCGGTGTTTGAAGTAGATTCATTTTCCTTAACTCTGACTCTAGATATTTTGAGTCATTTGTTATCCTTACCATTCTTATAAACTGTGTTTTTCTCGTACTTGAAAATCCACCTGATGAAGCTGAGTAAGTAGCCTGAGGCTTAATAACTTTTAAAACTGTGCGCTTTGCTTGCAAGTGATACCCACGCGATCTCTTTTTAGTATGTACAGGGAAATAAAAATACGTAAGAATAATTTGCTGAGATTGCGAATTCCTTACAAATCCTGCTTATACAGCTGCTTCTCATCGCTCCGCTAGGAATTTGTTGCCAAATGTCCCTAGCGGTAGAAAACGAAATACCCAGAGATTCTTGAGAATTCTGCGAAATTTTTGGTTAATAATTGATATCCTGATAGGTCTCTGGGATGAAACAGTTTTCCCTTGATCATTGAAAATCCCAGAGATTGCCGAGAATAGTAAAAAACAATAACGAAAAACAATACAGAACAGAGGGCGGGCCAGCCCGCCTTCTCATATAGTCACAACGACAATTTTGCAAGAAAACAAGGTATGAGCCGAGCAAGAGGGCCCCTCACCCCATATAAGTCACATCATCATCATCATCGTCTTTTTCTTTCTTTCTTCCTCTTCTTCTTCTTCGTCTTCTGTATATCATGTAGGGCATCTTTGTATTGTATAGGGTAGTGACCGTATTTTTCGTTTTTTCATCGTTTTTATCTCTTCGAAAACAAAAGGGTTCTTGTCTGGCGCAGATCGACATGTCAAGCCTCTCAACTAATACTGAAGGAACTTTTGTTTTTACTAGGTACGTATTCAGTGGAATTTACACCATGGAGATGGTTATGAAGATTCTGTCACGTGGATTCATTTTTCATAAGTACGCATACCTAAGAGATGGATGGAACTGGCTGGATTTTATAGTAGTCCTATTAGGGTATGGTGTATTTAACAGCAGTTAAAGTGAACAATATGTTCCATAAATAGCGGGTTTTTAGAAGGCTGCAAGTTTGAGGTGCATTGCCATAACCTGAGGGGTGATTTAAACAAACAGGCGTAAGCACTTATAGCATCTTCCACCAATACCAAGTTCATACTGGTGTAATATTACGATCTCTTATGATACATATACTGGACACTTAACTAAGTAATGTTTTCAAAGAAAGTTATCGCTTAGGGAAAATCATGAAGAAGATTTTCTTTGACTGATAAAATTGACGTTTCATCTTCAAGCTATCAAAGAAAAAACCTTGATTCTGATAGCTGAAATTTTTGTTTCTTGCAACACACCTTGATAAGGAAGCACCAGAAAGCTGAAACTTTGATTTCTTCAGGTATATCACCATGGCACCCAATATCGCCAACTTGACAGGAATCAGAACAATTAGAGTGCTTCGCGCCTTGAGAACCATCTCTACCTTGAAAGGTAAATGTAGGTGTGTAGATTAAGTTACGTACATAGCAACAAGACAAAACATTGGATACAAAACACATCGTGACATATTTTCAACTTATAACTAATGGGATATCCTTTTCACCCGTTTGCTTTAAGGTCTCCGTGCAGTGGTGAATACATTATTGTCTTCTCTGAAGCTGTTGAGTGATGTCCTGATTTTGTTTATATTTTTTCTTGCTGTCATGGCGCTTATTGGACTACAGCTGTTTTCTGGAGAATTGAGAAACAAATGTGTTCTTAATATTCAGTATGCTAATAGTACGGAGAACAAACAGGAGCGAGCTCTAAACGAAAGTAAGACACGCATCTGCATTAAATTAGGATCAGTGTCATAAATTGGGAGGTATTAGGCCAACTTTACATAGATTGAACACAAGGCTACACTGATGAGTGTTATCATCACCATCAATTTTTAGCCTGAATTTTATCCGATTACTTCGAGTCGTTATTACTCCCTCAGAGGAGAAAACGACTCCAAGCAATCGGATGAAATTCAGGCTAATCAATTTTACCATTAACAGGTATTGACTCGGCTTTCGTATGACGTGACGAATTATGCAGATCGAGAAGAATGTTATCTACCGAGGTCGAACGCAGAGGATTAGCATAATTCTTCAAATCATACGAAGGCGAATTCAATAATTGTTATTATTATTATTCATTCAAAATATTTCGGCGTTTCTGATTGGCAAAAATCCCACGTATAATTAATCATAACCAGCTATTGTCGTCCAAATTTGGAAGAATTTGCGATATGTGAAAAATGACGTCAAAAGTGCAGCAAAATTGCCAGATTATTGAACCGTTAACCGAGAAGACCTGGGGACGAGGCTGAGTTGTTATGGTACTGACACAAAATGGCGGAACATGTCACTCGTTTAACGAGGAAGAAATAGATGAACTGTTAGCTAAAAACACAGCAAGAACGAACAGCAAGAGGACAGACGGACTCGAAGGACGACATCTGCTATTTGGAGAATTTTTGCGGAAACCCTTTATCTCCTAAACTTGCCGATAAATATGCTCTATCGAAGATGAACTTAACATCGATTGTGGAGGTATTAAAGCATGTTTCAGTTTGTTTTTCAACTAGGAATTATTTTGCATGAATAAATGGTGGAACATTTCAAACATTATGGGCGATCAAACTCAACCTACTTTTGAAATGACTCCTGGGTTCAAACCTTTCACGATAATAAAACAATTATTGAATTCGGCTTTGAAGAATTATGGAGATCTCCTCGATCTCAATAATTCTTCAGATGATACGAAAGCCGCACTCAACAATTGTTAATTATTAATTCAAATTATTTCTAATGAATTCTTAACGAGCGTACCTCCTGGTAGACTTTCTTCAAAACTTTGGCCTATTTATCGTCTTGTCTCAGATGTTTTTTATTGCAGATACTACTCAAAAACTAGATAAAATCCATCAAGCAACATGTTTTACGTATTCTTGCATTTCTTCCGTTCAGTTTTAGACAGAAAAACAACTTCTTCGTCTTTGGATAACCGTGAACGACATTTTTTTAGTTCACCATCACCCGCAAGCAGCCTCGTTTCCTAGCAAATATGCCATAGATCAAACTCGTTTCCAAACAAATATCCCATCGAGTCGACATTGCCATCCCCCATCAGGCGGATTTGAGCCTATCAGAAACGGCGAAATATTTTGAATGAATAATAATCACCTTTATTGTCGTTATCATCGTTATGTTATAGACTATTAATACAGATAATAAGCTCTGCTACAATTTTCAAATTGCTATTTCTGACACAACGTCTATAAATGTTATTAACACTAAGCATCTTAATCAGAATCCGATATATTTTCACCTAACGTCCCTCCCAGAGCTCATTAACACGCTCATCATCTTTTTTTTGTCATCCCCGATGTCATCATCATTTTAAAGCACGAGGTTTCGCAAAATAATGATTTATCTCAATGCAAAAGTACATGGTTCATATAGGCAAGTCACTCTCATCATGCAAAAAAATAACTTCTTTAACGTTGTGTTGAACAAGACCTGAGACCTCTGAGTAGCGAGAATAACGATATTATGGGTTATTTTCACTTTCAGGTTTTTGGTTTCTTAATGACGGGGATCCTTTGATTTGTGGGAACAGTTCAAGTGCAGGGTAAATTTTGCAACGTATGCATGATCAAATAATCAATAAATTTATTAGCTTATTTATTAAATGACTTTTAAGAGAAACACTTAAAAGTGTTTCTCTTTTCCTTGCCTAGTCGGGATCCTATCTACAATGTATTTGCTAGCTTTTGTTACGCTGTACCTTCAACAGAATACCGCGTTACAATACAATACAATACTCTCTTCAAGAGATAATATATAGATTTAGCCAGGGCTAAAAGCGAAGCTCCCGTTAATAAATTCATAATTTAAATCAAACAATAAACTTGTAATCCACAGATAGGGCACAGTCATGTGACTTTTGAGGCAAATTTAGGCTAAGTGATTTTAGAGAAAAATAATTTGACAGTCCAAGAGTGAAACAAATTTTACATCGCGTTAATAGTCTTATTTGTACACCCAAAAATAGCAATCATGTTCGATCACAGTAGATTAGGCCTGGAAAACAAATAGACCTATTCGTGTATTGTATTTGCATTAGCTGTTGCATCATAATGTCGCATTCACCAGTCTCTCCAACAATGTTCCGTTAGAGAGACTATGGATAATTGGACAACCCCGAAATATAATTTTAAGAACCACACGAGCCACGATAGTCCTTGGTGGCAGCCAATTGACACGTTGCATTCATCTGTCTAAAAGGGAGGCCAAAATAATATATAGATTTAGCCAGGGCTAAAAGCGAAGCTCCCGTTAATAAATTCATAATTTAAATCAAACAATAAACTTGTAATCCACAGATCAGGGCACATTCATTTGACTTTTGAGGCAAAGGCTGAGTGATTTTGGAGAAAAATCAGAATTTGACCGTCCAAGAGTGAAACAAATTTTACATCAAGTTATTTGTACACCGAAAAATAGCAATCATGTTCGATCACAGTAGATTAGGCCTGGAAAACAAATAGACCTATTCGTGTATTGTATTTGCATTAGCTGTAGCATCATAATGTGGCATTCACCAGTCTCTCCAACATTGCTCCGTTAGAGAGACTATGGATAATTGGACAACCCCGAAATATAATTTTAAGAAACACATGCGCCACGATTGATATAGTCCTTGGTGGCAGCCAATTTACACGTTGCATTCATCTGTCTAAAAGAGAGGCCAAAATAAAAATCAGGCCGGATTTTTTGTGTTCGACAAGTTTAGTTTACTAGTAAATCTTGGCGACGAATCTGGTGGCGTGTAAACCAGCCTTTTAAACATACTTTTTCTCATCACGTCTCAGGTAAACAGTACACAGACCTCGGACAGAATTTGTTCTTTTTTGCCCTATTTAAACCTATAATTCTGCAGTTTTTCACGATTTTGCAAGAGAATTTGCACTCATTCAATATCCACGACGATCAAAGCACGTGCTTCCTTTGCACAACAAAATTATAGCATTGAATTATAAAACGTTTTCTGTTAGAAAAATCTGGTCCTATGTGATATGCGGGACGTAATTATGGGCTTTTAATGAAAACGAGAAAAAAAATTCCCAAAATCACTTTTCGGCCAGCCGGACGGGTTCTCACTTTTGACAGGCACCAAATTTGCAGTGCGATTAATAGAGTTACCATTTACGCTTCAACACGATGGAGAAATTGTTATGTTTAGGTTTTATTTCCCTTTATTCATTAAACTGTATATGATTTTGTTATGTGTAATCTTTAAAAGCGAGTGATATTTACGCGCGGCGTTTTGAGTATTCCTACATGCGATGTTTATGTTCGACCGGAAACAACCGGTGCAGCGATGAAAATTGCGAGAAGGACTACTAACAATCAATAAAATAAGTTTAATTCGGTGAAACATGTACAGAGACAATAATTTTCATTCACGAAGAGAAGTATTGAGAGTAAAGTGTCTCAGAAAATCATGAGTCAGGCAAGCATAAGCTTATTTATGTTTTAAGCCGGCTTCCCGGTGTTCGCTCTTTTTCAAGATGAACTCGAGGCAAGAAAATCGCTCAGAGCTTTCTGTTTACAGCCAAAATCATAACTAAATAATCTTCGGAACCTTTTCTTTGAATTTGCGGGTCAGAAAATGTCTAAAGGCTTTTTAAACCTGATACTATTGTCGGTTAGATCATTGCTCGTGTTTTAACTTAAGCCGCATAAACCATACGCTCGACTTCAGGAAACCGAAAAAAAAAAAAACTTCAAAAACAATAATGGCTCAAGCTTACCAGTCGAGATGCTGCTTCCGAAGGTCATCAAGTGTTCCAGAATCGCTTGACACTTTTCAACCTTCTTACGCCTCAAGCAAGGGCAAGTGAGTAAGCTCATTTTTGAAAACGATGCCATCCGAAATCGGATTTCCAATGACTTTGACAAGCGGTGCATTTGTCAACAAGAAGCGCAATAAACAAACCAGCCACGAATTACAGAACAATCTTGATAGCAGCTGTATTTCATTTTGTACACCAAGCAGAAAAAGACAGTTTAAAACATCACAAGATGACACAAAACTCTCTCAGCTCCAGCTATCAGTAAGCAAGTTTCCAGACGCTGCAAGAATTTTCCGCATAAACTCACCTGTCAAATTTTGACCAATCAGAACATAAAAATTGGACGTAGAGCGTGATCAACGCGTAACAGTGAGAAAAGTCAAAAGCGATTGAACTCCCTGCATGTAAATGTAAAAGCCGGTTGAATTTTCGTGTCCGAGATCAGTTCGAAATCAACATTTTAAAAGTGCGGCTCATGAAACACGACTTATTTCATATGCATTTTAAAAAAAATTGAATTTGAGCCTGCGATCATTAGAAAAGTAGCAACTTGTCAGCCAATACCTTCAAAATATTACTCGAACTCAGAGGGTCGATACCTGAGCCTGCGATACGGTCAGCCGATACTGGTCAGCAGAAACACTGTTTTGACAGCTGTCAATTAATCAAAACATGGATGTACAATATCAGGTTGCAGGCTCCCAAACTAGCTAGAAAGTGTGAGATTAAACATTGGTATGCCTGTGGTGCAGACGGACGGAAGGTCGGGTGGTCGGTGTACGGTCACGTGATTGCCGAATTTTCTAGGATGGATAGATTTTCTATAAAGCTATGGGGCTTCGAATTGAGCCCGTGATCAAATAAAATATCAGCGCAAAACTTTAAACACTACGTGACCTCAATAGATAGAAAAATGAGCCCGCGATCCACTTAGGTGATGATGGTCAGCGTATACTCTAGTTTGGCAGCTGTCAATTAACCTTCATTAGAATGGCGAATATTCGAATTAACAGACTACGAGTGTGAGTAGGACATTTCCGTCCGGCATGTAGTGGAAAATGCCAGATCGTGTACCTAAGCGAACCTGAGCCCTCGTTATTAGTTTTCTGATAGCGGTCTGAACATGTCCCATTTTGACAGCTGTCAATTGACCTCAATTTGGCCTGCCAATGTAACTTTAAACGACTGTCAGCCAACTGACAGCCTTGCCCGGCGTAGTTTCGTTTTTATGTTGAATTGGTAAGTGTGACATATTATATCAGGTTATATATAGGGGCAAAACGACCGGTCTTTTATCTGAGCCCGCGAGACGGTCATGTGATAATTGTCAGCGGATGTCTGATTTTGACAGCTGTCAATCTAATCGTACTGATACGGATGGCTTACATAACTAAGAGCTGAGGCTAGTCAAGTTGTGCAAGATCTATTGTGACATTTGACATCGGCTTACATGAAGTGTGTGTACGGACGGGCGTACGCTACGTCATAACCAAATTTTCTGGGATGGATAGTTTACCAAATTTTCTTACCCATGGTGCTCCGCTGCGCGCGCGCTTCGCGCGCGCGGGAGCTCCGCTAAAATATCAGGCCGGACTTTTTGTGTTCGACAAGTTTAGTTTACAAGTAAATCTGGTGGCGTGTAAACCAGCCTTTTAAACATACTTTTTCTCAACACGTCTCCGGTAAACAGTACTATGAGGCCCTTTTTTATCATACAGACCTTGGACAGAATTTGTTCTTTTTTTGCCCTATCATTCTGCAGTTTTTCACAATTTTGTAAGACAATTTGCACTCTTTCAATATCCACGACGTCAAAGCAAGCGCTTCCTTTGCAAAACAAATTATAGCATTGAATTATCAAACGTTTTCATGAAAAGAATTCCATAATGCGGGACTTTTCCGTTAGAAAAATCTGGTCCTATGTGATATGCAGGGTAATAATTATGGGCTTTTAGCATGAAAACGATAAAAAAAATTCCCAAAATCACCTTTTCGGCCAGCCGGACGGGTTCTCACTTTTGACAGGCAAATTTGCAGTGCGATTAATAGAGTTACCATTTACGCTTCAACACGATAGGGAAATTGCTATGTTTAGGTTTTATTTCCCTTTATTTATTAAACTGTGTATGTGGTTTTGTTATGTGTAATCTTTAAAAGCGAGTGATATTTACGCGCGGCGTTTTGAGTATTCCTGTATGCGATGTTTATGTTCGACTGCAAACAACCGGTGCAGCGATAAAAATTGCGGGAGGGACTACTAACAATCAATAAAATAAATATAATTCGGTGAAACATGTACAGAGACAATAATTTTCATTCAAGAAGAGAAGTATTGAGAGTAAAGTGTCTCTGAAAATCATGAGTCAGGTAAGCATAAACTTGTTTATGTTTTAAGCCGGCTTCCCGGTGTTTGCTCTTTTTCAAGATGAACTCGAGGCAAGAAAATCGCTCAGAGCTTTCTGTTTATAGCCAAAATCATAACTAAATAATCTTTGGAACCTTTTCTTTGAATTTGCGGTCAAAAAATGTCTAAAGGCTTTTTAAACCTGATACTATTGTTGGTTAGATCATCGCTCGTGTATAAACTTAAGCCGCATAAACCATACGCTCGACTTCAGGAAGCCGAAAAAAAAAAAACACATCAAAGACAATAATTGCTCAGGCTTACCAGTCGAGATGCTGCTTCTGAAGGTCACCAAGTGTTCCAGAATCGCTGGAGACTTTTCAACCCTGTTACGCCTCAAGCAAGGACAAGTGAGGAAGCTCATTCTTGAAAACGATGCTATCCGAAATCGGATTTCCAATGACTTTCACAACCGGTGCATTTGTCAACATAAAGCGCAATAAAAAAAACCAGCCATGAATTACAGAACAATCTTGCTAGCAGCTCTATTTCATTTTGTACACCAAGTAGAGAACGACAGTTTAAAACATCACAAGATGACACAAAACTCTGTCAGCTCCAGCTATCAGTAAGCAAGTTTCCAGACGCTGCATAAATTTTCCGCATGAACTCACCTGTCAAATTTTGACCAATCAGAACATAAAAGTTGGACGTAGAGCGTGATCAACGCGTGACAGTGAGAAAAGTCAAGAGCGATTGCCTAACCTGCATGTAAAAGCGGGTTGAATTTTCGCGTCCGAAGTCAGTTCGAAATCAAAATTTTAAAACGGACTCATAAACACGACTTATTTCATATGCATTTTAAAAAAATTGAACTAGAGCCTGCGATCATGTGAAAAGTAGCAACTTGTCAGCGGATACCTTCAAAACAATACTCAAACTCAGTGGGTCGATACCTGAGTCCGCAATACGGTCAGGCGATACTGGTCAGCAGAAACACTATTTTGACAGCTGTCAATTAATCAAAACATGGATGTACAATATCAGGTTGTAGGCTCTCAAATTAGCTAGAAAGTGTGAGGTTAAACATTGGTATGACTGTGGCGCGGACGGTCGGGTGGTCGGTGTAAGGTCACGTGATTGCCGAATTTTGTAGGATGGATAGATTTTCTAACCTCTGGGGCTTCGAATTGAGCACGTGATCAAATAAAATATCAGCGCAAAACTTTAAACACTACGTGAACTCAATGGATAGAAAAATGAGCTCACGATACACTCAGGTGATGATGGTCAGCGTATACTCTAGTTTGACAGCTGTCAATTAACCTTAATTAGATTGGCGAATATTCGAATTAACAGACTACGAGTGTGAGTAAGGCATATCCGTCCGGCTTGTAGTAGAAAATGCCAGATCGTGTACCTCAGCGAACGTGAGCCCACGTTATTAGTTTTCTGATACTGGTCTGCACATGTCCTGTTTTGACAGCTGTCAATTGACCTTAATTTGGCTTTCCAATATAACTTTAAACGACTGTCAGCCAACTGACAGCCTTGCCCGGCGTAGTTTCGTTTTTATGTTGAATTGGCAAGTGTGACATATTATAACAGCTTATATGTAGGTAGGCTCTTGCCGATTGTGCTAGCATAATTTTTGGCATAATCTGAGGAACTGAGCATAATTTTTGCCCTTTTTCCAAAAGTAGCACTGCTAGCATAATCCGTATATTTTCTTGTCTTAATAGCACAATTTTAGAATAATTCAAGAAAACGAAGATCTCAGCTACTAAAAACGATAGATTACTATTAACAGTTGCTTCCACTCCTATTTTTCGATTTTTTTTTACTTGTGTTGAGATACCGCGGGAGTTGGATGAAACGGAACCGGAAGTCTGTGTCTCGGTCCCAGACTCCTTAGTCTTTCTCCCAGTGCTCGTTTCAAAATGGCGGCCGCCACGCCAAACCAGTCAAGTGCAGTGAACTTACATCCAGATAGTTTACAAGGTTGCGAGAACAGAGAGGATAGACTAAAGCCTGCACAACTTGCCCGGGATAGACGCCTCGAATCCACCACTGGAAAATACAAGAGGAGGGGGACGAGTAATGTCACTAATGTCACTATCCGCGGATAGTTATCCACCACACTATCCAGGCTTTGTGCAACCTACTTTTGTTCGCTGGATAACTATCCGCTGGATAGCAGATTTATTCGCCGTATAGGCCCAACCACCGGATAAAGTTACCCAGGTTTTGAACAACCGGGCCCAGAACGTCTGGCCAGGGTTAATAAAATACATTTTCAAACTTGTCTTGTGAGTTGTGAAGTTTGTGCACAGAATAATTTTTTAAAAAAGTAGCATAATTTTGAAAAGCGAGCATAATTTGAGCATAATTTGGGCAAAAAACGAGCACTGCCACTAGCATAATAGCGGAGCTCCCGCGCGCGCGAAGCGCGCGCGCAGCGGAGCACCATGGGTAAGAAAATTTGGTAAACTATCCATCCCAGAAAATTTGGTTATGACGTAGCGTACGCCCGTCCGTACACACACTTCATGTAAGCCGATGTCAAATGTCACAATAGATCTTGCACAACTTGACTAGCCTCAGCTCTTAGTTATGTAAGCCATCCGTATCAGTACGATTAGATTGACAGCTGTCAAAATCAGACATCCGCTGACAATTATCACATGACCGTCTCGCGGGCTCAGATAAAAGACCGGTCGTTTTGCCCCTATATATAACCTGATATAATATGTCACACTTACCAATTCAACATAAAAACGAAACTACGCCGGGCAAGGCTGTCAGTTGGCTGACAGTCGTTTAAAGTTACATTGGCAGGCCAAATTGAGGTCAATTGACAGCTGTCAAAATGGGACATGTTCAGACCGCTATCAGAAAACTAATAACGAGGGCTCAGGTTCGCTTAGGTACACGATCTGGCATTTTCCACTACATGCCGGACGGAAATGTCCTACTCACACTCGTAGTCTGTTAATTCGAATATTCGCCATTCTAATGAAGGTTAATTGACAGCTGCCAAACTAGAGTATACGCTGACCATCATCACCTAAGTGGATCGCGGGCTCATTTTTCTATCTATTGAGGTCACGTAGTGTTTAAAGTTTTGCGCTGATATTTTATTTGATCACGGGCTCAATTCGAAGCCCCATAGCTTTATAGAAAATCTATCCATCCTAGAAAATTCGGCAATCACGTGACCGTACACCGACCACCCGACCTTCCGTCCGTCTGCACCACAGGCATACCAATGTTTAATCTCACACTTTCTAGCTAGTTTGGGAGCCTGCAACCTGATATTGTACATCCATGTTTTGATTAATTGACAGCTGTCAAAACAGTGTTTCTGCTGACCAGTATCGGCTGACCGTATCGCAGGCTCAGGTATCGACCCTCTGAGTTCGAGTAATATTTTGAAGGTATTGGCTGACAAGTTGCTACTTTTCTAATGATCGCAGGCTCAAATTCAATTTTTTTTAAAATGCATATGAAATAAGTCGTGTTTCATGAGCCGCACTTTTAAAATGTTGATTTCGAACTGATCTCGGACACGAAAATTCAACCGGCTTTTACATTTACATGCAGGGAGTTCAATCGCTTTTGACTTTTCTCACTGTTACGCGTTGATCACGCTCTACGTCCAATTTTTATGTTCTGATTGGTCAAAATTTGACAGGTGAGTTTATGCGGAAAATTCTTGCAGCGTCTGGAAACTTGCTTACTGATAGCTGGAGCTGAGAGAGTTTTGTGTCATCTTGTGATGTTTTAAACTGTCTTTTTCTGCTTGGTGTACAAAATGAAATACAGCTGCTATCAAGATTGTTCTGTAATTCGTGGCTGGTTTGTTTATTGCGCTTCTTGTTGACAAATGCACCGCTTGTCAAAGTCATTGGAAATCCGATTTCGGATGGCATCGTTTTCAAAAATGAGCTTACTCACTTGCCCTTGCTTGAGGCGTAAGAAGGTTGAAAAGTGTCAAGCGATTCTGGAACACTTGATGACCTTCGGAAGCAGCATCTCGACTGGTAAGCTTGAGCCATTATTGTTTTTGAAGTTTTTTTTTTTTTCGGTTTCCTGAAGTCGAGCGTATGGTTTATGCGGCTTAAGTTAAAACACGAGCAATGATCTAACCGACAATAGTATCAGGTTTAAAAAGCCTTTAGACATTTTCTGACCCGCAAATTCAAAGAAAAGGTTCCGAAGATTATTTAGTTATGATTTTGGCTGTAAACAGAAAGCTCTGAGCGATTTTCTTGCCTCGAGTTCATCTTGAAAAAGAGCGAACACCGGGAAGCCGGCTTAAAACATAAATAAGCTTATGCTTGCCTGACTCATGATTTTCTGAGACACTTTACTCTCAATACTTCTCTTCGTGAATGAAAATTATTGTCTCTGTACATGTTTCACCGAATTAAACTTATTTTATTGATTGTTAGTAGTCCTTCTCGCAATTTTCATCGCTGCACCGGTTGTTTCCGGTCGAACATAAACATCGCATGTAGGAATACTCAAAACGCCGCGCGTAAATATCACTCGCTTTTAAAGATTACACATAACAAAATCATATACAGTTTAATGAATAAAGGGAAATAAAACCTAAACATAACAATTTCTCCATCGTGTTGAAGCGTAAATGGTAACTCTATTAATCGCACTGCAAATTTGGTGCCTGTCAAAAGTGAGAACCCGTCCGGCTGGCCGAAAAGTGATTTTGGGAATTTTTTTTCTCGTTTTCATTAAAAGCCCATAATTACGTCCCGCATATCACATAGGACCAGATTTTTCTAACAGAAAACGTTTTATAATTCAATGCTATAATTTTGTTGTGCAAAGGAAGCACGTGCTTTGATCGTCGTGGATATTGAATGAGTGCAAATTCTCTTGCAAAATCGTGAAAAACTGCAGAATTATAGGTTTAAATAGGGCAAAAAAGAACAAATTCTGTCCGAGGTCTGTGTACTGTTTACCTGAGACGTGATGAGAAAAAGTATGTTTAAAAGGCTGGTTTACACGCCACCAGATTCGTCGCCAAGATTTACTAGTAAACTAAACTTGTCGAACACAAAAAATCCGGCCTGATTTTTATTTTGGCCTCTCTTTTAGACAGATGAATGCAACGTGTAAATTGGCTGCCACCAAGGACTATATCAATCGTGGCGCATGTGTTTCTTAAAATTATATTTCGGGGTTGTCCAATTATCCATAGTCTCTCTAACGGAGCAATGTTGGAGAGACTGGTGAATGCCACATTATGATGCTACAGCTAATGCAAATACAATACACGAATAGGTCTATTTGTTTTCCAGGCCTAATCTACTGTGATCGAACATGATTGCTATTTTTCGGTGTACAAATAACTTGATGTAAAATTTGTTTCACTCTTGGACGGTCAAATTCTGATTTTTCTCCAAAATCACTCAGCCTTTGCCTCAAAAGTCAAATGAATGTGCCCTGATCTGTGGATTACAAGTTTATTGTTTGATTTAAATTATGAATTTATTAACGGGAGCTTCGCTTTTAGCCCTGGCTAAATCTATATATTATGCCACTTTTACTAGCACAATCGGCAAATGCCTATATGTAGGGGCAAAACGACTGGTCTTTCATCTGAGCCCGCGACATAGTCATGTGATAATTGTCAGCGGATGTCTGATTTTGACAGCTGTCAATCTAATCGTACTCATACGGATGGCTTACATAACTGAAAGGCTAGTCAAGTTGTGCAAGATCTATTGTGACATTTGACATCGGCTTAAATGAAGTGTGTGTACGGGTGGGCGTACGCTACGTCATAATCAAATTTTCTGGGATGGATAGTTTACCAAATTTTCTTACCCATGGTGCTCCGCTGCGCGCGCGCTTCGCGCGCGCGGGAGCTCCGCTAAAAACTAAAGTTACAAAATATCTCCCGAAAGGGAATATCTAGAGGTCAACCCCATATAAAAGATTCCCCAGAATAAAAGATGAAAGGGTAAAATCTAGAATCTAAAACATTATATACAGAAAGAAAAAATCTAAAACCTAAAAACTAGAATAAAAAACATCATTTGCACATCATAATTAAAACTATTTACAATAGTATCAATCAATATTCATATGAATCCTTAATCTGTTGCGAAATAAAGTCAGCGATCCTGCGTGTACTACATCTTTGGGCAAATTATTCCACGTATTGACAATCCGTACAAAAAAAGTATATTTGTAGCTATTTAGTATGGCAACCTTTACATAGAGCTTATAATCGTGATCGGCTCTAGTTCGATTACATTTAGTAAGTTTAAAAAAGTCCGAAAAAGGAAGGCTGTTTATTCCAAAATCTTGTAGTACTGAACTAGAGATAAGAACTCTCCACTTTTCTGCAGAGTTTGACAATTCAGTAAGCGGCAGCGGTCTTCATAGCTCATTTCTCCGCGCTTTTGCTTTAACGCCAACCGTGGTGCTCTTCTTTGCACTTTTTCCAAGGATTCCACATCCTTTTTTGGTAGGGGCTCCAGACGGGGGCAGCGTATTCGAGTATAGGTCTTACCAACGACTTAAAGAGGCAAGAAAACGCATACCGATTATCGTTTCTGAGTGATCGCTTAATTACACCTAATACTTTGTTCGCCTTGTTTACTATTTAGGAGACGTGTTTACCCCAAGATAGATCGTAGTTTATTGTGACCCTTAGGTCCTTGGCAGTTTCAACAGATTTTAGTTGCACAGCTAGAGAGGAACTTGGCTTAGATCTGTCCCTACTGTGCGTTGCCCGCATGACTTCACATTTTTCGGGATTAAAGCGCAACTGCCACTTGGTAGCCCAATCGCTTAATCTATTCAGGTCAAGCTGTATGGCTGGTATATTCTTATCAGGCTCATTGATCGTACGATAGATTTTGGTGTCATCAGCGTAGATTGTAACTGTTAATGTTACGTTTGTCAAAATATCATTTATATAAATGATAAATAAGATTGGGTCGAGTACTGTTCCTTACGGCACGCCTGAAATCACGGGTGACCAATCTGAACAACTGCCCCTTAACACGACACGCTGCCTTCTATTCGTCAAGAAATTTCTAATCCATAGTAATAGGGAGCCATCTATCCCATGCCGTTGTAGTTTCAGCAACAATGAAACGTTCATGTGGCACGCTGTCGAAGGCCTCGGAGAGATCTAAGAAGATGATATCCGTTTGCTGCGAACGATTCCTAGCCTTTGCCCAGTCGCTGTAACATGTAAGTAATTGTGCCAACGTAGATTTGCCCCTTAGATACGCAAATTGGTTTAGGTTAAAAAGATTGAGATCTGACCAAAAGTCTACCACACGGGTCCTTACTACAGATTCTGCAACTTTTGTTGCATACGATAGTGATATTTGGCGGTAGTTCTCCATAAGATTTTTGCTCCCTTTCTTGTGAACTGGAGTGATGTGGGCCGACTTCCATATACATGGTGGTTGACCTTGAGAGAACGGTGTATTCAGAAATAAAGTCAGCGGAGATGACAACACTTGAGCACATTCTTTTAGGATGCGAGGTGATATGCAGTCAGGACCAGGGGATTCATAGATATTCAAATTTCTTAGCAATTTCTCAACTTCCGTGGCAGAACAAAAGATAATACATAATTTCTTGTTGGTAATATATTCGAGGTCGGGAAAGTTTTCGTGATCCTCAACAGTAAAGACTGATGAGAAATAAGAATTCATACAGTTGGCAATACTCAGGTCGTCGTTAAGAAACGAATCGTTCACCTTTAAGGACACTAGATCACACTTAACTTTTCTCTTTGATTGAACAAAGATCCAAAAAGGAACCAGATTGTTTACAAACTGCCTATGCGCAGAGTTGCACTCCTTCTTCACATAATTGTTAAATTTACGATATTTGTTCCAGTCGGTCAGAGCACAGGTGTTTTTCGCCCTTTCATAAAGCGCTTTCTTTCTTCTACTCAACTTAATTAGATCCCCGCTTATCCATAGTGCTTTTGAATTCTCTTCTCTGTCCGCTTTGGGATACAACACTCGTTGACAGCAGATAATAACAAATCAGACCATGCAGCCCATATACGATCTATGTCAGTATCCATAAAAGCACAATGCCATGGAGTGTAATGTAAAGGAAATCCTGACATGATCCCAGTCAATAGTTAAACTTCTGCGATTTCCCTCCAGGGAACGATTTCCTCGATAATACCATAGAGATCGAGTTATGGTCAGAAAAGGGCAGACCAACTTTTAGATCATAACCTAGGTCAAGAGACGTAACGAACACCAAGTCTAAGATATTTCCATTGGGAGTTGGATCCTTGACTAGCTGAAAGAGAATTGTCGTGTATAATATAAATGATACACGGTACATAATATAAATCAGTAATCATAAATCATAATATAAATCGGCCTGGACGAAATCATTTACATAATATAAATCATTTCCGTAAAAAAATCCATTGTACTGTATATACAGTACAAACTATTAGGTTATCAAGGCTAAATATATTATCAATTGATTTTGTGCTCTATTCGTTTTCCCTGATTAAGATCTTGTCCATCCAATTACACATGCATGCCTAATGCTGGTCCAAACCCAGATCATGGTTACACGACGTTTGACAACATGGGTTGGTCTCTTATTATGGCTCTGCAAATACTAACAAAGGATTTCTGGGAAAATGTTTACAATAAGGTAAGTATATCAATTAAATTTTTTTGTGGAAATAAGGAGGAAACTGAAGGAAAGATGCGCGATAAGCCAGACTTCGTCAGATCTACCTCAGGCAGTCAGTCTTGGAAACGTGGTGAAGAATATTTAAGTGGCTATCATGACACAAACTATAAACTAACTGTCATGGTGTAACCGGCAAAATTGAACACTTATCATTCCTTTTAGATTTACAGATCCTCTGGAGCGCAGTACGTGCCATATTTTGTCATCGGAATATTCTTCTGCGCTTTTTACCTGATGAACCTTGTATTGGCGATGGTTTACTTATCATATGAACAGGAATTATCTTCAGACGGAAAAGAGGTACTTTTATATACCCCCCAGTCTATTCAACATAGGTAGGCCATCTCACAGAGTTCAGATCAGTTAATTTTTTTTCCCTTAGTATTTTGACTAATGCTAGATTACAGACTTTATAGATTGATGTTTACAGGGAAATGTTGCTATAGAATTAATATGAAAGTTTGAGTATGATGGCGAAATGAACCATTAGGTTTTCCAGTTAGCCACCAGAGAGTGATAATCTATATTACACACTCGAGAAGGCCTGGATGAAATCGAACAGTATCTTTCTGCCAGGCGACTTTAGTTGTGACTCGCTGGGCGTCAGAGAGCGCACCGAACGTATAGACAACAACCACAAAACGAGGAAGTTACTGGACCTGTTTGACCTTTTTAATACGCAGAACGTTGTAGATGAACCTACCCGTGTCACATTAACTACACAGTCTTTAAATTTATTTGATTGTGACCACTAAGGTGAACTTAGCCAGTAAAACGGGAGTACTACCGCTTGGTTTATCAGATCACTACCTTATCTACGCAACTCGCAAGCTTGAATAGCGAAAACCCGGCACCAACAAATATTCGGACCACAAATTTTAAACATTCAGTAATGACAAGGATTTTAAGTTGGATGTTGATCGAATACCATTTCACATTACCGAGGACAAACAAGATTCCCTGTGAGCCTGGGAGCAATTGCTCAGTAGCGTTTGTGATCAACACGCACCACACACAGTTCTGAAAGCACGAAGCCTGTCCTCCCCATGGATTAATAAACAAATCAAGCTCAAAATGAATCGAAGATTCATCATGTTCAAGAAAGCCATTGAAACCAAAGAGGCTGACCGGTGGGCTGATTACAAAAAAAACTAAGAAATAAAATAACATCTGACATTAGGAAGGCCAGAACAGCTTATTTTGGGAGGAAATCTATTCTAGCAACCAATCCTAAAGCTCGAAAACCAATCGGTCTGCAGTGCTCTCACCAGGATTTTGCCTTGGGGAGTCCCAGGGCCCCCTCTTCCGAGAAATAGGGGCACTGTGAGAACATTAGGGGGACAAAGTTACAAAAAACACGCGGTACGAAGAACCTGAGCCCGCACTCCAAATTGTCTGTTACATGAAGTACCTACCTGATCCAATATGGCGGAAGAGGTGTTTACGATTCGGAGGAGGAGTTTACGATGTAGTGGGACGTGCGTGGGACCAATGAAAGTAAAGGCAACCAAATTAAAGACTTTGACTCATTTGATATCATGTTTTTTATTTATTCAAACAAACAGAATGCTTTAGTGTTAGGTTGACCATTAAAACTACTTAAGCCCGTTTGACTCGTAGCTTGCCCCTGCGCCCAAACGGGCGCATCTTCTTGGTTTTAATGCGCCATTTCAGTTTTTCTTGCGGGAATCTCGCAAGGCCGCGGCCTGGTGAGAACACTGGGTCTGCTAAAACGTGACGACGAGTCTTTCGCTGTCGATGATAAAGAGAAAGCTAACTTATCAAATTGTTTCTTCGCTACTGCTGGAATGGAACTGGCAGATACCATTAAGCCACAGCACCAGATACTAACCACCACAAAATCTAAGCCTGTCCCATGTATATATGATGCACGAGTATCATACGGTGAAGTCGCGAAGAAACTTATACTTTGAAGAAAAACAAAGCCAATGGCCCTTAGGGTATTTTGCCACGGCTACTTGGAGCTGCTGAACATCTATTGCCGTGCCGCTGACTAACCTATATCTACGTAGCTTGAGAGAATCTAAAGTTTATGGCGACTGGAAGGTAGCCAGATTAAATCTCGTATTTAAGAACACGACGAATGCATTTTCTAGGCTAAGCGTGACAAGCAAAATCCTACAGTCTTGTGTCACCGACTCTATTGCAGATCACGTCTTCACTCACAATCAGCTGGTAATTGAATATCAGTGGGCCTACCGCAAGGGCCATTCTACTGACTTACTATTAACACACCTAACAGAGACCTGGAGGGGCGTCCTAGACTCCAATCTTGTCGCTGGCGTATTATTTATTGACTTCCAAAAGCGTTTGATAGCATTTCTCACCAAATTTCAATCCACAACTTTGAGGATGATTAGGGGATCAAGGGGAACCTACATGACTGGGTAAGAGACTCTCGGAGTGAAAGAAAACAATACACCGTTGTAAATGGAGAACTTTCAGACAACGCTTAGGTAACTTCTAGCGTCCCTCAAGGCTCCGCGTTGGGACCAACACTTTTCGCCCTGTACACCGGCGATCTACCTGAGGCTGTTAGTTCCGCATCTCTCTACATGCGCGCTGACGACACGACTATGTACTGTATAGGTGAGTCGGTGGACTCCGCTTCCAACATGCTCAATAATCCACTAAAGGAATTAGAACACTGGAGCTCAAAGAACCACCTGGTACCTCACCCTAAAAGTGTGAAGAAATGATTTTACACGACCCCATAAGCGGCAACGCTTTAATCACCAGCGTGTTGAAATAAAAGTGATTGTATTGTATTGTATTGTATTGTGAACTGGATCAGTTGCTTTTTTTTGGCGGCGAAATTCCTCGCGACGAAACTCTCCGCCCGTCGCTAACAAGTTTGACAGTTGTTGATGAGTTAAACCAAATCTCGTCACTTTTCCTCCCAAATGTTGATACAAAAACTTCTAAGACAGCCAAAGCAAGGAGTAAACGCTCTGATAAAGGACCAGTGCTCAAAAATGCTCTCCTCTCTTTACTTTATTAGTCAGCGCTGCTCTGTGCAGTATACATACGTACATACATACACATGCACGACTCCTCTATACGGGGCTATTCTGTCGTAATATACATTAATAACAAATATACAATAATAAAATTACAATGGGGCAAAAATGCTTACATCTGTTACAACAAGAAATATTTACATGAGTTTATATACAGTCATAAAAATTTGATTCAATCTGAGAAGAGTTTGCAAGAAAGTAGGCGGCGACTTTCATTTTAAAACTTGAGATATTGTTTAAGTTCCGAATGTTTTCTGGGAGTAGGTTGTATTTGTTTGCCCCACGAAAGGCGAAAGAGCGTTGACCAGTTGATAATCTGCTTTTAGGTAGATTCAACTGTGACATGTTTCTAATGCTGGTCCTCAGTGACACACTAAATTGTCCTACACTTTTGAACCATAGTAACAGTATTTAATAGAAGTTTTTGACGGACGCTTAAACAGCCAAGGGATTCGCGCGCAGCAGAGACATGATCAAATTTTTTTGATACCTAGGATTATCCTACAAGCAAAGTTCTGGATAAGTTGAAGCTTTGAAATGGTTTTGCTGGAGGTATTACCCCATACGCTAGAACAAAAAAGCCTGCTTAAAATAAGAGCCTTTATAATTAAAGAAAGTGTTTTGAGGTCCAAATGATGTTTAATCCTATTGATACGACGTAGATTATAAGGCAGCTCGAGGACAAGTTATAGTATATTCTACATCTATATCAATTTGTTCCCAAGGGTGGTGCGGCACCAGTGATGATTAACCAGATTGATTATCATGGTGTTATGACACGAGATTGAAAACCGTTCTATTTATTCGGCAGAGTAACTCTCTTACGTTGTGTTGTTTTGTGTGCATTATTTATCAGGGTAAAAAGATGGATCAGCGACGGACTGGTTGTTCATATCAAGCAGACAAGCAAACACTGAAGCGTCTTATTCTATTAGATAGAAACCGAAGGCCTCCATCAGGAGATGAAGCCAACGAGTGTGGTAACGTACCTACGGATTCGCACGCGGAAAAGCGCCGTGAATCACGTCACCACCTTATAACAGGCAGGGAATTAACACAAAGGTCTGAGAAGACCAACGTAACTAGCAAGGCTCTGTCTCATATAAAATCCTGTTGGAAAATGGTACGAAAGTGTATGCACCAAATCACCTCCCATTCTACCTTCGATTTCGTGATTCTACTGCTGATAGTTTTGAACACAATTGTTCTGGCAATGTATCACCATGGTATTCCTGCCCAGTTTAGGCGCGTCTTGGATATTTTGAATTGGGTGAGTAAAACTTAGTGATCGTTTACTATGAAACTGGGATAACAAATCTAACTGTAGATTTATTAGACAGCTCCAGGTGTAGGTAAGTATGGACCACCTGTGATCATTCTGATAATCTAAACCTTGCTAGCTGTAGCAGCCTGTCCTAGAGCTGCCCTTGGGGTTAACGATTACAAAAAATAGTGCGGTCGGGTTTGGTCAATAGGACATAAGTACTACTGTAAGATGGTCTGTCTTGCACGCTATATTTATGAATGAATCAGTAAATCACTGAGGTTCGAAAATACGACATCAATGCCTTTTTTCTTTGCTAAATAGGTGTTCACTGGGTTGTTTACGACTGAGATTCTGTTTCGTGTGGTCGCTATGGGACCAAAAGCATTTGTCCGCGTTCGATGGTACTTGTTTGACACAGCTGTCGTGGCAGCCAGCTTACTGGGATATTTAATAGATGCTGAAGGACTTAGTATATTTAGAACCTTTAGAATGGTAAGCATACAGGAATCATTTCATTCAGAAGGAAAACTTTTTTAAGGTCTGTTGGCTATTTATTTTGCTAAAAAAGATTTTATCTGGCAGCATGGTACAATTGAAAAAGATCTACGTTGACAACTTTGAACATTGAAGATGTCAATATTTTGATGACTTTTCAGTCATGACAGCTAACATGTTCGGAAAGGAAACCAAGGAAAAGTTAAAGGATAAAGGATAAAGTTAAAGGATCGCAAGTAATTGAAAATCCTTAGACAAATTTCGTACCGTCATGTTTGTAACTGAAGTTTGATGATCTGGTTTTAACGTATTTCCATGTAATACCGTGCTAGCTTCTGTGTTCTCACAAACGATTAACTCTCTCCTGTTTAGGTACGACTCTTACGTTTGGCGAAGTCCTGGAAGACGATGAATAGACTAATGATGGCCATTGCTAGAAGCATAGGACCTGTGGGCAACATCACACTTATTCTTGGTGTAATTGTCTACATTTTTGCTGTCCTAGGAATGAAGATATTTGGCAAGGATTATAAAACGGATAAGTTTGGTGGTAGTGGAGTGCCACGCTGGAATTTTAGTGATATCTGGCACGCTTTCATGATGGTCTTTCGTGTGCTAAGCGGGGAGTGGATCGAGCCTCTCTGGGACTGCATGAGAGTCACAAGCGCTGCCAAGGCAATCCCTTACTTTCTAACAGTTCTCGTCATTGGAAACTTTCTGGTGAGTAGCATTTGTGAGTGAGAAAGGGATTGACTACTTTGCTTAGAATGAACAATGCCCAGATTGAGAAACTAAGAATACGGCAAAATAACTGGCTGCCCGGATCGACTTACTCCTTCCATAAATAATTTTTCAATCTTAAAATCATGTAAAAGCTTACTGAGTGCGGCATATTTTACACTTCATCAAAATACAAGCGAAGATAAACTGTATGGCACAGGGAATGACTTTATTTAACTTATAGATTCATGGGTCTCTGTTCTGATACAGCGTGTAAGTTCTGATCATCTTGTTCTTTACCAGGTCCTCAACTTGTTTGTCACTCTAGTAGTGAACGCCTTTGACTTCCGAGACAAAGATGACAATTCAGATGGCGTAGATGGTGCAAGGTTTAGCATAAAAAAGATATTTAAAACACGCAGGTCCTGCCTTTTGGAGGAAAATTATCGTGGGTCTTTTCGTCCTTGTAAGCTTCAGGTTATGGAGAGCAAACAACCTGATGAGCAAAGCAATGGCGTTTCCTTGGCAATACACGCAGGAGATCAAGACGGCAAAGAATACTGTAAAAGTATAGAGATAATATATTTCTTTTACCAAGAAAACATATTTTTAATTTGAGTGTACATCTAAGGGACTTTTCATTTGATTATTTTAGTATACTTTCTAAATAAAATTTTTTGTTGCCCGCTCATAAACAATACCGGCCATGAATGGGTCGTTGTCTATAGACCATCCAAATTTTCAATTTTGTATAATTTCCAGCTACTTCCTTTCGTTAACTTACAATACATTTTGTTTTATTCATCCAAACTACTACTAAGCCTAATCTAAATGGAAGATTTTGAAACTCAGAAAACCATGACCTACGAAAATATTTCTGGAATGTTATTGTGTTGCAAGGAAGAAGCCGATCAGGCGTGAGAAAACTAAGCGGTATTCAACAACGGCAGTAGTGTTGTGACCTACTTGCATGTAACTAGTTTTCTTTTTTCTGGGTTGACAATATACCGATCAAAAACGGTGAAATATTTTGAATGAATAATATTATATAAGGCAGTGGGTTAGTGGTGGGTCTGGGTTTGGAGATATATCCTCAATGATACCGGCCATCTTTTTATTATGTTCAAGATAACCTTTAATACTTATTTCAGCGTCCATGAATTAAGCCGGGATATTCCAAACTTAAAAAACAGTTCATTCTATTTCAGCATTTCTTGACATTTCTTTTTCATCCTTTTTTTAATCTATCCAGTAATGATTGTGAATTTGATGGGACATGCTACATTTGACATTCTTTTTCAAAATAAGCGTTATCATACATGAAAAACATTGCTATATTTTCAATTTTATTAATTTTTGTCTTTCTATGCGCGCAGTGTTAGACAACGTTATCAACATTGAGAGCTCAAACAAAACAATCGGTGAAGGTGCGAGTTTTAAGGATGGCGTTGATCCTCCTCCCAGTTTCAAAATGGAACGTATAAAAGAAGGGATTTCTGAAAATGGTATGGTAACATTAAAGCCAGTTCCTTCGGTTAAAATCAAGGAATTATACATAGAGGACTGCCTCCCTGAGTACTGCGCATGTGTAGACTGTCAACTGTGGAGGCCTTTATCGACGGATAGCATTTCCTGGCTTAAGTTCCGCGGCCGGGTGCGAATTTTTGTGGAAAAGAAATACTTTGACTGGTTTATTCTCTTCATGGTACTTTTCAGCAGTTTTATGCTGGTAGGTTGATTTATGCTGTGCATCTTTTAAGATCTTTAAAATGATTTACTTCATAGAAGTTACTTTGGCCTTTTCAATTTTTTTATGATTTCATTCCTTTTAGGGACGGACCATTAGAAACGTTATGGGGGGGAGGGGAATTTTTGAGCCGCAGGAATTTTTTTTCGTTATCAAATTCCTTGTATGAATTTTTTTTAGGCCGTAGCATGAATATTTTTTAGAGTTAATTGGCGTGCATGAATTTTTTTTCATTTAATTTTGCCTTGCGCGAATATTTTTTTTGTACTTCGCCCCCCCCCCCCCCCCCCATAAGTTTTCTAATGGTCCTTCCCTTATTGCAGCTAGTGTTCAGGGTGGGAGTTCAAGTACCCTGTTCCTCCCAGGACACCCTGAAGTGCAGCGTTCTGGCCACTTAGCCACGCTGAGATCGTAAACACTATAGTAAATGGAAAATGCTTACAAAGGTCTTATTGAAACTCGTAGGTTTTTGAAGACGTTAATCTGCATAAAAGGCCAAATCTCGAGAAAACCTTGGAAATACTCAACTACATTTTCGCATGCGTCTTTACGCTAGAGTTCCTACTTAAAGCCATAGCTTTTGGCCTCACCAAGTACTTCGCCTCTCCTTGGAACTGTCTGGACGCCTTTATTGTCTCAGTGAGTAGAATATGATTGTTAAGCTCACTACGTACTGTACAAACATTTGTATAAAGGCTGGATAAACGCATCGCTGACAGTATGTGTTTTACTTCACAGATTTCACTCGCCTGCCTATTTGAGAACAAGAACTTGTCTGTGTTTCGTTCCCTACGTACATTACGAGCATTGAGACCACTCCGGGCCATCTCACGACTGGAGGGAATGAAGGTAATCAAAACTTGCCAGCAAAATCTCCTAAGGGAATTAAATTAAGTCATGTTGTTGCAATAAATTATCGATTTATATTAAGTCTGTTTCTTGAAACAATAGCGATGGTAGTTTATGTAGGAAGATAAAGAAAGATCATCCTAAGCTTAAACAAAAGAATACAATTCCTGATCAAGAACATGCCCAAGCCATGCTATCAAAGAGTTTGTCCTGTTTAGTTAATAAATTTAGTGCAATAGCTTTTTGATGATGACCATGTTGTTAAACAGACCGCCCAAAAGCACAACACAGCGAATGGTGATTCACCATTCCTTTTTTTTTACCCCCGTAGAAATCGTAGCCAGTTCAAGGTAAAGTAAAACTTAGTTTATTGCATGACTACTAAATCTCATGTGCAGACAATTAACACTGTTTATATTGTCCTTCTTAAGGTAGTGGTGAATGCACTCTTTGCTGCTATACCAGGTATTGCAAATGTCCTGGTGGTTTCCCTTCTCTTCTGGCTGATATTTAGCATTCTTGGCGTTCATTTCTTTGCCGGAAAGTTCTACAAGTGTGTGAATGAGGACAACGCCCAGTTACCTGCGAGTGTGATCGCCAGTAAAGCAGAATGTATGAACCGCACCATAGACGGTTACCGTTGGATCAACTCCAACGTGAATTTTGATAACGTCTTAGCAGGCTTCCTTGCACTGATGCAAGTAGTACGTTACCACTTGTTTTTCTTTTTCTTTTTTCTTTTTTTTTTTTTAGCATTAACTTCTGACTAATGACATTTACACATGCTATCATAGGCACCAAAGTGACCGTGCCCTTAGAAAACCAAACACATGCCTTTAAAATTGGAGATAGGTTATTTTGTGTTAAAGGTATTGCATTAATTGTTGGTTCAAAGTGCTTATAATATTATAGGCGTTTTGGGTGAATATTAGCACACAAAATAGAATTTGAAAACAAGCATGGACTATTAATATGAAGATAGGAGGAAAATTCTTTGAAGCTAAACAAACCTGCAGTATATTTTTCCCTTACGAGAATGAATCTTCGTCATAGGTGTCGCTGTGGTGTTTCGAAAACATTCAGTTGTGTTTCGGTTTTCAAAGGACACTAAGCGGGACCTTTCATCGTACCACGTCTACGTAATTAGCGCTCATTCTGTTAGGAGTACAATGTACTTAAGTAGCGACGTCTCTCGCTGAAATTTGTGCTTATATGGCGTGTTTTAGGCTACTTTTGAAGGTTGGATGGAAGTTATGAAGGACGCAGTCGACTCGACTAAGGTGAGTATCAAGTTCTTCTTAGAGGAACATAAAATTGTTGCGCTTGTTAAGCTAAAGAAAAATTTATGCCAATTTTTCTTATCGGAGCTGATACGACCTAGTACAGATCTCCTCATTTTCCATACCATGATTTAAAAGGGGCTGACACTATCATGATTATGATCATGGTGTTACCTAGCCGTGTTTTAACTGGATGGATAGCTCCCGCCATATACGCTTTCTGGTTTCGCTCATGCGTTTTTGATCTGTTTAACACCGAAATTATTAGATTTATCCTTTTTTGCATTTGTGAATAACGTATACTGATCTTAGAATTTATAGCTAATTTATGGGCTTGATTCATCTAAGATGAAGCATTTAGAGCTGTGGGAACAACCCTTAGACATAAGGTCCCCCGGCTGTTTTTACAAGGGCGCCCCGGGAGTTGTATACATGTTCTTTTGGCCTAAGATCAAGTAGTTTGAAGTTTTCTGGTTTCACCTTTTATCGACTGATATTGTAACATGGTGTTAGGAGTGGGTTTTTCCAGACGAACTGCAAGGTGAGTTGACGCTGCAAAACGCTCATGATGATTGCCGTATATTCGACGTCGCCAAACTCCAGCAGTACGCGTTTTATACATAAGCACTTACTGGTACCGAACGTTCACGTTACCCTCTTAGAAAACTCAAAGTTCAAGCACGCATTTACTGAGCCACCTCTCTGCCTTGCACTTGAAAAAAAAGGCGAGAAATGTAACGAGGCCACCTTGCACGGGTGTGCAAAGAATTAAGTGCTGAAGTGTATTATTGGACTATGAGCTTTGGCTTAATCACGATGTGCACATATTTTGGATCTCTTCTGCTGGATAGTGTATCGGGCACTAGAAAGAAAAAAATTGCGTTAAAGGATGCACAGCGGATCAAAGCAGTATCTGCTTCAGAAGCTACAGTCGTTTCCTATGAGCTGTACAAAGAAGAAAATTCGGCAATCTTTGGAGGGGTGGATTGCATCTAAATCCATTCATCCAAAGTGCTGTGTGAGGCTTTCAACTCAAAATGGGAGTCGAGGTATAAACCTGTTGCATCTTGTCGGTAAAGGAAACTTTAAACCATTGCTGGGGTGTGATACTTGTTTACACATAGAAGTTCTCGAGTTTACGAATCTCGAACTGATAGATACTCCACAGTCAGAAATTAAGAACCATCTGTGCAAGAAACGCCAGGCCAGGTGTTTTCCAAACTGATTTTGTGTTGCGGGACTATGAAGATTGTTTTAGTAATAAGTACATCTGGAAGTTGATCCCTTAAAACATCTAGTAGTACGCCCTCCCAGGAAAAATTGCCCTCTTTGAACCAGCGCGAGTTGGAAGGATGGAAGAAAGTGGGACTACTGTCAAAGAAGAGAGACACTCCCCGTAAGTTTTATCTATACTAATAGTTAACAAACGAAAAGTAAAATAGAAGAACCCTCCACCTTCAAACAAAGATCTTCGAATTTGTATTGATCCAAGGAACCTCAAAAAGCACTAACTTGAGGTACCACACTATTCAATGATTACGGGGAAGGAGGAATTTGCTAACCGACTTTCATGTGCTAAAAGTTTCATTTCCCTTGATGCATGCGGTGAGTACTAACAACTGCGAGTTGATGATAAAAGCGCAAAGCTCTTAACATTCAACATTCATGGGATCGATATCTACCGGAGTCAGTGGAAAATTTCTCGAAGGGGATCCTGTGGAGATTATAGTGGACGATTTTCCGATACTTGGTGAATATCAACAGAGGCTGACCAGAAGTTGAGAACAGTACTTGATAGGAGCAGAGAAGTAGGACTGAAGTTCAACTCCCAAAAAGTGAAACCTCGGTTTCCTGAAGTAAGCTATGTTGAACATTTATTTTGTTCTTAGCCGAATAACAGTCCCTAATAAAGTTCGAGCAATCAGTGAGATGCCTCCTTTTACTGGAAAAGGTGTGCTTTGAATTCTAGGAACTGTAAATTACCTGGGCAAGTTCATTGAACAAAAGGCCAATCTACAGAGACCCAGAAATGTGTAGCATGTGTAGATAGATAGATAGAAACTTTATTTATGTGTCAAGAAAGAAAAACTAGCCGAGGGGCAGGCCCTCTACTAATAGGGGACACCTACAGTTAAAATATAATAGATACAATAATTAAGTAGATAAAAAAAATCCATACAATATGTTACAAATTGTTAGCTAAAATACTAAAGCTGAGTACTAAAATGCTAAAATTGTTTCCGATGAGACATCAAGTATCACACAGAAGACATCCTTTGCATCCATCATCAATAAGAGATGTCAGATCCGTATTACGCATTCGGTTTCTAAAATCACTTAATGATTTACACGTTTTATCATTTTTGTCCAGCTTGCTCCATAAAATGGGACCTAAATATCGAAGGGAATGCTTACCAAATGAAACTGTGTTAAACCTGGGTAAAAGAAAGACTGAATTTCTTAAACTGTAGCATGAATCACGAGGTTTAAAAATGTTGGTGATGGCTTCGGAACACATTTTAGTGTGTTTAACCTTGTACATTAGGACGCATATGTCTTGAAGACGTCTATTCAACAGTGTTGGCAAATTAGCCCTATTCAATAACTGATGATAACTGGACTTAGTGTCCTTATACACAGCCCTAAGTCCTCGTTCCTGGATTCTTTCGAGTCTACGAGTATCGCTTGCCCTACAAAAATGCCAAACAAGGTGGCAGTATGTTAAGTATGGCAAGATAGCTGATTTAAAAAGTACTAACTTTGCCGTGGTAGGAATTAGATTTCTCAATCTCATAATTACCTCAACCCTTTGACTAGCTTAACCGCAATGGTCATCACTAGTACCCCTGTGTTATCTTACTTTGATAACAGCAAAGAGACAATTCTACGTGTTGATGCCAGTAGCATAGACAATGGCCGGGCAAACCAGTTGCTTTCCGTTTAGAGTCATTGACTGCCTCTGAGAAGCTGTAGGCAAATATTGAGAAAGAGCTGCTAGCTATTGTGTGGGGAGTGCGACAGATTTACTCATGTGTTCGGTAGAGAGAGTTATTGTCGAGATAGATCACAAAACGCTCTAGTCAATCGTAGCCACTGAATGAGGCCCCTCCCAGAATACAGAGGGTGCTGCTGAAAGCCACCAAGTATGACCTTGAGGTATGCCGGCTATGTACCAGGAAAACAGCAGATCATTTCAGATTGTCTTAGCAGAGCCCTTCTCAGTGAAAACAGACCAGTCAGCGAAGATATTCTCGGAGTAAAAATCTTGTTGAGGAAATTTGATTCGAAAGCAGCACCCTGAGAAAATTCAAGGACAGCTCAAGTACACTTCCTCGAGAATACTGGAATTTCAGGGATGAACTGAGAGTAGAGGATGGCGTTTTACTTTAACCATTGTGAGATGAGTTACATGAAATTCATGGCGCATACATAGCAGAGAACAAGAGCCTTTTATTTACCTGGAATTTTATTTTCTGGCTTTCAATGACTGCCCAAATCAAGGACAAAGTAGTTCCTGTCGAGCTTGAAATGCGTTCCGCAACCAAGAACATAGAGAGGCAATATATCCCAACAATATTCCAGGCTTACCTTGACGAATTGTTGGAAATGACGGCTGTTAATGTGGCCAATCGTACCTGGTAGTTACCGACTTTCAAGTACTTCGAAATAAGCCTGCTTGGGTAGACCACAGCCACTTGTGTCGTCAACAACTTGAAGAGTATATTCAATCAAATGAAGCAGCAGAAAGGGCTGCACGGACTGCAAAACGCATTCTTAGGAGGACTGTAGCAGAAGATAAAGCTGATCCATTCAAGGGACTGTTGAAATATCGCCACTTACCATTTGAAGATATTGGCATATCTTCTGCACAGTTGCTGATGAGGTCGACGACCACGCACGATGATACCACCTCATCGGCGTCTCTAGGTTACCTCAGCCGGTGGATCGTGATCGTGTTCTGAAAACTCTTCATCAGCGACGGCGAAGTGCCAAGTCTAGTTAACATAAGCACATTAGCGATTTGCCTCCACTTGTAATTGTGCACAAGGCGCGATTTTGTCCGAATAGTGAAAGGAAATGGTGCAAAACTGAAGTATTGCCAAGATCTTACCTACTGGAAGACTAATATGGGCTTGCTCACTGGAAAAATAGAATGCAGATTATCTCAGTTGCAAATGGTTGTCCCATGACTCCAAGACCAAGTTTTTTCCTCCTATACGTGAACAGCACGGTGACTCTCCTCCTAGCCCAATGGCAGTTGAATCGGAGAAGCAAGCGCCAAGTCCAGTGAAATGAGAATCGAGTCCGACAGAAACTGTTTCACACACACCCATTACCAACAGATCTGGGCGCCAAGTTAAAAGGTGACAAAGACTTCATTTAATTTATTCCTGTTGGGGGAGATGATGTAACATTTCAGCCTTTGGGATCCCCCTTAAGACATACGGTCCCCTGACTGCTTTACGCGAGCACCCCGGAAATGGGCTAACATGTGCCTGGTGTGAGAGTGACTTGATCTTGAACATGGTCGAGTAGTTTTAAGTTGTGTAGTTTTGCCATTTATAGACTTACATTACAACACTCTTTATATATATCATACAATTTTTACTGGCCTTACGTTTTGGTTACTAGTTCGTCACCGTAGTATTTATAAATTTATCATTGTCATGATGGCTTTTTTTAAGGTTGCGAGATGACTCTTTGTCATTTGCATTTTATCGTTGTAACGTATGTAACTGATAAATGTACTTCCTCTCAGGTGGACATGCAGCCGAAGTTTGAGAACAACTTGGTGGCGTACTGCTTTTTTGTTGCTTTTATCATCGTGGGTTCGTTTTTTGTGCTGAACCTGTTTGTGGGGGTCATTATTGACAACTTTAACACCTTAAAAAAGAAGGTAAAGTATCCTTCGTTGTTTTTCCCAGACCTAGGTAGGTAGGACCTTGAAGACTCACCCCTTTATTTAAAAAAGTGATATAGAATTGAACTGAAGAAAAAGGTGCGTGTAAGGGGGGATGTCTTGGGACAAAGCGATTAGAATGTGCGATTTGCTTTATTCGAAACATTGACACATCTACATCCATTTAAAACAAAATAAACATTAGTAATTTCGTCATGAACGTGAGTGGTGCCCGAAACATCTTTTTCAATGCACATGCTACCAAACAGGGAGAGAGTTTTCAACGTTGTCTCTTGCCTACATTAATCGTGCTGCTGCGAGCCCTTCGATGAACTGGAAAATATTTTGATGACGTGATAACTGAATTAACACTCCTTCTTTCTTGAGGAAATAGAACAGAGGTGCTTCTTGACCTTTCACGGGGAACGGTTGAAAGTATTAGAGATACAACTTCACAGAAACATGACCAAAACACAACAAGAATGTTGTGCTTTAGAATGTCGCATGATGATGAGTGTACATGTGACGATTGATACAAATTTATGTTAACGGGCAGGCAATTCAGCTGGAGTTAGTCGGGCAGACTCGCTTTGCCGGTGTTTTTCATCCTGATATTAGCTCGGATTCCAGATAACCGGATTGGCTGGGTTTTCATGCAATCACTGATAAATTATATTTCTGCTGCGTTTAATTGGCGCCCTGAGATCTTTTCAAAGCGAGCCAGCCCGGAAACCGGGCCAGCCAGACTCATGTATTCAGCCCCTTAACGTCATTCATGAGGTCTTCTTTTTTTAGAGTGGAAAAAAACCAAAGAGGCCATTAAGTTTTACCCCCTATGCTGTGAATAAAAATATTTCAATAAACATTGGAAACTAGCGAATAATTTGTCTACCTTATTTATTCTGGGCGCTCTTACGTACGAACTGTTGTACTTTAATTTTCAATCTTAGTACGAGGACATCAGCAGCATGGGTATGTTGCTGACCGATTCACAAAGAAAGTGGGTCAGTTTTCTTAAAGAAGCCGCCAGAAAGAAACCACCTTCAAAGGAGATTCGACCTAAGGTACTAGCTACTACAGTATAGATATATTTATTTTAGGATTCTAAGCATGGCAAAGATGGCTGAAAATACTCACCATGACATAGCTGCTTTAAAAAGTTGAAGACGGTATTGTTGGTTGAGGAATAAAACACTTAATACCATCTATACAACTACTTTCCGGATGCCCAGAGCCGGGCCTCTTACCGTGCTTTTTTATGTGTATTTGATTATATCTTCCACAGAAAAGATTGATCGGCCTGCTATATGACGTGGTAACGGGGGATAAATTTGAAGTCACAATTATGACAGTGATAATGTGCAACATGGTCATGATGATGATTCAACATTATAGACAGTCCTCCCAGGTCACCGCCGTACTTCATATCCTTTTGCCACGACAAGTTTTTTCATTTGTTTTCTATTTCCTTAAAAAGCGGTTTTTAATTTGTGTAATTCATTTAATCTGTGCGATCTAATATCTACTTGTATAGGACAAAAACAGACATTTCTATTAAAGTTGCTCTTGGTTGAAGTTAAAGTTCTTAACTTTCCGTTCATGCTTGAAGTGAAGTCCACGGACACATAAAAGGCAGAGTATAAATATAATTATCAAACGCCTAACATCGTTTTGAGAGAAATGTTAGTACTTCTTTTTACATTTGGGTAGTCCCAACTCTCTGCCAAGTCTTGCCCACGAAGTGACAGAAACCTCTGGTGATTCCTGCACGTTCCATCACAAACAGGCAGAAGATTAAGAAGTTACCCACTTTTATTTTTTCCAAAACAAGTAAATGAGTATCGAAAATGCTAATTTAGTGCTTCCTCTAATACTCAGATTTCCTAAAAAGATTTTGCGGTCAAAACCTCAGTTATAATAACAATCCGCAGAATAAGTAACACGGTAAGCTACAGAATTATATAAATACTTTCCTTAACTCATGATCACGTGTATCTAATTTTATCTTCACTGGTATCTTTGTTTTGGAAGCCATACTAAAGGTTATTGCGCTGAAGCAGCATTACTTCAAGAAAGCGTGGAATGTGTTTGATTTTATTATTGTTATCAGCTCTATTGTGGGTACGTATATCCTCCATTGTCATCATAAATGTTGAAATTTATCACCCTTCCTAAAAGTTAAGACCAAACGCAATTACGATTTCCAGCTCTTTCCTCATTAAAAAAAACATTTACATGTACATGTTATTTGCAGGCCGGATGGTCCGTATAGGAAAAAAAGAGACCGGCTGGTTGAGGCAGATGGCCGCCCTTTTTTTACATTTTTTTTAGAGTTTTCCCGACTGATTACTACTAAATCTCCTCATTTAATCCCTTGACAAGTCGGGTTTGGTTTGAGATGCGTCAAAAATGTCTGTACTAAATTTTTCTCCCCAAGAGGTCTTTGAGTGGATACGGGATTAATCTTGTGAATCGTTTTGCTGCAGACTAAAAAAATGGTTTACGTCTTTACAGAGATCATCCTTGAGGAGGTAAATGTGAATGAAGATATGTTCAGCCCCAGTCTTCTTCGTGTTCTACGCATCTTTAGAATTGCCAGGCTCCTAAGGCTGGTGGAGTTTGCCAAGGGAATACGTCAGCTCTTGTGGGCACTTATGATCTCATTACCAGCTCTCTTCAACGTAGGTGCACTTCTTTTCTTGGTGATATTTATTTACGGAATCATCGGCATGTCAGCGTTTGGACATGTTAAACAAGAAGGCGACTTAAATGACCTTGTAAACTTCGCGACTTTTGGCAGTTCGTTGTCATTACTCTTTCGTTTGTCAACTGGCGCGGGATGGAATGACATTATGGATTCCTTGCTACTGAAACCGCCAGACTGTGATCCTAACTACATGAATCTTCCCCATGGCAATTGCGGTTCCTTTGGCGCTATTCTTTACTTGGTCAGTTACATCGTAATTGTTTTCCTTATCATCGTCAACATGTACATTGCTATCATTCTCGAAAATGTGTACCGTGCTCACGAGATCGAGGATTTCTGCATCACTCAGGAAAACTTTAACAGCTTCTATGTCTCGTGGGGGGAGTTTGTTCCTGACGGTAGGGTATATCTTCCGTTAGCTCAGCTGTCGGAGTTCGTTGCTACTCTGAAGAAACCATTCAAACTTCCAAAACCAAACACTGAAATGTTAGAAGAGATGGACATACCGTTGAGGTCAGGAGAGGTTGTACACTGTTTTGACCTGCTGAAGGCGCTAGTTAAACATGTTTTGGAAAAGCATGGTGAATCTCCCGAAGTTTTTCAGGAAATTACTGTGAAAATGGAGGCTAGATTTAACAAATCATTCCGAGTAAAGAAGGCGAAATTGTCGATAACTGGTTCTACTAAATCGAAATTATCTGAAAGTGTGCGCGAGACTGACCTTTGAGCATTGTTCATAGTGTGAGTTAGTTCATGATCAGTCTGTGTAGCCTGCAAGTCTTTTCATTTCCGACAACGTCGGAGTTTAGGCTGGAAAAGTGGAAATTGAAAGAGTATCCTTTAAGAAGGGGAACTTGGGTTAACACGTGGACAAAGCTGCTCATTATTAAGCAGATGGATGTAAGATTTAGGCCAAGGCCAAACGTCGCCGAACTTTTCATGAGAGGAACCAAACTCTAATTTGTACATGCATCACGCTTTTCTTGTACATTTCTTTGTCGTCGTTGCACGACCATGACGTCTGAAACTGCCTAATTTCACCGTTTTTGAAACTCAGATAAAGTCTTTAAAAATTCAAGTACAGAAAAATTTACCAACATTTACAACTGTAAACGACACGGAATAAGAGCGCTGAATTTTAAACAGCGTGAATTCAATTGTAAGAGAAGTTCTTGCCTCCTCCGTCCTCGTTTTTGGTTAAATTCTTAATATTTCAATGACTAGGACTTTTGGTCTACATTCTCAATATTTCTTTAAAAAGTGTGTAAATATGCATGTACCGCTTATATGCCATTTTTTTGCATTTTAGACATAGGCGTACGGGCAATTTTCGGCCGGGGCGGGGGGGGCGGTAAACCATTTGCCCAAAAAATTCTTGTAAGTAGCCCAAATTTTTACAAAACAGTCGAAAAGAAATGAGGCCCATACGATGCAACAACATAGGCCGTACTGGCATATGAGAGTGCCTCGATACAGTTTTTCAGGGTCAATACCTAACAAACATTTGGAAAAATTGCCACCACAGTTGCATTAGATAAAGATGAAAAATTGTCATAATCAGGGTTGCAATGACATCAGAGTTGTCATAGCAACGAAATGACGCCATTACCTATTATACTTGCAGCATTATTTCTCACTATGAAATCGTTCTTGGGAGCTTTTTCCTCCAATAGTCGCCTCGATGTTCGTAAAGTTAAAACTGAATCTGTAAGAGCGTTATCGGGATATTTTGGGATAGAGTTTTTATAGTTAAAAAATACAGTAAAAAAAGGAAAATCTTGATGTTTAGCCGTTATCTGTAGAAAACGAAGGGCTTTTGACATTCAATTTCACCTCATAGTCGCTTCATCTTTTTAAAAATGTGTGTGAATTATGTTAGAGATAATTCTGGTCAGTTGCTACAAAGAAGGATTTCATTAGTATGTATCATGGCGCTCTTGTTAGCGGTTTTGTAAACATTTCGGTCTACTTTAACAAATTAGTGAATAATTTGAACCACTTGATATATTTTTGTTAAAAAAATTAAGATTCTTCTCGTAATTCAAAGTGAGAATTAGTCAGCCACTTCTTCACTTTCAGATCAATCACTGATGCTATCTGCCATACATTGTTCTACGAGCAGAGATGATTCTAGAAAGTTAGGCGGAAGTTTATTCTAATCAATTCACGATTGGAAATAGCCCATTGCAGTACAGTGCCCAACGATAAAAAAAAAACAAACCAGCATATGATACCCTTCCCTTATAAACAGAAACTCATCACGTGCTTGGCAACCACTGTCTCGTTTGAATGTAACTGGATTATTACGCCGACTTCAGGTTAAAATAGAAAATATTTATCTCTTCAAAATACTAATAAAAAAACATGAAAACGTCCTTAAAAGCTGGCTTTGCCCAAATTTTCTCTTGCTGCCCAAGAAATCTGAGTTGCCCAAAATTTGGGGGGGCTGCAGCCCCCCTCCCCCCGGCCCGTACGCCTATGATTTTAGAATAAGCAGCTAGAAATTGTGACTGAAATGTCAAACAAATACCGGAAGGTATGTGCATAGTAAGAATATTTCAGGAGTGAAAGGAAATCATAATGAAGCTTATTTGCCGTCCTAGATACTTTCATATAGGATAAAACGATAAATGTACGTTAAAGTTTACTAAAGAAGTGACAGTAAGATTTGTGTTTTTTTTTTTAAGTTTTAAATGTTTTGATGTCCAGTTTTTCTAGTCGGTAATAGTTAAGTATTTTGAAAATCAAGCTTCGCACAAATGCAAAAGTGGCTATTTGCAACGAGAGCAATTCTATTCTCCTACCCATAATTTTATTGACGTTTCTATGCCCTCATTTGACTACCCAATTCCACGATTCTTTATTAGTTATTTAGAGGCCACCATTTTTGTAAAAACAACAGAGACTATCTCCACGAGGTAGTCTCGGCACCCCTAAAAGTTGGGGCACCACTTTGTTTGATACCGATGCGTTTAGACGTGGGTAATTGCTCGAACTGTGCCGAAACTTTGCAAGCATGGTGCCAAAATATGTGATACCCTGGCCATATTTTTTGCTGGTGTAAATGGGGTGAAAACTGACTTTTCTACTGTACCCTAAAATGTAAAATTGCTTGAACTTAAGTCTGTATTTTGTTTAACAACGTCACGTCTTTTCAAGTTTACAAAATACAAAATTAACGTTAACAAAAACGTGGAATAAAATTTTAAGGAATGGCTCCAATAGTTGAAAAGGATATGTGTCATTTGTTTTAAAAGAATGGCATCAAGCATACAAGGCCTGTCTGTCTTGTCGACGTAATTATAAAGCGATCAATTAGCAAGTTTATATGCCCTTTAGAATACCAAGTTGAAACTCACTTTACAACTGCCATCCCAACTCAAAATTATATTCCACGATTTTTCCCAAAAGATGTAGGCTCGAAAAATATAAAGTTCTAGACAATACGACAAGAGGAGGACTACAATTTCAATGTCCCTACTGCATAGAGGACTCAAGCTCTGCCCTTATGGTAAACCGCTACTCCAAGGACTTTCTATCAATCCTGAGAGCAAAGGCCCCGACAAGCATTCGCAGTTGAAGATATTTTTCCTTTCGTAGTATATATACAAAATTGGTACAGAACTCCGAAAACTGTTCAACTAAGATTCTCCCTATTAACTATTATAGAACAAACCATTGCTTTCCGTCTGGCATACACTGTATGGTAGCCTGCGTCGCAGACATAGTTTAACCTCGGTAAGTAACATCTGCGAACCAGTGCCAATATCCTTGTTCTGGGCCCCCAACGGATTCAACGAATTGCTGGGAGAGCGTTTCGAATTTCCTTTCAACCTGATTGGCAAATTGACAGTCGTTTTTTTAACAGGCCAATCATCGCGCATACTCAATTCCTCAGTGGGACACAGGTGGGGCCAAGAACACGGATTTCGGCGCTGTTTCGCAGACGGACGTTACCAGAATTTAGTTTCGTCTGTGGCGCAGGCTAGCGTATGGAGGAAAAACAGAAGAATTCAAATAGTTGTCTAAATCAGTTTCCAAGATCATTTACAGGCGCGGACCCAGACCGGTTTCCAACGTTTTACGGAAATCGGTCAGATTTTTCATAATAAATATATTTTTAATAAAAAAAACTTTCCAGGTTGAAATCTGGAAAATGGATTGGACAAATGCTTTATCCGAGGAGAATTGAACTGGCCAATATCCCATCTGAATGACTCAGAAACCCAGGAAAGGGGACTTGAGGGAGTTAAAATCCCAAAAATTTCCTGGGGGAGCATGCCCCCGTACCCCCTAGAAGCTTCGGCGCTTGTTTAGGAAATTGGTCAGTATTTATCCTAGATCCGCGCCTGATTTAAACTCAGTAACGGCAAGAGACCTGGGATAAATTGCCCCACTACTGATTGTGCCAAATGTCTTTTTAATAAATCAAAAATTACACCTTTAATGTCTCACAATACAATCCACGCAATATTTTAAAATTTAACAGAAGTAGTGTACTATCATTAGAATTAAGCCTCTTTGGTGTCTGGTTGGTCTCTGACAAGGTCAAGTCACTGTCCTCCTGCATGCTAATTAAGTGCCTAGTCAGTGTCTAGTAGGTGTCTAGTCGCTGCCTTCCTGCATACTACTTCGGTATAGGTTTACTAAATGAGCGTCTATCTATTACAATAGAAATAACCTGAGATCAGGCTCAATTTTCGTTTCGCTTTGTAATAACATTCCGGTTGGCAAGGCGAAACGAAAACAATTTTAGCGGTAGCCGTTAGAGAGAATGTATGAGAACCGCTAAAATTGGGCCTGATCTCAGGTTACAATTGAAACAATAGGCTTGCTTAGGCTTGCCCGGTCTCTTTTAACCCTGATTGGCTCATGAATAACTTGTTATGTTTTCGACATAAAGGCGGGCAGTTTTGAAAGCGCTATCTTTCTTGCAATCGCTTTGCCAAGGAAATATTTGTCTGAGGTCGTTTGTTTGAGAAAACCTTTTTCCTTCTACCACTATGGCTTTCGTTACCAACGCTGATGAGCTTCATGATGAAGCTCTTTTGAAGGCCTGTTCCTCTACACGCGAATGGGAAATATTCTACTTTATAGCGTTAATAATCGGATATATAAACAAAACACACACACACATACACACAGTGGAACTGAAAACTCTCTACTTCAGTTTTGACTGACTATTACAAAACCGTTTTGATCTTCGGTCTCCCCTTTAGAAGGGGAATAAAAATTGGTTTCCAACGTCTTCGCGTTTTTGTGTCTCATTGCTTCACGATCGTGACACAGAGGAAAACCCTCTTTGATGTAATTTCTCTCCTCGGGGATCTGGTGATCGCATATAGGACAAATTTTGTTGTAATATAGTGCCAAGAGCATTAAGGACATTTCATGATCAATGTTTCGCACACATTAGAGTTCTCGCAGTGTTCAAAGGGATTTTCAGAGTGAAAAGTGGTGGACGTTTCAGGGCTACTACTTTCTGTTTCCTGACTGTAGTTTTGAGTGTCCTTGTCGCTCTCTTTGGAGTCATCTTCAACGCCATTCTTAGGAGCCACTTCCTCGTCTTCTAAATTTCGTCCTCCACCTGCTCCTCCTGATTTTCAATTCTCATCATTATTACTCTCGTTATCGGAAGTATTTTCGGCATTTCGGTAGCCTTTTTCCTTCTCTATTAAATCGTTAAGCAACTTTTTGTTCTTGCTTAAACCTCACAAGTCCATCCAGAAAAGCATTCAGAGCACGAGGTTTGGTAACGTCATTGGTATTTGGGAGTAACACATACTCAAGTAGCTCGGCGATGTTTGTGACGGAAATAACGGGTTTATTTGGAATTAATTGTCCGTGGGGAGTCCAGAAAAGAATATCTTTGGAAGCGGCCATAGTATGAAGCAAACCAGAAGTACGCTTTTCCGACCCCTCTCCCCCAGAGAGGATCGTTTGGTGTTATTCACGATGGCAGCCTGCGTATACAGATATGCTAGTCACCATGCCACACATTGAGTTCTTCAAGAGAATTCCTAAGAGTTTGGAGCAGAATTCCTATTTTAATGTGAACAAACGGAATTTGGTCGTGTTTGATGATCAGATGATTGACGCCAGTAAAGACAAGCGAATTGTGAACGTCTTTACTCGTGTTTCACATCATCGTTTTTACTAAGCGTGATCGTGCAGAATCTATTTAATCAGGGGAAAGTTAGCCGCAGCATAAGCCAAGCAAATGTATCTCGGCCAAACTGATTTCTTTTTGAATCAGTAATAAGAGGCTGTAAAAAGACCTCTTGGTTCAGTAGACCTGAACCTCTTATTTCACTGGTCCCCTTTAATCTGCACTTCCGTTGTTTTCGGGGATAGGGACATTGTTGTGTGGCTGCTAGCCAGCCCAGGAGCCCGTTTCTCGAAAGTCCCGAAAATTAACGGGCCCGTTAAGCTGTCTCCGTCTACTTTAAAGATCGAGGTTTCAATAGTTTTGCATCTAAAGTGATAAAACTGTCAGTTGATGAAACAAAATGGAGTTGTTTGCTAGCCAGGACCCGCGTTCTTATTCTTTATATTTCGATTTGAATATTTGATTTCGGGCCCGTAAAGTTACCGGGACTTTCGAGAAACGGGCCCCAGGACCGCGCGGTAGTGTAATTTTCGCGCCCTTTTGGGGTCAGGTGACAAAGCCGTTATTTTTTAAGCTGCATGATCGTTAGCTCGGCGGTCAGAGATTACTTCGCTCGCTAGTTCAGCGATGGATTTTGGTTTTTCTGGACAAATTTATAATAGGCTCACAAGGTATTAGTCTTTCTTTCGTTTCCTCTTTTATTTGGTTTATTATTTCGCCTGTTGTAATTTTCTAGTTAAGTTTGTATTCGTATTTGTTTACTTAGTACATTTCTCGTCGCATGCAATTAAGATCTTTCAATTGTATTTTCCTTTCTAGTTTTACATCAACCTTATCTACTTGTCAGTAAAACAACAGCCGTTTTTCAGTGTTAGAATTCACTACGTTTGAGTTGTTGTCTCAATGTGGTCACAGTAAAACTTGTGCCGTGCAAGATTCGAACCGCTCTTGTTGAGAGTTTGGAATCATGGACCGGACTTCCGAGGATGTGGAGGATGGATCGGATTTGAACTTCGATGAAACAGCGGCCGGGATTGATTTACCAGGAGTCAGAAGGAGTACTCGCGTTCGCGTTCCTACTGAGAGGGGGCTGGATTATCAGCTCCCTCTTAGGAAAAAGAATTACAATCAATGTAAGAAGAAATTAGAAGATAAGCTAAACGCTCTGTATATGAGCTGGACGGAGCTGTCAGATGCAGAGGCTTTGAGAAAAGAGAGAACGTTTATAGAAGATTACAGAAAGGCCCTTATGGAGGGATCCTCGGAGTTCGTGCTGCTATTACCAAGCGAATATGCCAATGATGTGGCTCGTGAAACAGATTACTTGAACAGGCAAGCAATGGAGTTGAGGAAAAGGATTGGCGAAAGGATTTTCGAACTGGAAAAGGTGGAATTGCGGTCGTGTCGTAGTGGAAAAACGTCATCCTCCAAGAAAAGTAGTCGTTCTTCAAAGCACTCAAGTGCCTCTCAAATTTCTTTAATGAAGATTAAAACTATGACTGAGTTGGCCAAGAGGAAGGTGGAAATGCAATATGCAAGAATTGAAGCTCAAAAGCAAATGGAAATGCAAAGGAAGAAATTCGAAATAGAAGAAATTCAAAGACTGAAGAGTTACGAAAGTCCTAAAGCAGAAGCAGATGCGGTGGCAAAGATAGAAGATGAAGAAGGGAACCCCAAGTTGCTGAACCTTGACCAATTCGGGATCACTAAAGACGATAAGGAGGAACGGACTCGCAACTATGTCTCATCTTTAACAACCCTCTCCTCCACCGGCAGTCAGGATCCTTTACCATTCTTGTTTGAACCTTCGGCTAAAGATGAACATCCTTCCATGTCACCAGAAATGGCCCTTGGCACACATCTAAACATGGTGCAAGGAACTAGCTCAGATCAAAAGGAAACCCAAGATAGTGTGCAAGACCTTCCGGGGAAGATTCCCTCTCGTTCAGTACCAAGCGTTGCTTTCACCCAGCCCTTTAGTGGACCTGCCAGCACTGAAAATCAGCACCGTCCAATTGCTGAGGCGATAGCTGAAGGCATGGAGGCGGCAAGATTACCGACGCCTCACCTAACAGTATTCAGTGGAGACCCCCTTGGTTGGCCAACATGGAAGGTTGCCTTCGAAACTGGGATTGAGAAAAGGGCTACTAACACGAACGAGAAAATGCTATACCTTCTGCAGTACTTGGCGGGGCCTCCTAAGAAAATTGGATATCAGTTCGTCCAAACTGGTGACGCTTATGAAGAAGCTAAGAAGATTCTTGAAAGACGATTCGGGCACCCCGCTTTTGTTGCAGATGCTTTCCGCAAAAGGTTGGAAGGTTGACCAAAGATTCCACCCAAAGATGGATCCGCTTTGCGAGAATTCGCAGATTTCCTCAAAACATGTGAACTGGCCATGCGGTGCGTAGAAGATCTTGAAACCCTAAACAAAAAACATGACAATAAGCAGCTGCTAAAGGTTCTACCTGGCTGGGCACTTCCTAAATGGGGAGTCAGAGTGAGAGACTATCAAATCAAGCACGGTGACAGCAAGTTTCCCCCTTCTCGGAGTTTGTTAAATTCGTTGCTGAGACTGCAGAAATACAGTGCCTTCCTGTACTTACAAACTTAGACACGAACAGATTCACGAAAGACATCAAGGCCAGAAATCCCAAAACAAGGTTTGGAAATCGAAAGGGTGATGACGCTAACACGCTTGCTACAGGAGCAAACAAAGGGCCAACACCAAAGGATGAAAAGAAAGCAGCCTGTCTTTGTTGTGGTTATAGGTCACATGATCTTGATTCGTGCAGAGACTTCATGTTGAGGCCCCGCAATGAGAGAATCCAGTTCATCATAAGAAAGGGACTTTGCCTAAAGTGCTTAACTCATGGTCACACGGCAAAAGAGAACAAGTGTGAAAGTGTTCCAAGTTGCAAGAAATGCGAACAGAAACACCCAACCTGTCTACACAAGGAAAATGCTAATGAAGCTGAGGTACAAATTCCTAAGGCATCAGTTAGCTGTACAGGCGCCTCCAATGCAGAGATTATCCACTCCAATGAAGGCGATGCTACAGCTAAGTGCACAAGTGTCTGCTCCATTGAAGGTCAGCAGCTCGGACATGACCAAAGCTTGATATTTCCAGTTTGGGTTTCAAGCTCTAATGATGACCAGTGTGTTCTGACGTATGCCCTAATTGATTGCCAGTCGAATGCCAGTTTCATCACAGACCAGTTAGGGGAGACGCTGAAGGTTGATGGGGTAGAAAGTCACCTGCGCTTGTCAACGGTGCACAAAGAAGATGAGTTGATCAAATACAAGAAAGTACAATGCCTCGTGGTAACAGATTTCAAGAGACAGGTTAGCATCCCCTTACCAAAGGTCTACACGAGAAACAGTATACCGTACAAGCCCTCTCAGATTCCAAAGCCTGAGGTTGCCATGCAGTGGGATCATTAAACCGTATTGCGTCGGAGCTCATGCCTCACAGAGATGATATAGAGGTCGGACTGTTGATAGGAACTAACTGTCCTAAGGCTATTAAGCCACGTGAGGTGATCCCAGGAGCAGACCATGATCCATATGGTATCAAAACTGACCTTGGATGGGGTATTATTGGCAGAGTGTGTAAGACTCCACCTGGAGATTATGAAGACTCGCCTGGAAGTTGGACGAACAGAATTGTGTCACGAGAGGAGACAAGCTTTGCCTTGGAGACTAGGACGAAAGAGATCATAGGCCCTGCCTGCGTTAAGCAGATGTCTGAAAGAGACTTTCAAGAGATAGTTGAACCTAAGAATTCACATATGCGAGCCCCGTCAGTTGATGATTGAAGATTTCTAGAAATATTGAGAGGCCGATGACGGAGAAATGAAGTTTGGCACGAACGCGGCAAGCTTTGTGCGTAAAGACTTTTATGTAGACGATGGATTGAAGTCAGTACCATCTGTTAAAACTGCCGTCGACCTCATTCGTAACACACAAGCCATGTGTGCAAAGGCCGGCCTCAGATTACAGAAGTTCAGCAGCAATAAGAAAGAAGTCATTCAGGCTGTTGCCCCGGAAGATCGCGCAAAAGGATTACAAGAATTGGACCTCGCGTGTGACCCCTTGCCAATGGAATGAACTCTCGGCATCATGTGGTGTGCTGAGTCAGACACCTTCCAGTTCAGAATCGTTATTCAAGATCGTCCACTTACTAGGAGAGGGATCCTGTCCACCGTGTGTTCTGTATATGACCCACTTGGTTTTGTGGCACCCCTCATTCTGATGGGAAACCAAATACTACAAGATTTATGTCGTAACAACGCCGACTGGGACGACCCAACTGGTGAGGAGCTTAGACCGAAATGGAAACGATGGCGAAACGAGTTGCACGAGCGGGAGAAACTCAAGATACCTAGATGTTACAAACCTGAGGGTTTCGGTGAAATTAAAGCAATGGAGGTGCATCATTTCTCTGACGCAAGCTTAGCAGGATATGGTCAGTGCAGCTATCTACGTCTTCTAAATAAGGACAATCAAGCCTACTGTTCCTTTCTTATGGGAAAGACCCGTGCTGCTCCGTTAAAGTTCATAACAGTTCCTCGATTAGAGTTGCAAGCTGCTGTCGTTTCGATTAAAATAAGTCAATGGCTGCTGAAGGAACTTGATTAACAAGACGTATCAGAATTCTTTTGGACAGACAGCAGGGTTGTGATTGGTTACATCAACAACGAGACTAAGCGCTTTCACACCTTCGTGGCAAATCGCATTCAGCAGATTCATGATCACACCGGCCCTCAACAGTGGCAGTACATTGAATCAAAGTCGAATCCATCCTTGGAGACCCAGGGGCAGATAGTGGGGACGAGGGAAAGTCTAAAAGGGCGGAAAAATGTGGCGCGAAGAAAAGTAAAGAACGGCGAGAAGAGCCCCTGGGGACAATGTCTTACCAGAACAGTTCCAAACGGTCGCCGCCGTTCTGGCTTCTGATTGGTGCCAGAAAAACACAAGTTTTTCTGGCACCAATCAGAAGCCAGAACGGCGGCGACCGTTTGGAACTGGTCTGGTAAGAGATTGTCCCCAGGGGCTCCTTCTCGCCGTTCTTTACTTTTCTTCGTTCCATATATATTTTCTGCCCGTTTAGACTTTCCCTCGCCCCCTTTATCTGCCCCTGGGTCTCCGAGGATGAGTCGAATCCAGCCGATTCCGCCTCTCGAGGCCTTACAGCTCGTCAGCTTGTAGACGATGATTCCAGGTGGCTTAGAGGCCCAAACTTCCTCTGGAGTCCGGGTGCTTATCTAACAGAAGTAGAGGAAAATCCGCAACCACTAGATTCTGACGACCCCGAAGTGAAGAGAGCATCACTGGTGACTCAAACAAACGAGACACATCCAGTTCATTTTGAGATTAGCCGATTGGATCGGTTTTCCGACTGGTTCAGAGCAAAGAGGGCTATAGCAGTTTGCTTGCGACTTAAACAGCGTTTAAAGGAGGGAAAGGAAGCTGAGCAAGTCGTCAGATACCAACCGGTGAACGTCAATGAAATTGGTCAAGCGGAGATAGAAATTATTCGCCGCCCTCAGCATGAGCATTTTAAGGAAGAAATCAAGATCTTGTCATCGCTGCAAGAAAGTGAAGAATTCCATGACAGGAAAACAGCCAAGCAGCGCAACTTCAGCCTCAAGAAATGCAGTAGCTTATAACGACTCGATCCGTTCTTGGATTCAAATGGCATCTTGCGTGTAGGGGGACGCCTTAGAAGGGCCATCATATCAGAAAATGTTAAACACCCTGTTATCCTGCCTAGAAAGTCTCATATCACTTATCTTATTCTCAAACACTGCCATGAAGAGACGCAGCATCAAGGTTATGGAATGACTCACAATGAAGTGCGTCAACGCGGTTACTGGATAATTGGTGGCACTTCTGCCGTCTCTCGTTTTGTTTCTAAGTGTGTCATGTGCAGAAGGCTGCGCCTCCCTCTGCAGCACAAGAAGCTAGCCGACCTTCCTGAAGACCGGATAGAACCTGCAGCTCCGTTTACATACAGTGCAGTAGATTACTCTGGTCCCTTTGTGGTGAAAGAAGGTCGTAAGGACGTGAAGAGGTATGGCGTGTTGTTCACATGTATGTCATCTCGAGCCATTCATATCGAGACCGCAAATACACTGGAAACTGACTCATTTATCAACGCCCTTAGACGCTTTCAAGCAGAACGTGGTCCTATTCGCCAGCTTAGGTCAGACCAAGGTACGAATTTTAGTGGCGCCCATCGAGAACTAAAGGAAGCTTTGAAGGAGATAGATCAAGATAACGTGCGCATCAGCCTGTTGAAAGAGAACTGTGAATGGGTTGATTTCAAATTGAATCCCCCCTCTGCGAGCCACATGGGTGGCTCATGGGAGCGTCAAATTAGGACAGTTAGGAGCGTACTTGCCCCCTTGTTAGAAGAATGTGGCAGCCAATTGAACGATGAGAGTTTTCGTACTCTTATGAAAGAGGTCCAAGCAATAGTCAACTCTAGGCCACTGGCCTTGAATGACATGTCGTCTCCCGATTCAGCAGAACCTCTAACGCCAAATCACTTGTTGACGATGAAGAGTAGAGTACTGATGCCTCCCCCAGGCGTATTCGTTAGAGAGGACATCTACCTTCGCAAGAGATGGTGAAGAGTCCAGCACTTGCCAAACATGTTTTGGGAAAGATGGAGAAAGGAATTTCTGCAAACACGCCAGCTGCGGAAGAAATGGGTCAAAGCACAGCGTAACATGCTTGTAGGCGACATTGTCGTGATTAAAGATGAGAACGCACCTAGGAACATGTGGAAATTGGCAAGAGTTGAAGACGCCTTTACAAGTGAAGATGGCCTTGTTAGAAAGGTGAAGCTTGCTATCGCCACGCAAGTCTTGACAAGCGAGGACGAAGAATTGATGCTGTTCATTACCTCGAGCGACCAGTCCATAAGTTGTTTCTTATCCAGGAAAGTGACCGGGAATTCCCCGACGAGGAGCCACGTTAACGCTTAATCGGAACTTTGTCTTAGAACTTGTAAATCGTTTGATAAATGTGTAAGGAACACTTTACTTTAGACAATGGATTCCCACTGTGGGGAGCCATGTGGCTGCTAGCCAGCCCAGGACCGCGCGGTAGTGTAATTTTCGCGCCCTTTTGGGGTCAGTTGACCAAGCCGTTATTTTTTAAGCTGCATGATCGTTAGCTCGGCGGTCAGAGATTACTTCGCTCGCTAGTTCAGTGATGGATTTTGGTTTTTCTGGACAAATTTATAATAGGCTCACAAGGTATTAGTCTTTCTTTCGTTTCCTCTTTTATTTGGTTTATTATTTCGCCTGTTGTAATTTTCTAGTTAAGTTTGTATTCGTATTTGTTTACTTAGTACATTTCTCGTCGCATGTAATTAAGATCTTTCAATTGTATTTTCCTTTCTAGTTTTACGTCAACCTTATCTACTTGTCAGTAAAACAACAGCCGTTTTTCAGTGTTAGAATTCACCGCGTTTGAGTTGTTGTGACAATACCTAAGTATTGTTTTCCCAGCTAATCTAAAACAATCTTTCAAATAGGCGCGAAATCGCCTTTTTGGTTATCTGTAGCCTGCGTGGCAGGCGTTCGAAGGGGAAGGGGAAAGGAATTAGTTCGCGAGACCACGCCCAAGGAAGGAGGAAGGAGGGGAACTTTCCTTTCTTTTCCTTTCTCGCTCGCGCGCCCAAATTCCCCCTTCCCCTTCCCCTTTTAATGCCTGCCACGCGGGCTACATAAGATAATTGTCGACTTCGAATACACGTCCTTCCCAGTGAGGCAGGGTTTCAACCAAGCAAGGTTTCAAGAAAATATTCCTCAAGAGCTTTTAAAATATCTGAAACAGCAAAATCCTTCGCCTGTCCCGCTTCTTCCAGCTATGCAAGAAATACAGGGCAACGTGAATGACGTGCTTTCTGGAAACGATCTTCGGGACGAAAGATTCTAAGTGGTACTCTCAGTTGCAAAACAGATATCTGGCTTTTAAAGAACCATTAGATTCAAGAACACGACCGGAAGAAATAATCAGCACTGTTCTAGACTTAACATCAAGCACCCAAGATTCTTCGACAGCAACGACAGCATTATCAACTCTCCCCTTAAAGTGTGGGAAAACATTCAAGTGGCCGTGGAGAGGACGAGTAAATGTACTTAAAACAAGTGAGTATTACGACAGCGCGTCGAAGTAAAGGAGTTACACCTTGTACGATCAACAAGTTGCTCAACCTCGTATGAAAAAGATTGTGACAAGTCACTAATCTCAGTGGCCAGTTCAAATGTAGTAGTTCATGTTTTTAGATCGAACTATTATTTATCGTATGTAATAGAAATTGATGTTGATGAAAGGGCGAACTAAAGCATTCGAGCAATGGGATGGAAACAAAGGGACTCTCTGAAATACCGGCCAAAATTAACTTGCTATAAGTTCAAATCCTTGAGATGGAAGGTACGTACATTTTGAGAATCGATATTTTGAAACTCCTATGCCCTACTGGAAAAGAAAACTGAATTGGTTCGAATTGAGCAAAAGGTATTCGAAAACTAAGTAGAAGTTTCGGGTGTTTTGAAAAAAGCTAATTTCATTTAAAAAAGATCGCAGGGGTCCGTGATTGAAGTGAAGTGGTAATAAGGAAAATCCATCAACGGAGGCCATTAAAGTAATTTAATTTGCAATTTCATTTCCAGAGCACTTTGATGCGTGTGCTGCAAAAGCAAACCAACCGCGATCAAAAAGAACCCGGACAATTGATGAAATGTTCACTAGAGATCGTGGTAGCGTAGTTCCGGAAAAAAGAAAGAAAATCACCGACCCTTAAGCTGCTGAGGCCATCGATTACGATTCTGACTTGGGATGTGGATAGGACAAGGAAAGAAAGAGTCATTGCAGGACAAATTTTCATGCAAAATGAGCTAAGGTGGTCCTTCAGAGTCTTTTTGTAACAAAGAGCAAGAAGGTTATACTGTGAGATCAGGTGTAATTATGCCGCTGAGCCACTTTAACCTCATTACACTCTTGCAACAAAAAGGGACCAATCTGTTCCTTTTTTACCCTCTCCCATCGTCGATGTTATTCCATGTGCATTAAGAATGATGGTAATGCTATTAAACCGAGTACCGAATTTGATGCCAGACTAAAAAAGGGCGTTGGCTTGAATATTGATGTGGACATTGACTTTGTCAAAAGCAATGAAGTCACAGAGGTCCTTACATCTTATATATCTGTGAATCTTGTGTGAAAAGAATTGCCTCCAAGGAACATATTCTCAATTACACGAACACGTGCGAAAGCCACTGTGGCGCTTGCCTGTCAAAAACGTCTGTGTGTGAGGAAAGTGCAACTGACAAGGTCATGTCAAGTCATTTGCCGTGCTTGCGAGCTTGCAATAACTGCCTTGAACGAGGTGAGCTATGTGGTCGCTGGGTTTTCCTCATGTTAAACGCCGACTGTGAAGAAGGAAACAAAGAAGATGCTTCCATTGACCCAGAGCTCCTTTTGTTATCCATGATACCCGAAGTGCCTCATGGCGGAAAAAACTTGAAAGCTGGATTTTCCAATGGTACCTGAAGCTAGGAAAAGAAAGGTTGAACCTGGCAGTTATTCGCAGTCTGAGAAACAGATCAACAGAAAGCGTCAAGCAAGCTGTAAGAAAGCTAGTTTCAAAAAATGATCATGTACGAAAGAGGGATCGTCAAGATCCATCCACTGTTCTATCCTTGACAAATGAGTCCTTGTTATCATTTCTATCAAGAATAAGACTAGTTTCTACGACAATAATCCCTGAAACAAGTAGATTTGCCCCAGATAGCAGACCAGGGATGTATCCTAAGCCAGTGAGCGTTGCAGTGCACTCTTATGGTTGGCTGTATTTTCTCTTCATCTTCAGTGATCCAACGACCCATAAGATATACAAGTATATCGTCGAGTCAGCTACAATAGAAGATTTCGCTGGTAATGGTGAGGAAAATAGCATGGACGGCCCAGCTGTTGCTCAATGCAGCTTTAGACAGCTCTGCGGAATCGAAGTCGAACGGACGCAATGTCAGGAACGGTTAATATTATATCTCCTCTTACCAACACTGTCAAGTTCATGAAAACAGTAGGTGATTTGTACAAGGGATTTTCAGTTCACAGTAAAGGCAAAGCATGTGAAACATGCAACCTTTAGTCTGCACTGGGGTTAATACAAAACTGTCGTGTGTTCTTAGAAGAAAACGAACGGGCTATTTACCATGAGGTAAATACTCATCTTCCGAAAACACTGAATGGTCCTCAAGGAAATGTTGCCGGGAAAACTATTGACTCTGTACGGCTGGTTCAGTTGGGGTTGAACCGTCTAAACGAGGTTACGAGGCAGATCAATTATCATGATACCAATTTACTAAGCTGTATGACGCTAGACGTTGAACACTTTCATTCAACGACACATATCAAAGTGACGTCTTGCCCATGTTGCGGTATTGTCGTTCATTTGGAGACTGCGAGAAAGAGAGTGTGAAGAGATTGTCAACGTGGAGTGCATTCTACTTTAGTCATCCCCGGAGCTGGTATCTACTACCAGAAGGCACGATCCAGTTTCAAGAAATGCCCTTAATGAATCCCTTTCTGCTCGTGAGCTGAGCTTAGACGACTGCCGGAAGCTGACAGAATTCGCAAGCGTTCACGGGAGAGCAGTCAGGCAGAGGTCCGTGCGCCAAGAAACAACTATGGCAGAGGCAGGAACTTCACCACCCGCTTGTTATCATCAAACCAGTTTGCGAGTTCACAGGGTGATGCTTAGACTAGGTAGTAACCACGATCAAACTCTGTAGACAGTGATGAAAGTGAAGATGAATTTGAAGATATTGAATTCGACTCGGACGAAAGTGACGGGAATGATTGTGTCGAGGATGGAGCAAGGCTCCATAACTACGATGAACCGCAGTTATCCTCTGAAACTCTTTTTCAAGTTGGACACCGATCAAGGTTTGGAAGGACAATCCGTTTCAATGGACGATTTATACAATACATGTCAATAGACTGATCGAAGGTTCGACTGCTGATCATCGACGATCTAAATGCACTAATCATAGCGGAGCATCGTGCTTTACATGGTTACGCATAACTATCCAACCTCATAGCCTGATGAAAACTAGCCAGAATGCAGCATGCAGTCGAAACATCGCACTTCTCATCACAAGGGACATTGTGAGACAAGACTCATTAAACGGTTAAGTAATCCCCACACTTGTTTTGTCACTAAATGACCCTAAATTTATTTCAGAAAGAACAAACGGTCTACGCGAGCCACCCAACCCTCGAAATTTGTATTTTATGCTTCGGTATAAACGACGTCAATTATTTGTATTTGTAAACTGCTTATAAGATATCGAAAATATTTGCTCGCGTGTTATTAAATTAGAAGCAAGATGTTCTGTTCTTAAGATCTTGTGATTTGTGTTAGGAGAAAGATAACATATAGAAAGGAATGTGTAAGTTATTGTTAAAAAACGGTTATTGTAATACAGTAATAGCCCGCGAATAAGAACCTGAATTTTTCAATTTAGCCTAAATAGGTTCTTATATAAATGGTACTTAAAGCAAAGTTAGGCTACCGAGTTTCTTAAAATAGGTTCTTATATTTTGATATGAATTTCATCTGAATATACTATACATATTATAAAAATCATCTCATAATACAGTATAAATCATTTATTTGTACCATAGAGCAATGCCTATAGGCAGTTCAATGCAGGTACAGCATATGTCCTTAACAAAACATAACAAAGAAAGTTTCTACCTATACACTTTTACAGCAACCCCACTGATAAGAACCTAACTTAAAATTTTAGCCTAAATAGGTTCTTATGTGGAGGGGGCTTAAAATGAAAATTTTAGCCTAACAGGTTCTTAAAACCCAGCTTCTTATACGCGGGCTATTACTGTACTCCTGTACTCGTACTGCCATAAAGGCGGTTTCGGTTTTTCGGAGAAAACGAAAGCGGTTTGCGGTCTGGGAAGAACAAGCGGTTTGCGGAATGGTCGACCCCCTATAAGACCCCTAGACCCTCTATGTTGTATCTGCCATAATGCCCTTAAGTCGTGAAATTTGAGCCTGCCCCGGTAATGAAGGTTACTAAGTTGGGATCGCGAAAATTACATTTTCTCAAAAGTGACTAAGATGGGGTCTATATTTGGCCACAGAATAGACTATAATGGGGTAGGGGTTCTGAGAGATCAGCGGCACATACCCAGCAGCAGCATCCCAGTTTCGATTCCCGACAATGCTGTTATTTGTGTCTTTATTGTGTAATTTTTTCCGCTGCGTTTTCGTTTTTTTCAAAATTGCTTGTTTCTCTTCATTCTAGGATAACCCTTTACCCCACCTACCCTCCTCCTGTCAAGAAGAAAGAATAGTGAGCGGTCACTCAGCAAGCCAGTGATGTCAGCGGTCTACACGTGTAATTAGCGGTGACCTTTTGGACGGCTGTTTGTTGAAAGGTAAGGTCTCTTCTTTAGATATATAGATTTGATGTTTATTGAGGTATAATTTACCTTGCCTTTTCATGCCCTACTGGACCGGGTTTCATTAAAAGAGGAAGAAATGTTGTAAAATACCTGAGGCATTACGTTTCATCACAAAAATGCACTGCACTGCACTGCACATTCGAGTGAAAAATTTGTTTCTATCTATTCATCATTATTCTGGGAAACTTTCAAAATTACAGTGATATAAAAATATCAACTGGTCGAGTGTTAAAAAACATTGTTCCCTTTGAACAATGAGGGTTGAAGGTTTTGAAGTTTTGTGAAAACGTTGTAAAAATTTTTCCGGAGCCCTAAAATAAGGAACCGGGAATCTGGAAACGGAATCACGGAAACGGAAACAGAAACGGAGACGGAGACGGAATCTTTGAAAGACGGTTCCAAGTGATTGATTTGAAAAAAAGTAATATTAGCAATAATACTAGGAGTAATCGGAGCTTAGGAGAGTGCATTTGATATGTTTGTTAGGCATACAGGTGGCAGTTGAGGGGGAAGGGTGGTTGTGATATATGATTATGAGTTACAGGGTGCAGTTGCTCAAAGGCTGATTAGTGCTTAACCCGGGATTCTCTTTCTTGCTTCAACAACATTTCTTCGGATAATTTCCTCTGTTATTTTTAAGAGCATCCAATCATCAACTTGTTGACAAAATGAATTACCGGTACATTGAATTTACTGTTTTAAAAGCTTTCATATCTGAATTCAAACTTTGCACTAACCCTGTCAAAGCCTTCAATGGAATGTGTGTACGGCTCAAGTCAATAACTTCTCCAGTAATTTGGTCGAGCGCATTGATTTCAGTGACTCGAGAGTGGCGTTACTCTAATAAATAACATTAAGAGTTAAAGTGTTCGTTTGTCTGGTGCCGAAAAAATATACTTTGTGGCACAACGGCTGCCAAGCTACACAACTCGGTAGATTTACTTTGTGACACAACTGCCGCTGAGCTACACAACTCGGTAAATTTACTTTGTGGCACAACGGCCGCCGAACTAAACCCAGTTTGATACATGCACCAGTAGTCACAGACATTTTCCAAAGGCGGTGACAAACCATGCTGAAAAATATGAAGGCTTAATCCAAAGTAAAATTTAACAGCAAACTTCTGAAAGATGAACGCTTTGGACGATTCAGCAAACACAGATCGATGTACACTTTACGAAGATTCAGCAAACTTCTTAAAAGATGATTTTACGCAGCTTTGACAGAATATCAGACCTCAGCAAACCTTTGAAAGATGAACTCCGAGGACACAAGAATCACCACATAAGTTAGCGCGTCAAAGTGAGGCAAAATGTAAGCAAGCGCCTCAAAGCGAGGCAAATGTGTGTCGACGATGACGAACATGCAATCTCGAAAAAACCTTCCTTATAAATTGGACAGGGAACCCAATAATGCACAGAACACCCAACACAAATTAGGGGTTGCGTTCTCGTACCTCGCACGCAATAAGATAACCAAACAGGTATAAAGACAAAAATCATTAATGTAATTACCTGGGAAGAAGAGACTGCTGTATGACTAGAGGAAAGGACTCTTCACAACAGTTCGGGCAATTTCTTGATTTGAGTTGATTCAATTTATTGATTTGCTCCATATTGTATGTAAGGTTACAATATTTTGATGGTACACACAACTGTACTTAAGAAATAATTACAATATTGAACAGGAAGTCTCAAAAGCCTTTCTGGGCTTATCAAGGAGACTCCCTGTCAATTTACAACAATTTCATTTGATGACATAGATGATTTTGGCTAGTAAAAAGGTTTTTACATCATCAGTACTACAATGTATGTAGGTGCTTACATCAAATATATCAATAAATTATTACCAATGTGGAATCACTGTTTCATTCTACCTCTTCACTGAATACAAATTCTCATGGGACAGCAAAGCAAGAACAATAATCACCGACAGTTAATAATGCTAATATGACTGAGTGGAGTTCAATTTGGTCTGTATCATACAAGTAATTAACAAAATCGGACGATGGCATAGCGGGAGTCCAAATTGTTTCATCAAGAGTATGATTACAGACCAAACTGGACAACACAATGTTCTCTTACCAATTAATCATAATTATGACAAAATTTGTGATATTTTAGGGTTTTTTAAACTTAAAACACCAGAAATTCCGAGAGTTTTTTTTGCTAGCAGTGAAAAATGCGCACATGCAATGTTCTGTATGGTGCGTACTATCCAATTACAGCCATGATGTGTACTGTACTATTTCACTGTCCTGTTAGTGCTGAAATCAGGACAGTTGAAAGACAATCAGATTTGAGAATTTTACATTTACATTTTACGTCAAAATAATAGGTCATGTTTAATAAGCCTCTTCAATATACAATATGGACATCGTCACAAACACAGTTACACAGTATTCCAAAAGCATTCAGCTTGGTGAAAACGTTGAACTTATTGCTAAAACACCGGAAACTGTGGTCATGTCAGATAGGTTACATGTTGATTATTTTTGGGGACAATGACATAATGTGGTTTGAGACCTGAATGCATGCTAGTAAGGCAATGTTTAACTGTATTATTTAACCCATAAACTCTTGAATTGAAATTACTTGCAAAAGTATTTTTATCAGGCTTGCAGTGCAATAAATCACTTTAACCTGTAGGGCAATATTTTCCTTTGGTGACACATAAACAATAATAGATTTAAGGGAACTGCAAAGACAAACTAAAACCTGAAAATTCTCTTTGGATTGTACTTAAATTATGCAATGTGAGATTCTTTTTCTGTCACTGATATTTGATTCGTATTCTGTTTCCATTTCTGGATTCCTGGTTTTAGATATGTCCCTGGAATTTTGCGTCTTGGAAGGGAGGACATGGTCCAGAGACTTCATTAATGGCAACCACAAGTTCAATGTCCCACTTGACAGAATACTTCTCACACAACAAATCTGAATGCCTTTGTTTTTACTCCTGTATGAATTTGTCAAGTCAGAACACTGAACTAGAGAAAATATCAACTTCCAGTTGCCATTTTTGACATCCAGGACCTATTACATCTTATATATTCACTGTTATTCATCCACAGTCATTACCTACCGCAATTATTGTCCGGAGAACTGGATACTATTTTAACAGGTATGTAACACGATTTCAATAATGCATGGTGGTTTGATCAGGCAAGTTCATATTTGATTCTGCAATAAACAAAGGCGATTCATGCTTTTAACTGTAAACTTTAACTCCAATCAAGGTCACAAATAACACCTCTGTGGCGTGTGAGATTTGCGCAGATTTCATCAGTTTGCTTAGACAAGTAAATGAAAGTCTGCAAGTCTGCAGACTCTGTTTGTCACACCCTGAGGAATAATATAATTTCTTTTTTTCCTACAAAACACATTTTTTGTGTGTTTTGTGGGGAAAAATTAAAGTATTATTGATATTGTATACTCTCTGTCATGTTTTCCATTCAAAGTGCAAAGGAAAGATTTTTGTATTATGTTTGTACTTCTGTTGAAAGGGAGTAAAGCCATGGTTCCTTTTATTGCAGGGCTCTCTTTTTGCAGGATTTAATTCTTTTCCCATTAGATGCCCCAGTTCTGTTAAATATAAAAAAATACATTCTACAAAAATAGAGTGCATTAAATAACTGTAGTAGATGGATAAGGTAGCAAAAATAAGAACGAAATAAGTTGAGACACTTTGTCCAAGGGACTTTCTGACTTTTTGCCAACATCAGAAGGGAAAATAAAGCTTTCCCTCCCCCACCCCCTCCAAGCAATATTTTGTTGTGCCACTGTTAGAGCTACCTGTAAGAAATAACCTTAAAAGAATATCCTAACTTTCAATGGACAGGTGGGGGAGAGATGAGGGTTATTTTGTTCTCTGAAGTATCCCATGTTAGGACAGTATGGAGATCTAAAAAATTTCGTTGCTCTGTTGTACGAGACACCAGCTTATATATTCCTTATGATGAAAAGCTGATAATATTGAGTCCATCTGGCTGAACTGAAAATGACCCATCACTCATGCAGAGCAAACTCATGGATCGTTTTGAATCAACACATCAATTCTGTTTTCTTACGTATGTTTTGAGCATTGAATTCACAGGTGAAGTAGTTGAAATTTCTGACAGCTCTGCTTTCTTTTTGAACATGATGTAAATGTCTTGTCTAGGTTTAAATTCAAAGTGTGAAAGATTTTTCGGTCTGACCAAATTACAGAGAGGTTATAGTCTAAAATACTCTGCCCTTGAAGATTTAAAATTGGAAAACAGTGGCAATAAGGACTGACAGATTCAATTTTCAAATAATCAAGCATTTCAGCGGTAAAATCCTTGGAGATATACACTCGACCCAAGCATGACTGAAATGTAGACAACTTAACAATAAGGAGTCCTAGACATGCTTCTTTTGTGTCTGTAACTGGATTGCACTTACAGAGAATGATAGGGAATCAAGGTTATTTAAGGCTCTTGGATTTCTAATTAAGCAGAAAAAAAGATTTATTCCTCCCTGGCTATTTTACATTCCCATAGACCTTTTCTGTGCATATCTGGTCAAGTTCCCATAGAACATTTCTGTGCATATCTGGTTATAATAGGTTCCCACAGAGCGTTTCTGTGCATATGTGCATGGCTGGTTCTGATGAGGTGCTGGTTGATCTCATAAACTATAAAATAATTGTGCAAAGCTGGCTTTCCTGACAATCTTCTGAGAATGTCTTTACTGAGAAGGCAGTTTGTAGGGAGATTTTGTACAAAATGGTCTCCAATAGCAAGGTTATATAAACTTTCTAAAGAAAGCTTAGTTACATAGGTTTGTTATCACTTTTTCTAGTTGTTTGCTTTTGGAGCTATAGGGAAATTAATAGGCCTTTTGCATTAGTTGATGACATGATCAACTTTCGGTAAACACAAAAAGAGTTTGCTTTTGAAAAAATTTGTTACCACAAGCTGAAAGAGCATATTAAAATTTGGTAACCTGTAAATTTTTAGCCCTATAACTCAAAAGTAGTGATTGCAACGGCTGCCAAAAATTAGAAGGGTTTATGTGAGAAAAACAACTTTTGCTCAGTAACACTTGATTGGTTTTCCATACAAATCCTTGTAAACTTCGAAATTTGAAAAGAAAAAACTTCGAAAAACTGTTGTGAAATATTTTCTTAAACATTACAGGGCTCAGATCTCCTTTTAATTTATAACAAGGACTTTGAGCCTTTAATGTGTACAGGGAAGATTTAACGACAGTTTTAAAAATTGTAGAATTTACAAGGAGTTGTATGGAAAACCACTGAAGCATGACTGGGTGGCAAAAGTCGTTCTTCTCATACAAATCCTTCTAATTTTGGGCTGCTGTCGTAATCGCTACTTCTGAGATATAGGGCTGGAAAATTACAGGTCACCTAATTTTAATATGCTCTTTCAGCTTGTGCTAACAAAATTTTTCAAAAGCAAACTGTTTTCATGTTCACCAAAAGTTGATCACGTGATCAACTAATGCAAATGGCCTATTGGTCTATATCTCCTTTAAATTTATCAGGTAGAGTTTAAAAGCAATCTGACAAACGTAATAGTCATAGAAACAAAGAAACAATCAGATGTAACATTGATACAAGATAAGCCGTCTTTATTTAGGATATTCAAAAAGTAGTATTATAATTAGAATGTAGTTAATATATCCCTGTGGCTCATGTAGAGTTTGGGCTTTTTGTTTCCATCCTGATTTAAAACTTGCAGTCCTTGTCAAGAGGGAGTGCTAGGGTGGAGGTTAAACATGGAATGTGCCCTAGCCAGTCAGTTAGTGTGACTGTGATATGACCAAAGATCACAGGACACTCAGACTCCGTGCATTGAAAGATCAAGGTTATTAGCGTTACCTTGATTGTTTTTTTTTTATGCTTTTTTTTTAATACAACAACGCTTTATTCCATATTTACACGCAAAGGAAAAATTTGTTGTTTGTTCCGGGGCATTTTTTGTATGGGTAAAGGCAATAAGAAATGACTTCAGCACACAATTAACCTAAAAAAAGGCAATACAGATAAAAATGCGAGAGTAAGAACCTGCATTTTCCCAAGTTAGGCTGAACAGGTTCTTCCATTAATGGTAATCAACACAAGTTTAGGCTATTTAGGTTCTTATTTTATGAAGAAAATAATTATATTGTAGCTAAGAGTATTTAGTGGTATCCGGGTTATACCTTCTTAAAGCTGCGTACCATTACATTGCAGTTTGTCTCCAAAGAGGATCCTTAGTGTTGACTTATCTAATTTGCCCCTTACCTTTTAGAAAATAATCTGTTTAAAATTTTACGCTAAACAGGTTCTTGTATGGAGGAAGCCTAAATGGCTTCCAAAAACCATGTTCTTATTCGTGGGTTTTTACTTTATCCTCGTAACATATACCCTTTAAAAAGGAGAAGTCTGCTAGCGGTGTAAATCATTATAGAATAGTATAATAATTCCTTTCTTCTTGCCGCGAAGGAATAAAAGTACAGAGTGCAGTACCGCAGAAAAACCCATCAAGAAACATGGAAATACAGGAAACAGGACACATGAATGAAACCCTGCTGAAGAAAGAAGCATGTTATACTTGTGGGCAATCGGAATGCAAAGTACATGAACTGAACTCACATGCCGATGAAAAGTCCTACTCGTGTAAGTTCTGTGACAAATCCTTTACTCGAAGTTCAGTTTACAAGCGACACGAACGGACGCACAGCCAGGAAAAACTTCATGCATGTCAATACTGCGATAAAACCTTTAGCCAAAGGTCACACTGCAAGATTCATGAGCAGACTCATACTGGGAATAAGCCTCATGCGTGTAAACAGTGCGATAAAAGGTTTAGCTACTCATCTCATCTCAAACGGCACGAACTTGTTCACAGTGGCGAAAAGCCTTTTGCTTGTAAGCAGTGTGGTAAGCGTTTTATTAGACTATTCCAACTCCGTACCCATCAACAAGCACATGGTGCTGACATAGTTAAGCCTTATATCTGCTTGTACTGTAATAAGGGATTTACTAATTTAACAAACTGCAGGGATCACGAGCGTACACACACTGGATTGAAGCCCTTTTTATGCAAGTTCTGCCACAAGTGTTTCACCCATTCATCAACTTGTAAAAAACACGAACTAACGCACACGGGGGCCAAGCCATATGCATGCAAGTATTGTGAAAAGTGCTTCAGGCAAGCGTCAGCCTTAAAGCGCCATGAACAAACACATAGCGGGCAGAAGGCTTATACATGCAAGTACTGCGAGAAAGCCTTTTACATGCCATCAGAGCGCAAATCGCACGAACGGATCCATACTGGAGAAAAGCCTTACGCTTGTGAGCACTGCAATAAGTGTTTCACACATTCATCTTCCTTGAGGAAGCATCTCCGATCGCGAATTCATGTCGAATCCGCATCTCGAGGATCGAATACAAGTGAATCGCTCACTAGATAAAGCTTTTCTGGATACAGCAGGTGTAATTGCAAAACCCGGCCTAAATTGAAAATGTTACGACAACGGAGAAGTAGTTTGGTAACTCGAACCTTATTTGGGGATGAAACAAACTCCATCTTTGTATTACAAACTGCTCTTTCTTTCTTGTTTGTTTTGTTTTGTTGTTGTTGTTGTTGTTCTTGTTTTTTTTATTTTTACTTAGTTTTCTTGATAGCCCTCAAAAACACAAACTTTGAGGAAGCCACTTGCTTGCGGTGCGTGGTTTCACTTAAGAATGTAACGTTTTAACACGTCATTTTGAAGTTCAATAAAAGAAAACACAAAATATAGTAGCGAACCATTTAATGAAATTCAAGTGCTTTCAATCTAAAATATGATTCCTTCAATAAGAAGTTCGGATTATTCCCTTCCTATAGTCTTAACCCACTATCAAGTCTGTTGCAATCGGCAGTCTCCAGTTTATTATCACACTTCGAAATAGGTATGATCTATTTTTTGTCGGCCTACTTAAATTGTATGAAAACTCTAGTTCGCAATTAGTGGATAAGAAGATCCAGGCTAATCTAGAAACTGAATATCGTGGGAAAACTGAACATAAAATACCGACAACCCTCAAGACAAAAAGTTACGTTAACGTTCTCAGTTACTTTAAGTGTTAAACGGCCTAGCTTAAGTTAACCTTTTTGGCATTACTTCAATAATTTTCTCCAGCACCCTGTACATATTTAAAATTTGACCTGAAATGTTCTGTTTCTCTCTCAGCCATCTGCTTTCTTCGGTGTCATAGTAACGATCCAAAACGTTCATCGACCATGGTATGCCTACATTGCCCAGCTCAGTTACAAAGAAGCGGGCAAAGTTAATGGCTTCTTCTTGCGTTATTTTTCCGTATTGGTTATCTTGTGGCATCCACGCACCCAGATACGTCAGCAGACTATTATTTGCATTTTTTTGGAATTCGGTTGCGTAGTTGATAGCTTTCTTAACATTGTCTTGACCTGTAGTGCCTTTCTTGCTATCTTGGGCTGTTCCATCTCCAGCCCAGAATTTCTGTGACCCAGGCTCTTTGTTCGGCCCCGAGGCATAAATGTGCCACTCAGCCATCAGATACTTGTCATGTTCATAAATTGATTGGTTGATTTCATTCAAGTTCTTAGCTGTTTTTCCCGGCGACCCCAGAATCAGTATTCGCTTAGCGTTCTTGCCACCCGTCTGACGGATCGCATATATCGCATCTTTGGTCCATCGGGTGTATTTGTCGTTCCTTTTGCGAAGGCTCTCGTCACTTTTGGTAGTTTTCGGACAAGTGCCTATTCCAAGCTCTGTAAAGAGATTAAAACTCAGTTTAAAGTCCCTGTCTTTTAACTGCCGTGCCACTGCCGTCCACCAATTTACATAAGCTGTGTAGTCGTTTTCAGCTGCACAGACCTCTGCCTCGTGATGAATCCATGAGATTATCGGAATAACCTTGTGTTTCAGACAGTCGTCGACAATGGTCGTCAGATTACCAAGAAACCAAGTGAAGTTGACCGCGGAGTAGTTGTATGAATACAAATCTGCACGACATCGAAGTCTCAAGTTTGTAAACCCTTTTTCGTTTACATCCTTGATGTTTTGCACAGAGTACTCCTTCAGCGGCTCCTTTGATTTGAGCCAGTTTGTAGAAAACCCTGCTCCAATCATCTTTTGATACCTTTTTGGGGAAATCGGTCTTTTACCCGCTGCCGGAAAAAAATTGGCACAACACATTTCGATTAGTTTGACGATTTCACAGGGTTTTTTTTACCAGAATTTGTTGGTTGTAAATTGTTTGTCAGTTTAATTCGCATTTCCCTAAAGTTTTTCTCTACGCCAAAAAGAAAGGGATAATTTCACATGTAACATGAAAAAATGAGTGGAGAATAATGACGACGACGACGACGACGACGACGACGATATATGTGTTAGCGACATATTGGGAATTGGGAGAAAACATGGCATTGGCAGGGGCGTGGCGTGACCTTTTTGGCAAGTACGCACACGGGTCCATATGATCTCAAAAACGTCGCAAAATAACGTTTTTGCTTTCCTTTAATACATATTTTGGCAGTGTACAGGTTTGTGTACAATAGAATTTGAGTATCGACGAATCGCCTTTTTAAACAATTTAGTAAATAATCAATTTAAAAGCATTTTATGTATGATAACTTAACTTTAATTGTAAATAGCTTTCATAGTGTTTTAATCATTTTTATTTCCATAATGTTTCATTTACAGTGGCATACCCGTGAATTAGCAGGTCAAGTTCTCTTTTTTAACCAACCCATATAGCTAAGAGTATGCGCCACTTAAAATAAAGCATCTTATCTTATCTTATGGTAACGTGATATTTAAAAAAAGCTCTGAAACGTTCTTCTTTGAGCTGGTACTTGAATGTTTACAAGCACAAAAAGACGCCCCCCCCCCCCCCCCCCCTCCCCCTTTTGTTGCGCAAGTTTAATGACGTTATCAGCATAAACATCTTTGTGTTAATGTACAATGTAACATCGCCAAGGATGAAAGGCGCTCATCTGTCATCGTATTACGTATAGTGAAGTCTTTATTCTTTTCATCGAGCTGAAACTGCACTTAGCAACGCACGCCGAAATAGGGTAAGTAAGAAGTGTCTTACTGGATAGAAAGTGGCATTGGTTTGATCAAGTGCTTCCACAAGAGTCTCTGGAAGGGTATCGTCAGGTAGCCTGATTGACCAGCGGTGCAGCCGTCTTGTAATCTCTTGCTAAAGGGCAGTTCCCAGTTGAGCAGTCTTTGATAGACTTTTCGACATTATAAGAGAGAGAGAAAACTACAAAAATGAATAGCTTTTGAATGGGGAAACTTTCCAGATTAATCCTGAAAGGAATGATAATCAGTCAGGGGCGATTCTTTGTGGCCTCGCACGTTTGTTGAACGCTAAAAACTGTGTTGGCTTGAATTTCCCCAGTCCCCCTCCGTTTTTCATGAATACGCAATGGATTGTGGGATCATTTCAATTATGTTTCGCATTTATCACATTCCACTACTAAAGCTGTTCTTCAAATGACTTTTACTTACAACGTATTTGCGTAAAGGACACTACGCCCCTGATTGGTTGCGGAAGGGAGACCTCAAGGGATGTACAGAAGCTTTCATCTGTACGCACAAGAACAAGCTTTAATAACTAACTATATCAATTTTAACATTGACAAAACCCTTAGAATCACCTATGTGTAGGATGTGCAGAGAGAAAGTGAATGCAGCATGTTAGCCCAATGTTTGATTACAAGAGGCGACATGACAGCGTGGCGCGGTATGTGTGGGAAGGCCGAACTGGAATGGGCAGATCAGTGGTACAAACCCCCGGGGGGGGGGGGGGGGTACTTGGGTTAATGTTTGCTGGGTATGTGCCGCTGGCCTCTCAGAGCCCCCACCCCATTTTAGTCTATTTTTTGGCCAATTATAGACCCCATCTTAGTCACTTTTTGGAAAATGTAATTTTTGCGATCCCAACTTAGTCACTTTCTATTTATGCATCTACCTTGCCAATCCTCTTTAGCGTAATAACCAATAAAACTAGGGATTAATTATACTTCGATATGTCTTACCTGATAGCGTTGTTACCGGAGAGCCGTATGATGATGTCAAAGGTCGCTGGCGTATTGGAGGTGGTAAAAATGTTCCTGTAAATGTCACATTCAAAGCAGACAAGTCCCAAGCAAAAGAGATCAAACGCTCGCTAATACAAAAGAAGATCCACGTTGTATTATCTTCGATGGACGATAACAATCCAGTAGAAAAGTAAATGCCGTAGCACTGATGTTTCGGTGGACTTTGTTCTGGACCCGTGGTTTTGTGCTATTGAGTAACTGGTTAATATTTAAGTTGTGGTTTCAAGAACGGAATGCAATGCGGTCAATGCAAGCTTATTGTTCAATTTAATAAACAACTTTCTGATCTTTTTAACTGAGAATCTTCCCATTTTGATTCCCTACTTACCCCCAAAATTCGAGAATTTGCGACCCCATTCTAGTAACTCTATTGAAAATGCGACCCCATTATAGTCACTCCAGTCGTGAAAATGCGACTCCACCCAGCGGCACATCCCCATTAGGCTCTTGTAAGGGAGTACCCCCCCCCCCCCGGGTACAAACACACTCCAGAGCAAGTGGTAGAAAATACAAGTTCTGTGGGATTTCAGTGTACAGTGTGATAGGATGGTTGAAGCATCCTTGTTGATAAGCAGGCAAAAGTGGCTAAGATTATAAAGATCGCTATCCCTGGAGATGCACGAGTAAAAGACAAAGAACTGGAGAAAATAGAGAAGTACCAATTTCTTCGAGAAGAACTAGGAAAGTTGTGGAAGATGAAGAAAGTGACGGTTGGGCCAATTGTGTTGGGGCATTGAGAGCTGTATACGTTATGTTTGGGAAATACACGGGAAAGTTTAAAGTTACCATCAGACTTGAAGTGATCCAGAAAGCGGCGTTGTTGGGAACAGTTGGACTATTAGGAAAAATTTTGTCTATTTAGGGACTCAAACGTGAGGACTCCTTTGGGACCTTTAGGGACAGACTTACTTCTCTAAGTGATCCTAAATTGCGGGGGCACCCAACGACAATTTTTGGAGAATATCTCTTCGTAAGACGATTTGAGATCTAGAATTTTCGGAACATTTGTTGTAAAATTTCTTGCTTGCTTGCCTCTCCTAGGATTTTCGAACATCTAAAAAATGGTATAATTGCCCATTTTAAACGGATTTTTACCCTAAAAAGGTCACCTAGAATTTTCGGGAGCCTTTTTTCTGGCTGAAATTTTCGAAAAGGTAAGTTTTGATCCCTATAATTTTCGCATCACTAGACTTTCAGCTAGGAAATCCGAACAGATGAAAAATTTTCAGGGGATGAAAATATGCCTATAAGTACCATTCAAATACTAAAATACGTTCAACAATACGCTATCCGCTGGATAGTAATTTATCCGGTGGATAGCGCTATCCGACGTTTGAACAACCGGGGCCTGGTTGTTACGTTCCAGAGAGTGATTGCAAGTTTAGGGCGCATGGTAATCATAAATTAATTAAAGCTAACAAATGTCCTACATGTTCTTAGGACCCTTATTCACAAGCCGAAATAGGTGACTTGTTCACTTTCCTAGTTTTGCCGCATTTTATCTATGGTTTAGCATGTGAACCCGATCTTAATATTATACAGACTTTGCTAAATAGACGTCATAAGGGCCATTTTATTTCTTACCCTGTTTCAATTTCAGGGGCACCCAACGAGAATATAGTTCAAAACCACTTAAACATAGCAGTGATTTATCCGGTGGATAGCGCTATTCAACGTTTGAACAACCGGGGCCAGTAGAACAAGACTACTACATTTAGGAATGTCAGATGCGGGGCTATATAGAAAGCTCCTGCCTTTCCTTTTGAAGATAAGATCTCTACATTTTACTGGATTGCAAGGCACATTGTTCTTACCCTTTACACCATGTCATGAATTGTTCGACAAGGTTGGTGGAACGGAGGAGTCAGTGCAAAGTCCACAAAGTAAAGGGAACTTAAGGCGTTCCTTCATCGAAAACTGTGAAAAATTCGATTTTCAAGTTGATCAGAAATGCATTATCACAAAAAAACTGCGGTTCATTAGATAGTTTTCGGTCGACCTTGCTGCAAGAGCCTATTTATCCGAGATACGACCTACGCGAACAAACCATTGAATGACAACTGACAGCGTAGGTTTCGTAGAATTGAAAAATTCAAAATTCATTTGAAGCGTGATCACATTATTTATAATGGAAAATCGCCAATTTAGGAAAAAAATTCAAAAGTGGGTGCATCTTGGTTTACTTTTAGGTAGAATAACAGAATAACTGAATCACCTTTTTGGGGTAGGAATAATGGAATAACGATTTCCTTGAGAAACGATCATGAATGAGTGGCTGTTACACTCTCCCGATCCTAACATCTTCCTTTTGGGGAAAATTTTTTATTCGGTATTGAACAGTCAGTTAAAGAAAATTTTAATTCACGAACAATTAAACTGAGTAAGACTTCACCCAGCTGTAGTTCAAAAGTTGACCATATATAATCTAATCACGGATTATCGTCATATTGGTCAACACAAAAAAAAATATCGTGCATACTTATCCCCTATCGCTTTTCCTGTGGACCGTCCCTTTAAAAGTGTCCTGAAAAGTGGCAAAGTGTGACCATAATCTAATCACGGATTATCGTCATATAGTTTAACATAATCTTAGTTTAAATCAGTTGCCCGAGTCCAGAAATTTTCGTTAACCCGGGGAAAGCTAAAGTTTGCCGAAAGAGTGTACTGTTTCTGAAATTGGTCAAGAAATCGTACTGTTTGGAATGAGAAGATGTTTTTAAACGGAACAATAATAATTACTCCGGGAATAATGGAATAAGCAACATTTGCGAGCAAGAATAATTCGTCAACTGCATTGTCTGAAAGCGACCTATTACCTTGTGCGCCAGCTATGAAAACAGTGAACAGCAGGAGAAAAACTGGAAGGAGAAACAAGGATCTGAACATCTTTTCCTTCGTCATTTCCTGTCGTTGAAAAAAAAAAACAGTTATCGATTTAACAACCACAAATAGTTTATCTTTTTTTGTCAGGTGGTCACTGACTCGTCAAATGTGTTGTTTCGATAGGCACAATAAAATTAAGATTAGCACGCCTCAGACATGAGTTTCAAATAAGCGAAGGTCAAACTGGTTACACTCTAAGACCTTTCTTTTTACATGGAAATGAATTGCATTATTGGAATCATTTTCAATTCATTCCTGGCACTCACCACTACACTTTTAATGCTGCATACTAGAAAAAGTGGGAATAATGGGGAATAATGACTTACCGGTAGTTTGAAAATTTTTTTTCCAACCCCACTCAGGCGCGGATCTAGGATAAATACTGACTGATTTCCTAAACGAGCGCCGAAGGCGCAAGCTTCTAGAGGGTCCAGTGGCAGGCTCTCCCAGGGGAGTTTTTGGATTTTTAACTCCTTTAAGTCCTCTTTCCTGCATCGGTTTCCGAGTCATTTGGACGGGATATTGGCCAGAGTTCATTTTGGAAAGTGTTTTATTTAATTTTTGTTGAAAATATATTTATTATGAAAAATCTGACCGATTTCCGTAAAACGCTGGAAGCCGGTGTGGATCCGCGCCTGCCACTACTGTGGTCAATTTATCCCCCATCTTTTTAGTGTAAATATGTAGATTTTGAGACTAACTCAGTGAAAAGTTGTTTTGTTCCAGCTCCGTTTGCGGGATAATTTCGGTCGACATCTTTGTGTGGTAACACATGGGGAGCCATCAATTAAGCATAAAAGGTAGACTCGCTTGTTAACAGGGTAACCCTACCTATCTTTACCCCCTAGATAGGGTATAGTAGCCTAGGATTGCCATAGCAAAATGAAATTGAACTTACAAAAATTTGTGAAAGACGTAAGCCGATCATTTTAAAATCAATCAAAAGAAATTGAAAAATTAATTAAGTTTAAATCAAATGGAAAATACAATTAAAAGAAAAAGAAATCAAAACAAAAATGTATATCAGCATGGTCTAACTTTGCTATAGACTACAATCCCTTGGAGAGGGCACCAAAGACCTTTGAGAAAACCACATTAACTTGTAGGCCTGTCCACACATATCCGGATATTTTTTAATATCCATACGTATCCGGTGGAATTCGGCATACGAATCCTAGAATCCGTAACTTTTTCATAATCTGCTCTTCAGGGTGGATATTTTTCAATAGGCTATGAATCCGAATTCGTGTGGACGCTAAATGCCGATATTTTTTATAGTGGCCTAGGATTGCCATAGCAAAATGAAATCGAAGTGGCAAGAATTTGTAAAAGACATAAGCCGATTATTTTAAAATTAATTAAACTTAATTCAAATGGAAAATATAATCAAAAGCAAAAGAAATCAAAACAAAAATATATATCAGCATCACCGCCGTAGCAAGTATGAGGCGAACCGAGGCACTCGCCTCGGTAAAATTTTATCAAATGCTGTCGATTTTTATTTTTTTTACCAGACTGATAATATTAGACGATTTCATACGGCTGATTTCGTACAACGGACCGTGTGTTCGCCTCGGTTGTAGTTTCTTCCTGGCTACGGCCCTGAGCATGGTACGTACAACTTGGAAACCGTGAGTGAGGAAACGTTTGAGATGCGGATTACTGGTGAACCAAAGGAGCCGAATCTAGAATCGTTTTCGTTGACGTGGTCAGCTAATCACTTATCTGTTTACAACTATTCTCACCCCTATAGAAGGGTCATCCTCCAGCCAGTGCATTTATCAGGCATTCGTCAAAGCGTGTGTTCCCACGGCACGGTGGGGTATTTGTCATCAAAAGTTTGCCTGGGGATGCGGCAGTTTTTCATTGTTGAAATTCATAATTTCCCCATTTCTAGATACAAATCTCCGCCATATTTCATAAGTCTTATCAGAAAAAGATTTGATCACTAGAAACTCCCGGTTTTGTCAAAAAATTACCCTCCCCTCCCTTACCAAGAGAAGATATCCTCTCTTTTCGTTATCGCCAGTGAAAAGAGAGACTTCAGTGGGGTGGTGGTTTTACTACGGTGGCCCACAAGGGACAACGCTTCTACTTGAAAATGTAGTGTCGTTCTGTAAAAATACAACTGTTATTTTTAGAATTGAACATCTTTCCTTAGAATTCTGCAATCGTTCCTTGTAAATCTGCGATCGTTCCTCAGAAAAATAGCTGTTCTGTGGAAACAGTCGCGAGCTTGTTCCGTAGAAATCTAGCTCTTCCGTGGTATAAGCCGACGCTGTTCCGTAGAAATGTAGCTCTTCCGTAGAACTTCAATGCTTCCGTAGAAATGGAACACTTCCGTAGAAAGTTCAAACGTGTGCGCGCGCATTAGCCTGGGTGGGCACTGGGCATTAGCGCCTGGCTGTTCCCGCCGTTCCCGCCATTTTCTCTCCAATGTCTTCCTTTCTTCTCGTTGTGGCTCTCGTTGTTATCGGTAGCATGGTTTTTTGCCAAGGTTGTGGAACAAAAGTGATTCAAAATGGAAAGTTCTGCCACAGCTGTGGGATGGAGTTTAACGGTAGGTAAAATCAGTGATGATACTCTTGTTTCTGTACATTCTCTATTCGCAATGTCAGAACGAGCTTCGATGTTTTCAAATTTTATTATAGGCACACCAGTACCAGGTGACCTAAAATCGTTATCATTCGACGACTACAAAAAAAAGAAAGAAGACGAAAGACGTTCAAAGTTTAAAAAGGCAAACAAAGACACCAAACGACCTACAGCTCAGAAAAGCACAAATGAAGTGGCAAAAGTTCAAGTTGGCCTGGTTACCAGCAGTCCCGATTCGGACCATTTGAAAAAAGTGAAAGGAAGGACAATCCCCGTTCTGATCGACACTCGTGCAGACGCTTCCACCCTCCTCCACACTGCTGTTGAGAAGCATGGCAGGCATTTCAAACAATTTAATCAGTTTCTTGACTATGTCCTGTTATATACTGATATGTCTGTAGTGCAAAATTTACCTGCCAGCAACACACCTTTCACAGTCGAGAAATACAAGCGCGACTTGCTCAAGCCCTACTCTAAGATGTACTTTTGGCTTTGTG
>OZ037782.1:24552130-24599630 GCA_964035525.1 Porites cylindrica | reverse complement strand
GCGCCGCTTCGCACACATTCAACGAGAAAAGTTTTACTCAAAGAGTTTTTCTCACTAAAAAAGTGAAAAACATTTCGGAAATGGAGTGGAATAGTTTCGTTTGTTTCACTGTCGATAAAGAAAACGGTAGACAGCCGGCGAAACAACAGCGGAAAGGGAAAAACAGAACGAGACGTAAGCTTTTGTTGTGCTTTTTGTCGGAGCTACTTTGCCTTCATTTAAGCTTAAGCTTATATTGAAACCGGCCATTTTACTTAAACTCGCTCATTTTCAATTGTGCATTGAGGACAAACAGTTAAGATTACTTATAGTTCTTGGATTACCCCACATCCTTACCGTCATTTATGTTTTTAACAAACGTTTTTACCAAAAAGCTGATACTTCGTTTTCGTTGTCATTTTGCGGTAAGTGTGTAGCGGCAAATTTTAGTATTTTTGAAAGATTTAAAATAAAAAGGCCGCCAAAATGATGAATGTCTCAGTATGTATATAATAAACACAATACCACATGGAAAGTGCTGGCGTACGGTATTTACGCACTCGTTGTTTTTGTATCAGAAATCTTACTCGTTCGCTGCGCTCACTCGTTCGATTTCTGATACGTCAACAACTCGTGCGTAAATACCGTACGCCAGCACTTTCCATGAAGTATTCTCTATATACAAATTGCTCTCATTCAATATTCATAAACTGTTAAAAAAATTTTCCAAAATCACCTATACGGCCATCCGGTTCTCACTTTTGTAGTGCGAGCTGTAGCGAGTGTTTGAATGAACATTAACAGAGTTACGCTCCAAGATAATAAAGAATTTATCATGTTTATTTTTTATTTGATGGTTTAACGCGCGGCATTTTGAGAACTCCTGCAAGCGATGTTCACTGAACGACTGAAAACAATCGGCATAGCGATTAAAATTGCAAGAGAGACTACTAACAATCAATAAAAGAAATATAATTCGGTGAAACATAAACAGAGACAACAATTTTCATTCAGGAAGACAAGTATTAAAGTGTCCCTAAATATCCTGAATCTTCAAGCTTCAAGCTTAAGTTTGCTGAAGTTTATGTTTTAAGCCAGCTTCCCGGTGTTTATTTTTTCAAAGACGAAGTCGAGGCAAGAAAATCGCTCAAAGCTTTCTTTTCCGGCTGGAATTATAACTAAAGATTCTTTGGAACATTTTCTTTCTATTTGCGGTGAGAAACTGTCCAAAGGCTTTTTAAAGTTCTGTAAGATTATATCAAACCAGATACTCGGTGAGATCGTTGTCTCAAATCTTACAAACGCGCATAAACTAAATTACCGCATAAACTACGCTCCACTTCATTAAATTAGATACAAAAAACAAACATGAAATACAATAATTTCTCTGGCTTACCATTCGAGATGCAGCTCCTGAAAGTTATCAGGTAAAGCCAGTATCGCTTCAGACTTTGCAATCCTCTTACGCATCAAGCAAGGTGAAAACGAAAACGATGCCATCCGAAATCGGATTTCCGACTTTGACAAGCGACGTTTTCTCAACCAAAAACCCAATAAACAAACTAGCCATGAGTAACAGAAGACTCCTGATAGTAGCTGAATTTCATTTTGTACATCCAGTGGAAAAAGACAGTTAAAAACATCACAAGTTGACACAAAACTCTGTCAGCTTCAGCTGTTAAAGTAAACAAGATTCAAGATGCTGCATAAATTTTGCGCATGAACTCACCTGTCAAATTTTGACCAATCAGAGCATAAAAATTGGACGTAGAGCGTGACCAACGCGTGACCATTGTGAGAAAAAACAAAAGCAACTGTCTTCCCTGCCTGTAACAGCTGGCTGAATTTTCACGTCCGAGGTCAGTTTGCAATCAAAATTTTAATTGTGCAGCACATAAACACAACATATTTCATATGAATTAAGAAAAAAAATTGAACTTGAGCCTGCGATCACTTGAAAACTAGTTTACTTGTCAGCGGATAACTTCAAAAAATACTTGACCTCGACGGGTCGACACCTGAGCCCGCGATACGGTCAAGTGATACTGGTCAGCGGGTACTCTGTTTTGACAGCTGTCAATTGATCAAAACATTGATGTCCAATATGTGTGCACTATCAGTTTTCCTGTGCTCCCAAACTAGTAAAAGTATGAGATTGAACGTTGTTCGTGATCTAGTAAAACAGTTAACTGGTCAGCGGACAGCTTCCAAATAAATCACGTCACCTCGATGAGTTGACACATGAGCCCGCGATATGGTCATGGGATACTGGTCAGTGGCTATCCTGTTTGGACAGCTGTCAATTGACCATATTGTTAATGTCCTATATTAAAGATGTGGACTTGCCAAGACACGCCTGAGACACCCCTCCCTTCCTTTTGATAGTCTCCCCTACCCCACCCATACAATCTGTAGACGCGTACGTACGCTCGGTCAATCACGTGACAACCAAACGAAAAGAGGTTGACCATATTCCATGGGTATGGGGCTCTGTCCCACGCGCGCTTCGCGCGCGCGGGAGCCCCGCTATGAAACCCATTGACGTCCTCGCAACTTCTTGAAGTTGTGACTTCAAAAAACGATGCCTCGTTGACCATCTGCACAGTAAACTTATACTTCAAATAGGTTTTTAAAATTCTTATATTAAAAGTCTAGAATAAACGGTAAACAATATTTTCGAATAAAATTCAATAGCTGCGTATCGAAGAGTGTCCAAAACCTGAACCTGACATCTTCGCAAAAAGAGATGCGTGTGATGAATGTGAGAAGCATTTAAGATTAAATTCAGCTTGGATGTTGTAGTCACGATCCTGTTTTGAGCTAATTGTATGAATGAACAAACTCAAAACAATAAACAGAGAAGCCGTTTCTTGAAAATTTTTATTCTTGGGTTGTACGTGACGTCACCAAAAATCAAACTAAGAAACTATCGATTCTTCTGAGTTTCTACTTTCACGAGGTATTACAGTACCTAAACATCTTTACATACACAAATTTTTGGTTGGAAAGGGTTCTTCGTTTTGCGAGAGAGGACGCTTGAATTTCCAGGCTTTTGCGTTACGGGGCATTTAGCTGGCGGCCGGGAAAGCTCTTATGTGGGTTAAAAACATTACCGATTTTGGGAGATTTTGCAATCTAAACATTCCCTGTCTCACAATAAATATTACTGTTATCTTTATGAGTTCCTCAAGCGAAGAATTCACGCATTAGTAGGAAAACTCGAAAACAGATGTTTTTGTCGGTATCCGGCGGCCATATTGGTGTTCCTGAAAGGGACACCAACATGTCGTTTCCATACAAAGCTTTATAAATGTAGGTAAACCGTTTTTCCCAATATCTCGCATTTTAAATATTTCACAGACCTGATTCTTGGCAGGGGTCTTTGTATATTTATCTTTTTTCATTTCCCAGATTCTAGTCCTTCTGTATTGAATGGTTTGCATTTTTATTTTTCATTGCGTGACAGTGCAAGCCAAGAATTCAAAATCCATAAAAAGTTAATCCTTTAAAGCAACTCGGAAAACACTATCTGGATCGTGGATCCGTTCACGCAAGTGAAATCGGCTGAGCACATGGCAAAATTCAACAGAAAATGCATCAGTCAATTCCACCTGCGCCCAGCCCCCCCTCCCCCCCCCCCCCCAGGCTACTGTGGGGCATTTGCCCGCCTTGTCAGTCCCGGGGGTGGGGCATTTGCAAATTTTGCACTGCCCGGGGGCCGGGCATTTGCCAACCCCCGGGCCATTCGCGAGCTTTTGACACGCACGCGGTTTCCTATCAGAATATAACTACACAGAAGGTTTTACTGGAAAAAAAGCAGATTGGCTCATCTGTCAAGGACAGGAATAGATTGTAGAGGGTTATAAAGGCATGTTCTCGATTTTACATGTATGTATGCATTTCTTCATTGCTTATCAAGCCAGAATTACATAGCGAAATTGCATGGAGCTATCGATGTGAATCAACGTTTTTTGGTTATTGAATCAATTTCTGTTGATATTATTTGAAGAACATCCTTTCATATTTATAAATCTATTCATAACATCTATTAATTTTAATGTCAATAATTTTATATCAATACTAAAACCATAAACTGGTGCATGTCGTCACGGCGTGAAGTCTTAATTAGAATCCTAGCGCTATTGCAAAGGAAGACGTTAATTGAAACAAAAAAATCGCACTTTAAAATGGCACTATTGAGTGTGCGATCAATAAAAAATGTTGCACTGTTGACGGAGGACGGGGCATTTGCCCTCTTTTTCCTTCCCTACCCCGGGGGATTTGCCAGCTCAAGAGTCCCCACCCCCCCGAATTTGCCATCCAAGGCAAAAAAAAATGCTAATTCCCCGGGGGTCAGCCCGGGGGGGGGGGGGCTGGGCGCAGGTGGAATTGACTGATGCAAAATCCATCTCAAATCGGGGCACATTTTGTAATTTTTCTTTAGGGCCGAAGAAAAAATTTGTAAAACGTCTATGAAACATTTAAAAATACATAAATTCCGTTTCAAAAACTAATTGTCTCGGCCATAGAGTGCAAAATGTACCTCAAAATTCAGCAAAAACTTCACTGCCTTGGTTGCATTTCAAAACAGACCATGCGCTCCGTCGTGAATAAAACAAGGTTGAATTCCTCAAAGGACGATTTCTTGATGAAAAGCTTCCCTTCCTCCACAAAAAGAAAGCTGAGCATTCTTTTGAACTTTCTCTTTCCATTTTTTGTCTTTTAACGGTGTATTTTTAACCCTGAAATGCAGAACTCTTGTCTTAAAATACCTGCATGGTGATCGCGCGGCAGCCATTTCGTTGAAAATGGATATCTGTTACTACGGTTTCCAAATATGGTAAAAGTGAAAATTCACGAGCATTGAACGCGAGTTACACGTTTCAACCCCTTATGAGTTTCTGATAAAAGGCGATGATGGAGACCTTTGGTAGCTCGATGCTTATTGTTTCGTTTGTCATTCTTACGTTTTCTTTCTTTCCGCCAAGCTTGATCAGGCGAGACCATGGTTTTTGTTCTGTAGTTTAAAACTCATCAGTTGCCAAGTTTCCTCGGAATGAACAACACTCGTGCCTTTTCTCTTTGCCTTAGCTTCTTATTAAAGATTTGATCTTACAACTTACCTGCTTTGAAAATGAACATCCAAGCTCTTCAGAGTCCAATGTTTTTATGAAAGGACTGAAAGGAGAGCGGAGATATGAACCGGTGGATGCAGCTGGTATGCAGGAGGAGTGATATTGATCCGTTGATAACAATACAAAAACAGGTTATAATTTGACAGGTAGCTTTGCTACTGGCTACTGTCAGCCTCATGGTCGCTGACTCGTCAAATTTGTTGTTTCCACAGCCACAATAAATTGTAAGATTAGCACGCTTCAAAAATAAGTTTCAAACAAGACGCTATGGAAGCGTATATTTGGGCGTGATCGTACTACGGGTATGATACTTTGAACATGCCTTATTGCAGCTAAAGAACTGTCATCATATCTTATCAGAGAAGAAAAATCCTACTTGCTCCACTTGTTTGCTGAACCACACAACTTATACAGTATGTCCCAATCCACAACAAAAACAGTGTCATTTCAAGACAATGTTTGAAAATATGCACATCTTCAATGCAGACTTGCTTGGAGCCAAATTGCAACATAGGACATAAGTGGTTACAGCCCGGAGAGAAATGTTTATCTCAGCTTTACTGATACTAACATAACATAACATAACATACATGTTTATTCAAACTCATAATGACCACATGAATTTGAAAGGGAGAGTCTAGAGGTTAACCCTATGAATAAAACTCTCCTAAAAACAACACACAATAAAAATTACAATAAAAATTACAATAAAAATTACAACTTTAAAAAGGATTTGAGTTTACATTTAAAAAGTTCAAGGGAACCGGCTTCAACAACATTACTAGGTAAATTGTTCCAGTTACTAATTACATTGTTAAAAAAAGAATATTTAAAACAGTTGATTCTAGATAATTTACAATAAAGCTTATACGAGTGATTTGCCCTAGTGGATTTGACTTTTGCGAATTGAAAGAATTCCTCAAAATCCAAGTGTGATAAGCCAAACACGATCTTATAACATTCAACAAGAGAGGAATATGTCCTACGACTGGACAAAGATGGCCAATGTAACGAGTCACAACGCTCTTCATAAGACATATCACCTCTTTTTTGCCTAAGAGCTAATCTTGACGCGCGTCTTTGCACGCTCTCTATTGCATGAATATCTTTGACAAGATATGGGTTCCAGACTGGAGCAGCATACTCTAGAAGTGGTCTGACCAATGTTTTGTAAAGCAATGAAAATGTTGTTGTATTAGCTGTTCCAACAGACCGTCTTATTAGCCCTAGGACTTGGTTCGCCTTATTCACCATGGTACTAATATGTTCACTCCAAGTAAGATCTTTTGATATAATAATTCCAAGATCTTTAAAGCTCTTGACATCTTTTAAGGCCGTACCTAGTTTATAATTCGTAGTCGATTTGTCACGAGAATGCGTTATTCGCATTGCTTCACACTTTTCCTCATTGAAACGAAGTTGCCATTTTTTCGCCCATTTACCAAGATTATTCAAATCAGTTTGAAGGTATTGTTCATCGAGACTAGGGTTGCGAAGCTCTCTGTAAATCTTAGTGTCATCCGCAAATAATTTAATTTTTGAAGAGACACTATCAACGATATCATTTATATATGATAGGAATAAAATTGGACCAAGAATAGTTCCCTGTGGGGTACCAGATATCACAGGTGCCCAATCAGAAAAAGTCCCTCTTACAACAACTCGTTGCTTTCTACACGTGAGGAAATGCCTCAACCAGTTAAGAAGTTTACTCTTATGAAGTGGGACAATGTCAGCTGATCTCCAATCTTCGGGCAAATGGCCCAGCAGGAAAGATTTGTTAACCAGAAATGAGATCGAGGGCGCCAATTCGAACGCACATGATTTTAAAATTACTGGTGAAATTCTGTCTGGACCCGGGGACTTGTTCGTTTTAAGAGACTTAAGATGCTTTAAAATTTCCTCAGTAGTACAGGAAATATAATTAAGTTTCTCACAAACTAAAGGCTCTAAAGAAGGCAAGTTGGTGAAGTCCTCGGAGGTAAAAACAGATGAAAAATAGGAATTAAAACTACTAGCAATACTCTCATCGTCAATCAGTTCTTTGTCACCAACCTTTAAAGATACCAGAGTGTTCGTACCGTTACGTTTGCTTTTAATATAATTCCAGAAAGGCTTGGAATTACCAGAAACTGCAATATCAGAGGCCATATTGTTGATATACGTCCATCGAGCTAAGTTACATTCTCTTTTCACGACATTGTTCAGTTTTCTGTACTTCTCCCAAAGGGCTGGATTGCTGCTTTTTCGCGCTCAATCTTACCATACTGACAGATGTGTTTTCACATCCATCACATTGTACAGTGTATTCCGGTGACTAACAAGGGGAAATAAAGTTCCTTAAATCCAGTATCCACAAGGATTAATAAGAGAGTAACACATTGCATAAACTGCTATAGCGCAGCACTGTTTAAGTTACCTTTAAGTTCATATATATCCTCATTCCTATGTAGAGTCTGAAAATATTGTACTAATTTATGCATGGATGGTATTTCCAACAATACACGTCCCTTCACTATGACTGTTTTGATACATATCTCTAGCATGAGAATCAAATACATCATATCCCCCAGCCTCAATGCTGTAGATACCAACACCAATAATTGCCACGGTTAAAATGAATGAGTTGTAGTTCAGTGCCCGAGAGTGTTTCAAATGCTGTACCCTGTCAGTGGCATATACAGTAGTGATGGATGTTACAAGTATAACTGTTACTGTATTCAAGGTGGAAAAATTGCTCAAACACTGTAACCATTCCTGGCAATTCTGTTAACATTGACATAGATTGTCTGCAAGCAGTGACAGACCAGAATATAATTGAATACCAACAATCATTATTTGAATCATATCATCAACTGAAGTAGTCTTTGTTATCTTACCGTAAATTAAAGCGCACAGACTCAATGCGACACATTGTTGTCCAGCATTTTCCTCAAACTCTGTAACATTTCCTTGACAGTATGGAGCATTAATTGCTTTTGCAGCATCTATATAAACTGAAGGTCCTGAATTCTTCCATATATCAGTAGAAAGCTTAAATTGGCCAAAATTAACCCTGTGATTCAAACTGTTGTAAGCACTATAAAATGGATAATTGCATGTACAGAGAGGCAAATTCTTACTTAAAAGCCTATTAGGATATCTCACTCTACTTAAATCGCCTGTGCTTTCATGCTTAGATGACAGATACACCTTCCCTCGTTTACGAACTAGTTTTGGAGTTGTCCCTTAACCCTTTAAGTCCCAATAGTGACCAACATCAATTTTCTCCCAGTGATATCCATACAATGTCAAGAGATTAGGTTATGAGAATTAATTAAATGATCACCAAAGAGAAAATGCTTTGATCTTTTATCAAACTCTCTCAACTTATTCTTTAAAGAAATGTATAGAGATCAGTTTGGAGAATTTGCTTGTGGAACAGTCACTTCTGTACCTGTTTTTAAAAGTGTAAACCTTTTCTATTTTTAACGTAACAATGAATTTCAGACGACAATGGTGCATTTTTCCGAATACTCTTCCATACAAAAAGTGTCACTTTTCGTGTTTTCTGTAACAAAGATTTTAATTTGTTCATCGATCGGTAGTCTGCTAGGTGCATGACGGTAACCGGTCATTTTGTTCCATGGTCAGATCGTTCCAATCAATAGTCAGCTGACTCAGATCGTTCCATAAAATAGTCAGTTCGTTCCACACATGAAAAGTCAAGAAAATCCTTCTAAATTTGTTGAGTGAACTTTATCGAGAAGAAAAACGTTTCGTTCATACCACAAGCTGATAAAATAATAATCGATCCAAAGTCGATTCATATAATTGGATCCATCCTAAATCGTTTGAAACAAACAAGAGACGACACGGGCTTTAACATTTAAACCGCCGCTTTGAGAGTTTTTGAGCTAGAATCGATCGATGGTTTGGAAAGATATAGCACAAAAAGTAAAAGCTATGCCGTTCTGAAGGTACAGTACTTCGAAGCGCTTGTAACCTAAATATTTCTTTGCGGCGCCCGATTTATGCAAATTTTGAACACAACACGAGTTTCGAATTACAATCACGATTTTATGGTAATTTGTTTTTCCGAAAATAACATTGACTAACCTGATTTAAACCTGATCGTAAAAGTGCGATAAAGTGCCATGCTAGCAGAGCTTTCTTTCCCACCTCTTACCTTGTACAAGACGTTCGCATGGCAGACATTCACCTCGCTTCGCTTGTTTACTTGCCTTGTTTACGTTAGCACGTATTTCGTGCCTATTGTACATTTGCGTCAAAACAAGCCGTTTCCATTACTCTATTTGGGCCACGCCCAAATAATAACCCAAGGTCAAAAAATGTTTGACACTGGATATAACTTTAACTGGTTACACACTTACATAGAGGACTAAGAACGAGTGAGATGGACTGGGATAAGTAAAAACCAAGCTTATTTCGGTCCGGACCTCGGAAGTGGGCTAACATATTTGGCGACCCCTGCCAGGACTTGCCTGCGTCGTAATAGAGGTTTTTCTTGCTCTCTTTTTGCGTAGCTTATGGAGTGCATGGAGTTTTCTACACTTTGACTGAGCAAATTTTTTTTGCCGCTTGGAGTCTCACGTTTAGAGGCTATGAAGCTGGTCTGTTCCTTGCATGTTGAGTAATTAGTTACTGTGGTTTATGTTTCGGCAAATGTTTTCTGACAGGATGTGATCACGGATGCTGTTTCTTTTACCTCTGTTGAAGCCTTAAGCTTTGTTATTGTGGCTAAATAACCTTAGTCTCTTTGGTTTTCTCCTAAATGCCTGGACCTGAATAGCTACATGGCTGTAGTTTTTTTTTTGTGGCCGTGAATATCATGATTTCCTACTTTGTTTTGACGCTAGAGCTGCTCTTTCATTGTTTACTGTAAACGACCTTGCCAACTCCCATCTGTGAATTTTGGCATATCACTGCGCTCAACCGTCACTCACACGTAAGAATTAGGCCAATCGTGAGGCGCATAAGAAACACGCAAGATACCCGCCTATCAGAAACGCTCACATATGTCCTTGCGACTCTGCAGAATATGTGCACTAATTCGCAGACGGACTACATTTACGAGTGTGTGGGAAAATGGAACCGTTTATGGCGGCCCAAATGTGATTAGTTCATTCATCTGCTTTGGCCTTGTTTCAAAACAAGACTTTCAAGAGCTATATCTCACTCATAAATTGTAACCGTTTTTTTCGGAAAGTTCCCCGTATAACAAGTACGGACAGGTGCGATGATGCTGCAGCAGAAGAAAAGGACAAGAGAGAACTTATTAATCACCCAGAAAAATTAGGTTAAAACATTATTCCCATTCTGTCTATGCAGCATTGAAAGTTTAATGGTGAGTGCCAGGAATGAAAGTGAAAATGATTCCAATATAATACAATCCATTTCCATTAAAAAGAAAGGGCTAAGTATTAGCCTAAACCAGGTGGAAAAACAAACATTCTTACTCGACACTCGATCGCTTAAGTTAACATCACATCTTTTTACATCATCCTTAGATTCCAGGCAACGGTCAAGTCCATCACACTCGTTTTTAGTCCTCTACATGCATTTCTCCCTCTAAAAGAAAATGTTGTCCTCAACATTACACACATGTCCAATACTCTCGACCAGATTCCATTGGACAAAACCTGGAGTCCGAAGGAGTCTAGTCGAAAAATGAAACCGGAAGTTCAGTAGAGTCCACTTGAGTTACCGGAAGTTTAGTCATGAGATGAAACCGGAAGTGTAAACAATACTTAGTGGAGGGTTGGAAAGTCGTCCGATGGAGTCCATCGGATCCATTGGAAACACATCGATTCTGATGGAATCTCAGGAAGTCTAGTCGTGCCATGAGTCAAAACAAGCACACTGCACGTGTAAAATACTTGGAGGAGGGTTGGAAAGTTGTCCGATGGAGTCCATCGGATCCCTTGGAAACACATCGATTCCGATGGAATCTCAGGAAGTCTAGTCGTGCCACGAGTCAAAACAAGCACACTGCACGTGTAACATAACTCGTTCTTTAAGCCCTAAGTCGAAAATGGCAAGCCTAACAGGCAACAGAACTCGTTCTTAAAGCCATGAGTCGAAACAAGTACGCTACACAAAAAAAATAACTCGTTCTTAAAGCAATGAGCCGAAACGAGCACGCTACGCGAATGGCATAACGCGTTCTTAAAGCCACGAGTCGAAACAAGCACGGTACCCACGTAACACAACTCGTTCTTCAAACCCTAAGTCCCGCGGGCCCTTTATTCGAGACGGACTGGCACGCTTAAAGCCACGAGTCAAAACAAGCACGGTAAAGCTATGAAATGGGGCAAAAGCCCTGCGAAACGAGGACAGTACACAAGTAGTAACATAACTCGTGCTTTAAACCTTAAGTCCCCCGGGCCCTTTATTCGAGACGGACTGGCACGCTTAAAGCCACGAGTCAAAACAAGCACGGTAAAGCTATGAAATGGGGCAAAAGCCCTGCGAAACGAGGACAGTACACAAGTAGTAACATAACTCGTGCTTTAAACCTTAAGTCCCCCGGGCCCTTTATTCGAGACGGACTGGTACGCTTAAAGCCACGAGTCAAAACAAGCACGGTAAAGCTATGAAATGGGGCAAAAGCCCTGCGAAACGAGGACAGTACACAAGTAGTAACATAATAAGAATTGAGAGTATAATAGTCTTTTACGCAGCGATTTTTGTGTGGTCATTAAGCAACGCTCAACTGATAAAGATAATATATGGATTCTATTGAATTTGAGTTTTTTCAGGCGTCCAGCATGACTTATAGTATCGAACTCGCTGCCTTAGAAAAATCAATAAACACTCAGCCTTATGGTCTATTTAATTTCCACTTTTAGCAGGATGTTTAGAATTTTTTGGATGGCATCAGTGATTGTAAAGTGTGTAACTGCTAAGGTAGAGCGGTTACTTCAAAAGCCATACTGAAAGTAAAAGAGAGCAATTAAGCCATTCCGCTTCAGATGAGACATTGATTGTCTAGTCAGTATACAGCTATTTTGAGAAAGGTTGTCGGATAAAGTGCACGCGACAACCCCGAAAGGTATTGTGGGTGGTTTTAAGTTCACTTTTTTTCAAAAAAAAATTGATAGAATGGCAGGAGAGGCCATGGACATACGTCTGTGAGTGCTAAAGGAAAGCAACAAAAGTAGGTTCGACAGCTACAGTGTCAGGAACAGTGTATTGAAATATCCCATATTACCTCTCGGGATTGTCGCGTACACATTTTTCCGACAACCTTTCTCGAAATAGCCACCTTCTCCAGTATTTTAGGCTATGTTCACACTATCGCGGATAGCTTTTGCCACGGCTGCACGTCGCATGTTCACACATACGAACGGTGATTTCGGCGCAATTTCTATAACGGTGCAACGCTGCCACGCCGATGTCTTAAGTGGAGAGTCACATATCAGATCGGGTATTCATACTAAACCGGGTAGGTTTTCGTGTGGGCGCGAAAATCTGTTTGGTATAGTATGAAAAAAGCCTTAATATTGATGGAAGATTTGATATGGACACAGGGAGCCTACACAATCTTTTTGTGAAACGGATTGTTATTTTCTAGTAAATGTACTGGATTCACTGTTTGCTTCATCAATAGGATACTATAAGATAGTATGCGCGCTCTAATTGGCCTAGAGGTTTGTTTGCAAGAGAGTATGTTAACATGGTTGTAACGTCAAAATGTAATTGAAAAAGTTTTTTAGTTGAAAACTCGACAAGTTTGCTTTATTTACCCACTCCCTTGTCGGCTGAAACTTGGAATATGTTTACAAACATGCTGTGTCAACTTTTTTTTCGCTTAAGCTAACATTTTTAATTAATTTCCGTAATTTGGAAAGCATTTTTTTGCAAAACAAGAACTGATTACGTGTGCAAGAGCTTGCAAGACTTCGCGAATGGTGAGAATTTCTCTTTTAATCATTGCCATAACATGGAGTTTTGCGTTTTCTTTCTGTGTTTTGGGAGAATTCTCGACTGTTGTATAACTGTCTAGAAACCGTCTCGAATTCATTGTCTCCCTGCCTCTCTTGTGTTTATATCAGGCTGTGCAAACACGGAAAAAGTTTTCTTTTGCTTAAATATCGCTAAGATCTGCATGGACCAATGTGAATCAATGACATACCAAGGGCAAAATTGTCTAGGCCAGACACAAATTGCAGGTTTTTTACACAAGAATCGCCGAAAAGCGATTTGAACTGGGCTGCCAAGCGCCAATTTTTTTCTTAGGGGAGAGGGCGGTTGAACGCACTCAGGCTACCAGAGTCAGATTACTAAACTAAGAGGGATGCAAAAGTAAAATTAGAAATAGAATTAAACACAGGTATGAAATATACAAACTTCATACATAAGAAAACGAAAAAAGCAGCCCTGAATAAAGTGGTCGGCGTCAAGTGGTCTGAAATTCGCAAGAAGTGGCTTTTAAAGGGTCTAATGGTCGCAATGGGAACTAAACTAAACATTGAAATCAGCAACTGAAAAAGACAGCAGATAAAACACAACCAGGTTTTCATCTGAGATGAAATATTTTTTCCATCTGAGATCAAACACGTGTTTATTGCTTACACGCGGCTCAGACGATGGACACCCTGGCAAGTTGTCAAAGGAGCGGTTGCTCAGCAAAGTTCTAAGATGGCGGTCGGTCGGAGAATCACAAGCTCGAATACCTTGTTCTACAAATAATCCTAAGGTAAGAGTTGTTATGAAACTGAATATCTGTGCCCTTTTGGCGAGATCGAGCGGAAACCGGATGTTTCGATACAAAGTCCTTTCGATACCAACTCAAGCAGTGAAAGTGCACAAAAATTTCGTTCACTTCAATAGTTTGCGCGTGAACAACAAACATATTTTGAGCCAACGAAACGACCGGTAACCGATCGAGCCGAGGGTCGTGCAGTGTCCACGTTGGCTGTCTTAAGAGTATTGCTTGGTGTCAAATTAACTCATGAGTTAAGCTTACTGTATACTGGCCAAAACCGTTCGGGAACGGAATTAAACGGAATCAAAGTTTGTGGCCTAGCCACAGGCAGGATTCCCCAGGGAGATATATATTCATATTGGGTGTCTGGTATGATGTTTCAAGAACGAAAATCTGGTGAAAACTGTGACCTCTATCTCACTTAAAAACGTTCCTAACGTCTGAACTGGCAATTGAATGGTTGAGAAACGGGTTGACAAGAGGTTCAAACGGATATTGTGAAAAGATGGCAGGACTGACTGTAAAAGTTTTTGCTCAGTAGAGGTCGAATGACTGAAGGAAGTTTCTGAGGGTGAATGACTGAAAGGCTGGTCAAACAGAACAGTGTAATAATTAATTCCCAGTGGCTATGCATGCGAGACCCATGCACTGACTTGTATTTGCCAGGGTTCGCAAATTAGCCAAATTTGGCGTATTTTATGCCAAAATTGTTCAGATGACTCTGCCGAGGTTATGGAGGGAGTCACTTCGACTCCAGAAATTTTCATTAACAATCAGGGAGCCACTTCGACTACAGAAATTTTCGGTAAGAAACACAGTTTTGTCCTTACCTTTTTTGCAACAAGTACAATTTACACTAATTGTAAATGTTGCAAACCTTAATTAAATTAAAGAATTATACTGCATGACAAAGCAGGAAGAGGGTAAATTACGATCAAAGTTTGCTCGAAGACCACCATCATGGATTTGAGTTTTCCAGGTCAGCAGACCGCCACAGCTACTTCGTGTATCTGTTGTAGTTAATTTTTTCTTTCAGTTAAATTTTGTTTTTCCTTTGTTTTAAATTGTTTAGCATACATTACCATACCCAAAAACAATGGAAAAATAAAAATTAACTGAAATAAAAAATTAACTACAACATATCCCTCACGATAGTGTAAACATGCCAGGAACACATACTGGAAAGTCTGAAAATGGCCTTTTTCGTTGTGATACTTGACTCCAAAATTTGTGAAGCAGAAGTCACACTGACTCCACTCATCAATAAAATTTGCAAGCCCTGTATTTGCTATTCATACAGGATTCTTTCCACAGACGTAAATTTGTGGCGACATTTTATGGGTTGGTTTGGTTCTGTTTTCAGCAGTAAAGTATTCTATCTTCTTAAAAGTCTCTTGAAATTTTTGGTCAACAAATGGTCATGAAAGTCTAGGTCTCTTAAAGTTTTAAGGAAAATAAATTTAGAGCAGCATGACAGTACCTGTACTTAACGGTCATTCACTCGTCCAAAACGAGTAAAAAATTCCGAAAACGAGTAGTTTTCTTCCCCACTAGTCCTCTGGATGAATTAAGTTATCACTCTCTGAGAAATACATAATGTACATGTTCTTTTTTGTTGTTTTTTGTATCATACCAAAAAGTGCTAAAGCCTTGAAACAAACAAAGAATTGCCAAAGGCAAACGTTTCAAAAACAAACAGGCAAAAAGCCCTAGGCATTCTCTTGCAGAATGAAAGTCTGGGTTTTAAGTGAAACAAAATGCACTGTGGGATAGGAGATGGCAGCTTTTGGTTTCCAAAGTCCGAATGTATTTTCCTTTGGTGAAATAAAACATGAGCCAGTATGTCGAAATGGAAGCAAGTGCAAGGCTCACTGTACTCTTTCTTTGGAGGAAAATGTGAGGAAAGCAATCATCATATCGTAAAGAAATTCACAAAGGATCTGAAACACCTGCTTTGACCAAAAAAACATGCAATTACCAGGAGGCATGGAAGGATAAATACAAATGGCTGCGGCTTGATGGAAAGGAAATCAAAATGTTCTGCGCGTTTTGTAGAGAATTCCCGAATAGGAAAAACATACAATACTCCCTGAGGATTCGGTCATGTTGACACGCAGACCATGCAGACTGCAGACTGCAGACTGTGCAGACTGAGTGTTATTTTTTTACTAATACCTTAATTTTCTAGTAAAATTTTTACTATAGTTTCCTGCTTCCTCTCATTATGTGCACTGTGCATCACCATCATATGCGCACTGATGTGTACCTGCAAGGGTCATGGCTAGGAAATGAGAAAGTCACCGGCTCATGTTTACCGGCAGATGTAATTAAGCAGTTTTGCGTGCTTTTAGCTGCGCTGCTTTCACGCAGGAGCGAGCACGATGGAGGAAGGCAAGCTGTTTCTTTCTGTAACTGTATTATATTGCCACGATTATTTATTTTTTTAGTTGAAGAAGCTTTTTCAGGTTAAGTGACTTAAAATAAAAAAACCCTTTTCGGCTTCCTACAACGGCTATGAGAGAGACATCATTTTCCTCAATTTCCTTGATTGTTGATGTTCGTCTTTGGTTTCACTCTGTAATTCAAACCGGTGACTTGCCGTCATTTCTTCAAATCTTACAGATACCGATGTCATCGTTAAGAAGGCTAAAATGGGTATGAATCGGGCCCACAATTTATTTATGCCTGCTAACATAAACCCTACTGTTTTATCACTATTCTCAGAAATCATGAGAAATTAATCCCTAATCAGTATGTTCAGTGCTTGGTACAATCAATTTTCCAAATTCCTCAGCAACCACCCCCCCCCCCCCCCGCCCCCCCCCCCCCGTCCGGCCCCTCTCCAAAGTCCAAAATCTTTCTCAGGTGCATTGATTAAAGGTGAGGTGAGTATGTTGTAGGCCTAAGCATTTTTCCTGTATATGAAGCTTCCTAAAGAATGTTTTAAACTGTTTTGTCATCATTGTGAGTTGGATGTAATCAAGTAGGCTGGGAAGAAAGACCAAGGTGTAAGCAACATGTTTGTGCTTTATACCATCCATCTTGCCACCTAAACACTATTTTCCTGCCTTTTTACTAAACATATCATTTAAGATTCGGTTCACCAATGGATGACATCACTTCTCTGAAACCAAAATTCGTTTCATTTCAATGTTTTAGACAAAGTATATCTCAAAGAAATTGAGGTCATTTTGTGCTTTTTAGAATAATTGTCTTTTATTTATTTGCATTATCAAAAATTTTTTTGTCAGTTGTATTTTTTAACCCTGAATTTTTTCACATATGCATGTGCTTACCATATGCATAAAAGAAGCTATGCCCCTGGGCCTGGTTCCATGAAGGCTGATTAATACTAATCCAGGATAAAAACTTTTGTTCCAACTTTTGATAACTTCCTATGCATTGCTTAGAGTAACATTCTAGGTTATCATCACTGAATCTCTGAGTAAAGATGCAATGCTTAAGTGACATGTTCAGATAGACAAGAAGCCTTGCTTAAAATTTGGCATAATGCTGTGTTTAACTTAACCATCTTTCAAGAAACAGGGCCCTGAACCCTAATCAGTATTTTTCGGAACAATCCAGTATGAATAGGAAGTACATGTACAAGTCAGTGTATGGGTCCCTTACAAATAGCTACTTGGTAATTTATTTGAGAGCTGCTGGATTAGACGGCCGTATTAATAAATATAATAAATGACTTGCTTCCACCAACTGAAAACAGCTAGATTTTTATAATAACACTGATATGACCGCAACATCTATAAAATGCTTCATCGCTAATCTATAAACTGGTTGAATAAAAAACCTTGAATAAATCTAACACCGTATAATATTGAAAATCTAAGACTTAGAACTAGGTCTGAAAAGTTGATTGCACAAAACAGACTTAGTCTAAAACATGGACTACATGCTACAGACTGAGTGATATAGACATTTAGCCAAGCCTAAAACAGAGCTGCAATTATCCACAACATCCGAAATTGCACTGACCATAATAGAAAATTTTACAAAGACTTAAGGCTTGTATTTTTTCAAATACTATATCTTTGATTTACCTAACCCGTTAGTGTTTAATTTATGCCAAAACTAGCCATGATTTTGGCCCATTACACAAAGTCCTCCACACCTCCCCCAGAAAGTGTTTTTTGTCCTCTGTTGTTTTAAGGGCTCTAAGAGTGATTGACCAATCAGAATTTGTCTTCTGAACATAAATGAATTCAATGGTATTGTCACCTTTGCATCCTGCAACCCTGACAATAATTCAGAACGTAAGTCCTGCTTGTTTGGTTTGAAATCAGTGGTATCATCTTCCTTAAGTCAAGAGTGCAAAGTTGTATGCCTACCAAATAGGTCCTGAAGAAAGTTTTAGATGAATCAACAACAAGCATTTCCACATAAGGTTACACTCCAGTGGATAGTTATATCCAACAGCCGACAGATATAGAACTAAAACTTATTTTTTTTTGCAAGTTGTTAACAAACAGAAAATGATTATTATATAACAGTATTCAAAAGCCCAAAAGTTTAAGCGTAGAACGACAATAATTTTTGGAGTTTCAGGGGCGTAGCTAGGGTTTTGTCCTGGGATGCCCATGGACCCCCCCGCCCCCGTCTGTGAGATCATTGTTTTATGTCTCTATAATCCAGATGGCAAAAACGTGCGAATCCAAAGAATCAACACGCACTAAATCTTTTCCAGTGCTCGACAGTTGTACAATCCATTTGTAGGACCGAACATCTGCAGTGGCCGTTTTATACACACGTCACGTAAGGCGCGCAGAAATTCGTGACCAAGATAGTAAATTGGCGACCCCTGGATGGTGTTGCTGCTTGTGCACATTGATGAGATCGTTAACATCTTTGCCTCTCAACATCCACGCCGCCTCTTACTAAAAGACATTTCGACTGATGAGCATTGAGACTAAAAATAGAGTAATTTATGGATTTTAATTCATCTATGCATCTGTCCCTCCCCCCACGCTCACTGCTTATCCGAAAAAAATGTCACTTTTAGTACAACACGGCGTGAATGTCGACATGTCAACTGGTAAGTACCTTGAGTGTGACAAACTGTGACCGATCCCCCTAGCCACGCCCCTGAATTTCCTTTTTCATCAAGTAAGTTACGCTATACTGTCAGCACTATGTTTTACGGGTAGGGAATCTTATTACTGCAAAATTTTATTGAATGTTACTTTTTGTTTCATTGTAGGAATAAGGATATTTAGCTTATCATGGTCACAGTCACTGGGATCTCATCTATTTATTCAAGTGTACGTTTACTGCGATTCTGCCCTTGTCTGATTCAGAAGATTTCATTTTGGACATTTACAGGGCTTAATAACAGGTACACTACATCATGGCTGTCATTTGCTGTGACAAAACCGTCAAGTAAAATGGATGAAGTATACTTCTTAAAATTTGTTGACTATTCTGCTCTGACGAATCAATCATGGCCATCTAGAGAAGATATTCAAATAAACAAGAGAATAGTATCACTGAAGACAGTTGAAGAGCAACTTGAATTGTTTGAGAGTGTTAAGAGTTCTTCAAACATGGTAAACAGAGTTACCGCGCTTGTTAACATTGTGAAGATCACGGAGAGAAGTGAAAAACAAAAGGAAGCCTTGAAACAAGAAAGAGAGAAGCCACAGAGGGGGAAAAGTAGCATGTACATGAAACTACTGGAAAGTATTTCAAAGGACATTAGCAGTTGTGATGCCCAGGGACTTGCAAATGTGTTGTGGGCTTTAGGGAAACTAAAAGAGAAAGACCACAGATTAGTTCCAGTTTGTCAGAACGAGATCATGTCACGTGACATCAAAGCCTTTAACAATGCAAACATCTGTCAGATTGTGAATGGATGTGTAAATCTGAACTTAACATCATCAGACATTTTTTCGAACATTCTTGATGCAATTTTAAACGGGCAAGTTAAGATTCAACATTTTGATAATCGTGGTTTCTCAGGAATTCTGATGTCGTATGCCAAGGTAGAAAATTGTCCGGTAAAACTGTTGAATATTTTCTTGGATAAAATCCTCTCAAAAGACTTTGTAAGCATTGACAGTGGTAGCTTAGCTGCATTTGTTTGGTCGTTTGCAAAAAAGACGTTCTTTCCTAAAGAGCTATTTCACCAAGTAGAGAAGGAAATTTTGAGAAGAGGAACAGCTGATATGAAACACGAGGAAATCACTCAGATCCTTTGGGCGTTCGGAACGGCAGAAAAGGGAAGTAGAGAACTGTTTAATTTGCTGGACATGGGACTTACCTCAAGGGGTGTTGGAAAATTAGACAATGCTGCTTTGTTAGAAATCGTTTGGTGTTTTGCAAAAAGGAATGCTACAAAAGCAAAAGTGTTTGACTTTGTCAAGAAAGAGGTTTTAAAACGTGGCCCTCATGTGTTTCAGAATCATGAGCTTGTTCATATTCTACGAGCGTTTGTTTCCGCCCAGAGACACGATGACAGGCTGGTTGCAGAAATTGAAAGGGAACTGTGTTTGAAGGATGTTAAACAGTATGACACTGGTCAATTATGTCAAATTGCATGGTCTCTTGGAAGAGCAAGGAACTATGGGAGTAAGATGTTTGATGCCATTGAAGCGGAGTCACTTCGCCGGGGAGTTACAGTGTTTTCCTTAAAACAAAAATGTATGTTAATGCGAGGTTTTGTCGAGGCCAAGAGAGGAACTACAAAATTCTTCGAAAGTTTAGTTAACTCCTTTTCCACGGATGACTTACATAAGTTAAATCGCGAGGGTATTTGCGAGTCTGCTTGGTGTTTCTCTAATGCAGGTGTCCCAGTAGAATCACTGTTCCGTGCTCTAGAAGAGGAAATCCTGGCAAAGAGAAGATCTTATTTTACAAAGAAGAATCTTGATTCTTTAAAGAAAAGCTTTAGAAAAGTTGGAAAAGGAAGCAAAGCATTGTTTGCGCTGTAAGAGCTCCCTGTTTTTGGTAAAACAAGTCAGAGCAGAGCATTTTTCCTTTTTTTTCGGCGGTGACGCTTGGAATTTGAAGTTAGTTTTTTAGTGTGTGCGTGTGTACGTATCAGAATAAATTTAGAAGTGAACTGAAACTAGAATCGCATATTTCGTGGTTGCTAATAATGTGGAAAAAGTAGCCCGTCGTGAAGAGACTGCCACTTGAGGGATACGGGGAGAAAGCGGGAACTCCCTCTGCTCAGCTTATGCGCTACTGTAGGGCCTATTTACAGGTTAACGAAGAAGACGCATCAGTGCGCATCCAGAACATCCAATTTTAAATAATGATTCAAAGCGTTTTATCACACAATAGACCGCTGAGGTTTATCTTAATTTTGCATCCAGTTTCTTATTTCACCGTTTCAGAGAATGAGTTGGAACATTTCCTGTAATCAGTTCACTTCGTAGAGGACGATACACTTTATTCCGGGCATGTTTGCTTGGAAAGGAGCATCTTCCCGTTCCGTACTAAACAAAGAAAACTTGGTTTGTACAGAGAACGAGATTACCTTCGGTTCAGTAATTAGTCTGCGTCGCTGGTGGAATTAGCGGCCTGTAGCAGTAAAAGTTCTTGGAGAATACTGTATATTTGAAAACGGCGGAGGCGCAAACTAAACTGGAACAATCCGTTAATTTGAAATATCCCATCAAACTTGTTTTCATTGTGACTTTAACCAGGTTTGTGTAAGACATTGACTGATGATCCACAATATGCTTTGTCTTGAAACGATCCAACTGTTTCTTCAGGTAATGCTGCAATTTAAAAATCTCCAATTGTCCTTATCGCCAATCTCTTCCCTTGTACAGCAGAATGGGCAGCTGTGCCCTTAGCTCCGGGAGTAAAGGCGACTAAAGGTGCCGCGGGACGTATTAACCTTGATCTACAAAACTAAAAATAACCTCAAAAATACTTCACCGCATAACCATTCCCGGGTAAAAGGAAAATAAACTTGAACAAAGGTAAATTTTTACCCGATGCATAACAAATGTTATATTCATTTTTTTGTGTGTCTACTTGGTGATGCAATTATGTAGCCTTATTAAAAATAGTGAATTAACTTCCATCTCCTCTTTTGAAGAGATTTGTATTTCACTGAATGTAAAGTATGTGGGCCTTTCTTCAGAGGTAGGCTGACTTGCAGTTCCCTATTCTTTTCATACTTAACTGATCCGGCCATTCAATATCTTTAAGCACCAGTTTTATAGCTTTCTTCTCCCTTTTTGTTGGCTTTTTTTTCTCGTTTGTCCTCTTTTCCGTTGGTCTTGTTCTTTGCTAGTCTAGGTCCCAAATTTAACCTTTCTAGGGATGATTGCATTTTATTATTGAATCTAAGCTGCCACATGTACATGCTCCCCCCCGGTATGCAATTTCTTAGTCGGAGGCACAGCTAGCTTTAATAATCATAATCTCTTACAACTTTCTTTACACCAGAAATACAAAAATCTGTGAGCCTTTGGTTAGCTTTTGTTTTTAGTTTTTTTATCTTAAACATTAATCTGTGCACCATTTCATCATATTGTCCATATTTTTCCTGGCGTCAGACTGTGGAAGGGGAGCTCAACACCCTACAGCACACCTGGGGAACCATTCAGAAGCTGGCCTAGAACAGACAGGAGTGGTGATCCTTTGTTCCTACCCTACATGCCTGAAGGCATTCATGGGCATAAGTGAGTGAGTGAGTGAGTGTGTCCATATCAGTTACTTTCCTCGTCATACTGGGTAGAGGGGGGGAGGGGTTGCCATTTTTCTTTTGGTCAAGAGGGGGGTTGTAAAAAAATTCTGTATGATGTGGGGGGTCCTGGGATATTAAAAAAAATTGCCCCTTTAAAAAAATATCCTCTGCCCTTTCTGCAGCAGTTTACATAATGAATGCAGCCTTGGCAATCTCGCGCGTGGAACCGTAACTGGATCATGATCAATGGTGCACGCTAAGCCGTTTCTCATGCACTTGTTAAAAAGTATTAACAGTAAATGGATCAGGTAATTACTGTAACAAAAGTAGAATACACAATTTTTCACAATTATGAAATTGGGGCTGATAATTTGCAATAATGAGAAATTTTATACTTGTTCTTATTAAAGGGTTTTTCATATGTAAGCTTCGTACTCAAACTGACCCAGTTTTGTTCATATAAAAGACCCACAATAAGACAATCTATATTTTGCTGAAAAAAAAAAAAAATTATGGCGAAGGACCGGTGGCATAACTTATGTATATAATCAGGTTTCATTTATTGTAATCTGCTAACAATTTAAAGAAAACGGGCTTCATTTTCAATTTTTAAAGAGGAACAACATTGACACATTCGTGATTAGCTTTTCAGGTAGTTTTCTTTATTTATGCGGATTATACCTACTCTAATTCAGTCGATTTACTGTCTGCCTTTGCTTCTAGTCTGTCACAAAATTGTTCCGTATTTCGAGCTGAATTACATCACTTTTTGAAACTACTAAGTAGAAAGCCACTCTTTGTTACACTGTTTAACATCGATTTAAAAATGCTGTAAGAAAAACTACAAGTGGCCCAGTTCAGGCTATAACAACAGTCTGAATAATGGCGGCGCAGAGTCGATAAAAATTTAGCAAAGTATATGGTGCGCTACGTATTTGGGCGTTTAAGGTGTCCTCCTCTTCTAATCCTCTAATTCTCTCCAACCCTGTCTCCTAATCCTCAGGATTAGAAGAGAAGGATGCTGTGTTACAAAGAACTAGCACTGTTAACAGACCTTCGAACCCAACGTATAGGACGTGAAAATTAGAAAATGCTGAGGTCACCAAATGGACAGCGGAACTGGCACAGACTAAATTTTTGCCGCAAGACTCACAATGAACTTTGGTATTTTGCATGGGTCTTGTAAACCCCTATGCAAGCGGCCTATAGAGCTTTTTGGTGGTAAATAGCGAAAGACGGCTGGTATACCGCAAGTCTGTTATAGTCTGTTTGAGGGTGGCGTCATTTTCACTCGTTATCCGGTACTTTGTTAAGCCGATTTAATCCACAATTATTGCCTGTACGGAATAACTCAGTGAGCGAGAGCCGAATACAAATGTATAACGTTCAATCGCCTTCTTGTGCATGTTACCCTCTATTGGCTAAGGCGCTTATTTCTGAAAGTACTCCGCTTGACTTGATGAATATTCATTATAGTTTTAGATAGAGCTGGTTATTCTTGAAGATAAAAAACAGCACTTGAATACGCCATGCTGCCAGCTGAACAAAAGAGCAGAGATTCCGACTACTGTGTGTGTAAAAGGAATATGCATTTCAAATCTAAGCAGTCAGTGGTGAACTACGGCACGATTCTCTCAGCGGAATTAAGATTGTGATTATCTTGTCGATATCTGATCGCCTTTCCGATGAGGATTAGAAGAGTATATGAAGAACTTCTGAAACAAGAGAAACGACAAGTACTCCAGTTAAAGTGCTTATCTGGAGCGGCAGCGTTTATTTTCGTAGCTGGATTTTTTGTGGTATTTCTGGGTTTGGATGTCGTTCGAAAAATAGCAAAAGGCTTCAGTTATAAGGGCGCAAATTGTGTAGTGGAAGGTTCTGTTATTACAGGCAAAAGTGAGAGCTGTACTTGTGGAATGCACCCCTGCATTAGCCAGTATCCATGCTTGCAAGTAATGGTCAGAGTTATCGATAATAGGGCGGAGAAAAGCGAATCATCCAAGCTTGTTCTATTGTACAACAACATCTACGATCTAGGATCTAACGTAAGTACCCTATGATGCCGCTATTTACTCACACTTGTGCGATTTCAAATACGTTTAAGAAACTGCTAGTGTTAACAACCACATCCTATGGAAAATACAAAGCTTAAAACATGTTAAAATCATCACTTATTTTTCAGGATGATACCAACATGATAAGAAATGTTTTGTGCCAAGATGGCAACTCAAGCATTCGGTCAACAAATCGTCGTGTTTTAATTAAACAATGCAAAGTTAATCGGAAAATGCAAATTTTTATGAAAAAAGAATGACCAAAAACAGTTAAGGATATCATTCTCTTTTAGGGAGAAGGAAAGTTTAAAACTTATTTATTGTCACGCAAAACTTGTAGATTAGTAAATGGAAGCGAGAAAAAAAAGGACATCAGTTTTTTGAAGGTCTTCTTAGATAAATAAACTCTGTCCATCTGGTCGCGTCACACTTCAATGTGCATATTATTATTGCGCTTGTTTGCACAAAGAGCTACAGAGGTTAGTTATTTATACTCTGGGTATTTTTTTTTTGCGCTGTAATTACTAACACTGGCACTGTAGTGATCGAACTACTGAGATATTTAGTTTCTCCTAGTTCGCTGCATGGCGTGATGATGATGAAATAGGCATCGACTTTATTTATAATCATTTTGGCTACCTAAAATGATTTTAATGAAGTTTATTTATACATCTTTTGCTTTAGTATGGTAGTATCATTGACACAAGCTATAAAACTAGCATAACATGCTAATCATATATACATTCGTTATAACGAAAAAGGTTGCCGCTGAAGGTCGATATAATGCCACGTCAGCATCTTACACGGTATAATTTTTCTCCCAGTCAACGTTTGCCAACGAACCCGTGAAGTCAGGTTTCAAAATTTCTGTTCGAAAACCTGACAGGTACTCGGCAACTTGGCTCACAGAGAATGGATAGCGTGCTCATCGAACAGAATGCACCCTACTGTATCCCGGCCCACTTTTTAATAAAGCCGGACTACATGGGGTTTTAATCATAACCGGGCTATTTATAAACGCGAGGAAATTAACAGGCCAAAGTCAACGGCTCCACGCCACCTGTCAAATTAACAAGATCATTTGAACTGAGACACTCAACTGTGCAAAGCAGGTGTCTTTTTTCTGATGTACGAGAACTAAATTTAACTCAGGCTATATTCACACTCTACCGGATAGCTTCTGTTCAGTTATAAGACTAACGGTGATTTAGGCGCGATTTCTGTAACGAGCCCCCGAAGCTGCCGACGCCTCGCCAATCTCGAAAGTGGAGCTGTTCTGTGCCACACTTTGGTGCAGTGGGAACCCTTATGCCTAGGAGCGAGGACTGAAACCCACAGAGACAAAAGCGTCATTCGGTAATCGGTAAATATTCTTTAGTACATTAAGCCCTCTCGGCCAACCGCTCCGGTCCCTGCAAGATGCGTGTGAAGGCCTTGTTCCATTTCTGTGCCGTTATACTATTCTCTCTTTTTTTTTACTGTCACGTCATCAAAAATAAAAGTGCAAACCATTCAATACAGAAAGCCCAGAATCTTGGAAATGAAAAGCCTCGCCAAGAATCAGGTCTGTGCGATATTTCATATGCGAGATATTCGGGTATATATTTTGCCCAAATTTTTAACACTTTGGAGACGCCATGTTGGTGTCCATTTGAGGGGCACAAATGGCCGCTGAAAGCCAACAGAAACATCTGTCTTGACTTTTCCTACAAATGTGTGAATTCATCGCTTGAGGAACTCATAAAGATTAGAGTCATATTTAATCTAAGACAAGGAATGTTTAGATAGCAAAATCTCAAAAATCAGTAACGTTTTTAACCCACGTAAGAGCTTTCCCGACCGCCAGCTAATAAATGCCGCGTCAGGCAAAAGCCTGGAAATTCAAGCGTCCTCTTTCTCCAAAACGAAGAATCCTTTCGCAAACCGAAAATTTGTATAAATAAAGGTGTTTAGGTGCTGTACTTCCTCATGAAAGTAGAAACTCAAAAGAATCGATAATTCCTTCGTTTGAATTGAGAATACCGGACAGATTCTCAGTTATCCGGTTTAGTGTGAATCATGTGCATAGGATCCTGTGTGAACATAGAGAATGACATGTATGGTTTGGTATTTGTGCTTTTGTTTGATGAGATCTTTTGGTGATGCGTACAAGCAATGTAAAATGAAGCAATCTCCGCCAGGATAGAGAAAACCGACTTAAGAACGTTCAGATCAAGAACATATTGGTCTCGTTCAAAGTTTCGCTCTTTATTATGCATCTAGTTTTTGATGTGGGTTTTGAGTTTATTTGCATAAGATGACCCTAACTCTGCTAACTTTTGTTGCCCCAAAACAAAGATTTCAAAATTGTAATTGCGACTGGTTTCTAAATTGGTTTCATTTCCTGTACTGACTTCTAGTGTACTTACGGACCGCCTTGCAAGACTGACGAAAAGCAAAACATTGCGTCTGTGCAGGAGTATGAACGAAAGAGGGGACGGAATGGTTCAGTTCTGGAATGTTACTTTAATCCAAGCAAACCCGAAGAGGTTCTTGTTGATATAAACGCTCACGAGACGGTAGCTTTTCATGTGTTCTTCTGGCCTTGCTGTGGCTTTGTTATTGGTGTATGTATGATGATAAGGGCATGGCATTTGAAGAAAAACCAGAAAAAGCAAGTTGATTTCTCAAATGAAGTTCCCTCTTCGGTGGAATGGGGATTTAATAATGGTTCAAATGGTATATATAACTGTCGAAAGATAAAAGGAGGTAGCGCATTAGGTACAACTATAACTTTATAATAAGGTTATACGAAATCATCCACGAGTTTCTGTGGAAACGTTATTGTAGCAGAGACACAACTATGAAGTAGTTGTTTGGTTTGTGAGAATAAGGAGACTTGAATCATCACCTTGACTGAAAAAAAGAAACGTCAAATTCAAATTGACAAATTCCCAGATAAGCTAGGAAATGAGCAGATAAAAGCCGTGCAAAGTAATTTTCAAGGACGAAACTGCTGGAATGGTACTACTTTTATTTGTGTTAATATATTAAATACGGGGAGGAATTGGACACGTGGCACAAATCCACGTTTGCTATTTGCCATAAACGTGATTTTCAGGGTCGGTAAAATCTCGAACTTCACATGTAACGAACCTAATGCTACTGAGCAAAATCCATTGTTCTCGCTCATTTAGAATTAGGTTCGTTGCGTGTGAAGTTAGAAGTTTGCCCCGGGCAAAACACTCTCTACCGTGTTGTTATGTTACGCAAAAAAGCTAATGAAGACTTGCGCTTAACACGCCGCCAAAGGAGAAACCTGGGATAAATTTTACAATACTTCTGCAAGTTAATTTTAAAGTGTAGCTATTGGACCTATTACCATTGTACCTGGTTCCAGAATGCTATACCTGACTTTTGAAAACCCATCCCGGGTTGCTGTAAGCCTCTTTATCAATGCGAGGACTATTGGGGCAAACCTTCCTTTTATAAAACGAATTAATTCCTTGCGTGAATAAAGAAATTTCTCCTTAATCTAAGATTGTCCAGTGTCAATAACTTTAAAAATTTATCGCGTGTTTTATCGCATAGGTCTAGTGTCTCCCAATATAAGTATACCCCCATGCTGCTGAAGGGAGCTAGCATCGTGACGGTTATCTCATGTTACATTTTTGCACCAAGTAAACTCGAACGGGTAACGAATGGGAATGCAGACAAAGCAAATAGACCAAAGTCGCGTCACTGTAAGCTGCCAGTCGAGGCTATAGTGAGAATTCCCGCTAGTGGTCTCGACTGAAAGCCAATTCCAGTGATACAAACTGGTCCACTGGCACCTGGAACTTGACCTCCTGGCCTCATAGACCCGAGGGAAAGAATTAGTTTTACTAGGTAACCCTTAACAGACAGGTCGGATTGCTAAAAAGCTGGAGGTGAAAAATGTACCTCTGAGGTCAGGAGAATACTTTCTAGGTTTTTCGTTCTCCGGAGAGTCTCGATTTTTCTGGAGAAGAAAACAAAGAGCAGCCTTTCATTTGCTCAGGATTAATGGGGGAGGGGAGGGGGAGGGGAGGGGGGGGCAGGGTCCTAGGGGGGTTGGCAGACGCCACAGGTGTGTAGAAGCTTAAGTGAGACCCGCCCACAAAAGAAGCGCGTGGAGTCGTTCACACGATAAACTATTCCGGAGAGAAAAACTGAAGAGGCCACACTTATTAAATAAGGTTATCACACTTAATTTGATCATATTTGAATATTTTCGTTTGCATCGAAATTAACATTAAATCTTAATTTAAATAGTGTCATACACATCTAGCTATGTCATAAATGGGATATCTATAATTTTAAGCGGGCAGAGTTAAGACTGTTTTAAGTTTTCTAGACATGTTTCGGATGAATAACATACTTCGTTAGTACTTACAGAACCAGCTAATGGGTGTGATATAATGTGAAGTAAAACAAATAGCTGATTACAACCTGAAAGTACGGAAACTGTGATGTTTATTATTCAGTTTAATACCACCTGCTATAAGGACCAAAGTCTGTCACCGTGGGATGGTTAACAACGAACTACTACATTTTGGTCTCGCAAAAGAGTGACAAAACCGTCAATATCTAGGGAAGGGTGGGTATTCTTTATAGGCATTCACAGAAACGTACGTCACATCTTGATAACCAAATGCGGCTGGTCCGCCGGTGGCCAACCCTTGCGGTTTAGTCCATAGTGGAAAGCAAGGCATAAATATTGCAGCGACTCGCAAACCATAACGGACTTCCTCAGTGGTGACTGGTTCCCCTGTGTCTTCTTCTACTAAAGAAATGAGGTCTGGTACAGTAGCCAGGATATTCTTAGAGCCATCAGGGTTTGATGTAAAGGCAACGTAGTTCTCATTTTGAAATTCAATTTCAAGGTTAACGCCACTAAAACGTGAAGAACCTTCAATTGTCAACCTGCCCTTGTTGAAGGCACCCTCCGTAACACGGCTCACGTCAGCAATCTAAAACCAAAATAAAATATACAGTACTGGTAAACGGTTTTAAGTCACAACCATCAGAAATGCCGGACATCTATCATGCTTTTTTTGCTTGGTTATCAGCTCTCTGGCTGTTTTCATTTCTTTATGAGATCCGTCAAGTCATTGACCTTCAAGTATAGTTACTTACTATTACTTTTTTCAGTTATGGGGATCTATTATTACCATTACTTTCCATAGTATGAGCTGGGCAGTAAAAGCAACGCAACCTTGTTTCAAGAGGACGACGAAACAGAAATTACAAACAAGAACATTTGTCAAACCTTTCCAGTGATCAAAAGTTTGCCATTCTCATGTTGTAGAATGCTCTCTACAGGGGACTCTTTATTGTGTCTTGCACGTAATACTGCATTGCCTAAGCGCCGGGTTCGGCTCAGAGAGTACAGGGCAAACTTATCCTTTATATCTGTCCAGTTAACAATGAACGATAACCCAGCCATACACCTACGATAAAGAATATGAGATTCAGATATATCAGTTACAATCAGTAAAACAAAATTCTGAGGCCAATGGTTGCCGCGATATAGTGCTTAACCTCCCAGGGTCCAGTTATTCAAAGGTCGATTAGCGCTAACCTGGGGTTTACCTCTTGTCAAAAGAATTTTCACGGATGATTTTTTCAATTCTTTTTCGCGCATTCAATCATCAAATTGTAGACAAAAAGTAATTACACACAATTTGCTTTTTCACACTTTCAGTCAAAATTCAGATTTTTAACTAATCCTACGTTATCAATCCAGCTTCGAAAAGCCCGGTCCAAATGTTTTGAGGGGCCAAGGTCTCGTATGATTATAATACCTACCCCATTTCCAGTGTTTTCATTCTGAGGAAATCCTCCAATCGCTTAGCACCATCAGCAAACGTGACAGCGGCCACATGACCAGTTTCGTTAGCAACGGCCGCAGGGTACGGCGGGCAGCCATAAACAAACGGCAAAAACATCTGTAGCTCAGGAAAGGCTCGGCCCATGCCATCCGCGTCCACAATAGGGATATTGAGCTCTGCACCTACTGTTAAAGGTTCAATGGAGTTGGCACCGCCTATTTCAGCACACACTAACGCAACTAGTTTCTTTGTGGATGGAAGCTAAAAGGATATAAAGCGAAATTGATGCTGTTAAATCTTAAAAGTTTCGACATTTCGATTATCTCAGTCGGAGCTGTAAAAATCTTGAATTCTGCTTTTCCTAGCCTGAGAGCCGACAATTTTCGACACTAGAGAGTTTTAGATCCGAGTTTACCGCAAACCTCTAACCGCTGGAGGTCACGTGACAAGTCTTTCGCGTCACGTTTGAGGTTTACGACGTGCGTTTTCAACGTGGGGAGATAGGTTTTCACGTATGTCATTTACCTGAAAGATTTTAGCGTATAAATCTTGTTTTATCCCCCGTAATGATACAAAAATCTTGTGGAGCAAGTCTTTATCCATTAACAAAGGCACAAAGTACGGGCGAAATGCTAAATTTGATAAAACCTATTGGATCTTGAAAACAAGTGCCATTCATGGTTGCTGGTTCAGGATGGCGGCCGTAAAATTGCAAGAAGAACTAATGTAAGAATTTACAGCCCTTTGCTGCTAGATAACCCAGTGTTACCGTAAATTTCTTTTATTTTCACTGACTGATTTTTCTTCTATTTCTAAGTGGAAAAATAAAGCAGAATCCACTTCTTTAATCCACCACCAATCTAAATCGAATTATGTTTGAACGTTGAACCGCAAACGGGTAACGGCAAACCGCGGTTAGAGGTTCGCGGTAAACTCGGATCTAAAACTCTCTACTACCACTGGTTCCCCGCCAAATGACGTCTGAGAAACGAGCGCAGAAATTCAGTACTGATGACGTGTCACTACCCAGATCTGGGTAGCGCTTCTGATTGGTTAAAGCAAACTTTCCTCGCAGCACGCCCAAACAGAAACACTACCCAGTGTTTCTTTTCAGTTCAGTTCACCCAGTGGTGATACGTCATCAGTATGGAATTTCTACGCTCGTTACCCAGACACCCAATTCTTTAGCCGACCGTGGTGTGACCGATTTTCATAGGCTATGCCGTTTTTCCTAAGTACAGCACGTGCCCTCCGGAGCCGGGAGCTCTTACCTACGGTCAACTCTCTAGAAATGTCTTTTTCCAAACCATCTGGTGAGTAGAGTCTATGGTAAAGAGCGCAACCGAAAGAGCCCAAGCTCGGTGCATAAATTACCGCGAGTTTCGATACTGTTTGGCATATTATGAACGATCTAAAGACTTTGTATGAGAAATTCAATATAGTTGTTAAAACGCAGAAATATAGACATAAATATAGAAATACATTATACTTTCGTTAACTTGGGCCTGTTGTTGCTTTTCTTTCTAACCTGGGCTCAGTTCATGGCTATTTTATACGGTTTTGCGGCTCGTTGTTTGTTCGGTGTTGTTTTCCTACATAAAGTGAAGCAAGGCAGGTTACTGTCTGCAGTCTCAGCTCACAAATCTCTCCCGCATCAAAGAACCGCGCACCGATTCACGACGAAAGCGCCGAATCCTTAGGCCAGGTCAGTCTCTTATCTCTTCCCCTCGTCATGGGTATTGCGATGTGTTATTCGTGGGAAATGTCTATGAAAGTTTTTGGTTCTGGGCAATCTGACGTGCGCCCAGGAAACTCGATGACTTCGTGTTTCGTAGTGAACGCGAACATGGACTCAGGCGATCCGAGTAATCAACGTTGCATGACAAAACATGGATCTTCCTACCCTCTGATAGCCTACTGATTGCGCGTGAGCGGTGTTTGAAATTATCTAATTGGATGAGCGTAAATAAAACGTCCGCGTAAGTTTACGTAAATACAATTTATTTCTATATTTGTGCCTATGTTTCTGCGTTTTAACAACTATATTGAATTTCTCATACAAAGTCTTTTAATCGTTCGTAACATGCAAAACAGTATCGAAACTCGCGGTAATTTATGCACCGAGCTTGAGCCGCCTGTGTTTTGTTCAGTTGATTATGGCACATTGTAGAATTTCGTTCACGCGAGAGTTTCAGAATAACAAGACGCTACGGAGCGTACACTTCGGCGTCGTGGTTGTAGAACTAATTAATTGCAAATGCGGAGGAATAGTAAGAAATCAAATATGGTAAGAGCAAGGTGTTAATTTGTGAAATTATGGCATTTGTCCGGATATTCTGAGAAGAGCAACATCCAAGAGGCCTACTTGCCAAAAACTAGCATTTCGGGACAAATTGTCTCCGAGATATTAGCCCAGTTATGCTCTGATGACTCCATACAAATCCTTCTAAAAAAACAATTCTCTATTTTTCATAGTCACATTAGGCTTCAAAAACAGCATAGCAGTCTCATGTGCTGATTAAAGAAATGTAAGGCATGGGTAAGGAGTCAATTACGTTGAGCATGGAATTGGCTAAAACTCAAAGTCACGAGTTCGAATGTTTTGAGGATAATTATTCACTTACTATCAGCACGCAGGGATGTCGGATTAACACAAGGAAGTTTAACACCAAAGGAACATAGCCTTTACAGAGCTTTAAAACACGGCATCCACCAATACAAACTTCCCTTGAACTTTGAGTAAAACTAAACAGCATCTACCAATAATAACAAACTCTCACTTGAACTTCAGATATCTTACGGCTTCCGCGAACTTGTGAACACAGAACCTGAAAATCGACCTTCGTCACACTTGACTAAACACAGCAGTCCAGCTCGTGGGAAAAAACTTAGTTCGTCATAAGAACTCGCTTGGAACTTGTATACCGTTTGACATAAGGTTCTAGAAAATACTAAACAGGCGAATACTAGTAGCTTTTCGACATATTTTATGATTTCAGTAACTGATGCAAATCTGTTGACTCATGCTGAAATGTAAACATGCCCTAATTAATTATTCATGAATAATCCAAAAACGTAGAGAACGTTCGAGAAAGTCACGCAACGCATGAAAGCAATTTTTCTACGTAACACTCAACAAGGACAAAATGTCTTTGTGCAGCATTTTGTAACTTTAAATTCATCATAAAACAGTTCGAAAGGAGGGCTCACTCGTGAAATGTTTTCAACACTCGAAGAGAAATTTCGTGTCTCCGCGCGGCCACGAAATATCGTCTATTTATTCCTCGAGTAATTTAAGACTAAACTCGAAGTGATCTCAAGATATCACGAAGTAGCCCGGTCTCATTTCGTGAAATAGTTGAAACAAGCCGAAAAGTCACGAACTTGCACGCCCAATTTTGTCCCGAAACTACTGCATCATTTCATAACTATTTTTGATATCCCAAACTACCTTGGGTCGCAGTGGCGCAATCGGCTAATCCCTCAACTTAGAGTCTCCTCTGATCTGACGGGTCACACAGGTGAGTCGGTTCAAACCCCGGGAAAGCCAAAATAATAATTCTTTCTTCCTCGAAAAAGTTAAAGAATAAATCAAAGAAATCGAAGTGATCTCGAGATATCTAGAACTAATTCGGCTCTCACTTCGTCAAATAGCCGAATAGAACCGAAAACCTACAGACTTTGCTTGCCCAATCTTGTCAAAAAATTGCAACTTTGATACATTCCTGAGCGTCGCGAATCCTTTACTTCGCGCTCCGCCGAAGTAACAAGACAGGAAAATGTTGAGTTCTGGCGGTTGTAAGAGTCGAGCGAATACTGGAGAACTAAATTTACCTCTGTTTTTATGAGGTCTTGGACGTCCTCTGCTTCATGTATCCCATCTCCTGTCTTCTCCTTGACCTGGTTTTGATTGAATGCAATCGCTGCCGCTGCCTCAAGCGATGAAATGCATTCACGACCGCTGAACATTCTTTCAATGATGATCACTGGCGCACCCATAAAACATGGAACTCCTACTTTTCCTGTCAGTTGTGGGTTTGATCCTAACCTGCAAGATATATAACGTTAACTCTCCTAAAAAAAATAAAAAGTACAAAACTGATTCTTACAGCGGAGGAAAAAACTGAGGCTTCGTACTCGATATCACGGTTTGAAAAATCAATTTTTTCAGGGGCTCTGAAACATAACGAGTATACAGTTATGGGATATGATCGTAAAACAAACCAACAAGGTTCATGACAGTATGGCTGGTAACAAGTTACATTCAAATGTGGAATAGGTGATGACATTTGAGCAGTGACAGCGATGTGGGTATTTTAGATAAGTTTATTTCCGCCTACTCTCCACATCTACAAACAGACAAACGCGTCCACCGTTGTATGATTACGTCTGTATTCTCACCTGTTAGGGTGAATAACACGGATTTCCTTGCCTGCCTTAAGAAGTTCCAAGGCTTTTAATCTACCAAGGTAGGGGCTCCCTCCTCCCCCACATCCCATGATTCCTGCACCAATAGCGATGCACTCAATATCAAACTCATTTAGAAGCCAGTCTCCAGTTTCAGGGTCTATATGAGGATCTCTACACAAATTGGCCTCATGTTCTTCTTCTTTTACGTTCATTTGCTCTACAGGAGCAGCAGGGGATTCTGGCCGCCGGATCGATGCGGAAAGCGCCACCGATTCACTTTCTCTTGGTTTCGTCCCTGAAAAGAAATTTACGGTTGATAAGACCAATGACCACTTCTACTTTTACAGGCAAGAAACTAGAATCGAATCCAACATAAGGACAACAAACAAACAAACAAAACAAACAAATAGCTTTCCAAAATTGTTTTTACGATTGAGTGCCAACAATAAACCCTTACCTTCTGGTCCAAAAACAGAACAAAGAGAAATTTGTGTTAGGAAAACAACCGTGCATAGCTCGCTCTTTCGTTTTTAAATTGTTTGGTTAGGTGCTTCACGTTTTCAATTGGTTATTGTTTCATCCACCCTTCGTTTGTATTTTCATTTGTCCACTTCACTCTCTAGACTGTTCCCAACCACCTATTTCATTCCATAACGAAGGAGCTTGAGCAGACAATGTGCAGCATGAAGGGGTACGAGGAACATTCACGCTCGCCGTTCAGGTTTTCTCGGGTTCCTTTCCGTTTGTTTTAAGAAAATAGAGAAGAAAAGTCTCAAAATTGACTTGACCTTTGTACCTTGATCCGTTAATTGCTCCAGGTTTTGTGCCTCAGACTCTGCTAAGTCTCCTACAACTTTTAAAAAGTAACGCACGGCATTTCCAGGGAGATATGCCAGAGGAACCTCCATCACATCAATCACTTCCAAGGTCTTTTCGTCAGCCCCAGCCTCCACTGCTTTCCTACGTGCCTCATTCTCGGCGTTTTCACGTGCCTTCTCACGTGTTGTGTTGTCCATTGGAACGACCTGATCAAACGTTCCACTGACTTTGCTTAAAGCAGCACCAACTGCATTTGCAACCTACAAAGGAATATCAGACTAGCTTATGAGCTATTTTACTTTCTGAATCAAGTCAGCACCATACGTTTTCTTTTGTGTCCGGGCTGAGGTCCAGGCTCAAAGGCTTTGACAAGACGGAGACAAGAGGAGGCTAACCTCTTATGAAGAGGAATTAAGCAGTTAGGGATTTCTTTTGGTTCTATTTTTCTTCTATTTTCCTATGGAAGTAGCCGGGGGTTATATTCATGGGAAATTATAATTCACATATATACTTGTTCGGATTTGCTCCGCAAAATCCTGTATCCTAGAATATCACATTTCACCATGATCGTACCTGATAATGCTTAGGACACAGCACATCTGAGGCTCCTTTCAGAATCTTGGTCCTGTCAGTAGGAGTCACATCTACAAGAATGCTGCCTCCACCGACAAGGATAACAGGCTGTTCCTCACCACTGATCTGTTTAACAGAAAGGTTTCCCTTTAGTGTTTAGCAAAAACATTTTAAAGTGCCTCGGGTGAATTTTAAGGTTATTTTTATAATGTGGCGTGATTGTATTGAGCGATGACCACCCAATTGCTAGCTACAGCTACGTAAGCAGAACCTTATGCTTCAGGAGGGTTCATCCACGTGGGATGGTCCACAAGGTATATCATTTCTACAGCCTGTTTCAGGCTTCAAGATTTTAGGGAAAGCAGATCGAGAAAACTTGACGCGAAAACTGCATTGGTTGGAGAGAGATGGAAAAGTGAAGCTTGTAAGCATTGTTTTCAATACCTCATTTCAGTATACCAGCTCCTGGTACACCCTGTGGTTGACCAAGTCAGTTTTTGCAGTTTACGTCAACACTTTTGTCATTCACTTGGCTTCGCACATGCAGAGTCAAACAAATCTGAAAAATGTGTGAAACTTTCCCAGCCCTACACATTTGTACATTTAACATTTTGATATGAGAAATGGTTTTCAGGAAGTGGGCAGGGTAGTAGGTGAAGTGAGGTGTTCATATTTATGCTTGCAGGCTCTTTCCTGGTCTGCTACACAGCTGTTCTTTGTGTCGTCACACAATGACACACAGAACCGATGTGGAACAGACTAGCCTGCGCGCAGACGAAATTAAACTCTGGTTAACTCTGTCTGCGAAACAGCACCGAAATCCTTGTTCTGGACTTCCAGCTGTGTACCCAGATTTGAGTACGCGCCACGATTGGCCAGTTAAAAAAGGCCTTCGTTTTGTTTGTCGTGATCGCCAATCAGGTTGAAGGGGAATTCCAAATGCACTTCCGGTAATTCGTTGAGTCCGTTGGGGGTCCAGAACAAGGATCTCTGCGCTGCTTCACAGACGGTACTAATCAGAGTTTAGTAAACTGTTATCGTCTGCACGCAGGCAAGGAACAGACTAGCTCTTCCATTATCTCTTCTCGCCATTTTTCCCTTGCTCATCGGTCACTGAGAGCCTGGCACAGAGAGATAGAGGAAGCAAAAACTTCCACAAGCCGTTCTATTCCAAGTCATTCTAATATACAGGATCTAAGAGAGATTTCATTTTGGCTCAATTCAAGTGGCAATATTTTAAACAACTTTTTTGGAGCATATTCTGAGAATATCACAATAATAGGATGAAAATCATAAATTTAATGCGGTAGAAATTTTGCACAATACCTTGACCCGATCTAAAGCACTTTCAATTTTCCTCTTTATTTCTTCCATTGCTCCAATCCTAACGCCTTCAGAAATTTGCTTCACTTTTTCTTTGTCTCCAACATCATCACATAGCCCAGAAGCTACAGCTACATCTGTAGATGTCATGGTATTTCCTCCAAATACTAGAGCATCAGAAGTCAACTTATAGCCAACACTGGTGGGCCCAACTGTTACTCCTTCCTATACAGTATGGGTTGATGAAGCAACAGTATGGGTCAATGTGGTAACAGTATGGATTAATGTAGCAATAGTATGGGTTAATGTAGCAACAGTGTGAATAGTTAACTTGGTGTTTATTGTCTGTAGGGGGAGCGATTACTCGAGGAACTTAGGGCAGTTTTTTAAATCACAAAAACGTTGTAACTTATATCAAAGCCACAAATTAGGTCGTCCTGATAATACCTTAAATATCCAAATACCGTAAAATTCCGAAAATAAGCCTAGGGGCTTATATTTTTCAAAGGCCCTTTTCGAGGGGCTTATTTTTGGAGGGGCTTATCTACGGAGGGAAATTTGCGTTTCAAAATCGATTGGACTAGCCTTATAGTTTAAAGTAAATTTGCCGATTTTTTTTTGTTTTACTTTGTATTTGAGGGCAATTTTCCTAGTACAAGCCCCAGGGGGCTTATATTTGGAGGGGCGATTTAACGGAGGGTTTTTTACGTTACTGGTCTGGGGGGCTTATATTAAATGGAGGGGCTTATACATGGAGGGGCTTATTTTCAGAATTTTACGGTAATTAAAACAAAACTCTAATTAGTCTGTCGCCTTAACTTGTCACCTAAAAACAGAACTGTTATGATTTCCTTTGAGGGGACCAACTGTTCATTCTAAATTTTAAAACCAAATCATTGCCATTGAACTTTTTGGGTGAGTCAGAACACATACTGGACAGCCCTTAATTTCAAGCTATGTTAAGGTCTTTTAAAGCATTTGCTGTGTTTATACTTGCCTAGAGATGTATTAAAGAGGAGTGAATGTGGACAACTGGCGACCAATGGATCTCCGTCTCATTTCTAGCATCAAAATGTCCACATATTGTGCATCCTCCAAATTGATAAAAATAACAATTCCCTTATTTACCCCTGGAAGTATTTATAACCCATACGGGTAGGATTAGAATCCCAGCTGGCTGGAGGCAGACTAATATTGGCTATTTACAAGCATGGCAGAGGGTTTGAACACAAGGTTAACAAGAACAAATCCAGCCAGTGGTCAAGACAGACCTAGAACTGAGGCCCCCTATTACTAGACTGTGACTAGATGGATAATGAATTTCTTTGCCAAAAAACCTGAACCAATTCTTTTTACTAGGAACGAAATTGACCAGTATCATGGTATACTAACATGTGACTGTTGCACTATAGATCCACCACCAAGTCCAACACTCAGCACATCAGGCATTCGGAAGTTGGTGTTCACGCCGCCAATCTACAGTCGTCAGTTAAACAAAAATATTACACTTAACTGATTGTGAATTACTCTACTAAGACAGTAACATCTGGAAAGATTTAAACACTCTTCACAAACATACAGGCATTGGGAGGCTGGTTGGTGTTCACACTGCTGATTTACATTCATCAGATTAACAAGAGCAGTTAAATAATACTGTGAACTAGTCAACATAGGTTGTGACATATGCAAAGATTTGAAAGCTTTTGAACAACACACAGTTCTCTCTCTCTCTCTCTCAGACAGACAATGTCTGGACTGACACTTAAAATGTCCGTCTTAGAAAAGAGTCTGTCATATATAGAGTCAATCAAAGTGACAAGAACACCAAGAAACACTGGTACATGTAAGTGTCTATTATGGAGAAGTTTGTATCTAATCTTAATATATTTGCCTGTTAAGAAACTGAAATACGTTCACCTTAACACGTGTAGCTGCCTGCCTTGGAAATCCACCTTTAAGAACTCCAACATCAGTTGTTGTTCCTCCAATATCGATCACAATTGCATCCTGGACTCCAGACAAAAAAGCTGCCCCACGCATGGAGTTTGTTGGACCAGAGGCAAATGTGAAAACTGGAAGATGCCTTGTTTGTTCAGCACTAGATTATTCAAGTAACAAAAATATGTTTCTGTGGTTTGTCCGCTTCAACCATATCTTTCCCTACTTCATTAATGTTAAGCTAAACTGATTAGAAAGAGGTGTAAGGACCAAAATTTATTTGCAAAAAAATAACATTACCACATTTTTAGCTGTTACTTTCTCTCCAGTCTTCTTAAATTTCAGCTATTATCTTATTTCTTTAGTGTGTGTGTGTGTGTTATTTTTATCCAAATTTGTGGATAAATGATAACAGTTCCTGGTCACACAGCTAACTGCCCATTGAACTGAAAATATTGTATATATTGATGTAAATACTGATAACTTGCAGGGGGGCGTTTTTTTTGGGAGAATCCAAAAATGGATTTGCGATCTAAGATCATATGGGTTTTTCACTACCAAAAAATGGAAGATCCAAAAAAGGATCATTTACAATGACAACGGCATGTACTAGTGCTTCTCGTGATGAGAAAAATGGAGGGAAAAAAACGTTAAACTGATCCTCGCGGTAAATACAAGAAGGCTACGTATGAATATACAAAATGTAGATATTAGGGTTGAAAACGCAAATCTCGAATAGAATACACCTTAGGAGATTAAAATAATTTTAATCTCCTAATTAATAATTAATAATTTTAATTCTTATAATTATTATAAGAATTTAAAACTGAAACTGATGAATTGTCTTTTTTAAAAATACTTGGAAAATAAACCAGTGTAAGTAGACACTACATGTGTTCAAAAAACAGGACAAGTAAGGGATTAAAAACAGTATACAAATATAAATAGATAACAAACATGGAATGATATATGTAACTAATGGCTCCAAGTTCAGGCGCCACCAACTTAGGTTCAGTTAGAATGTCATACATGAATGGCATCTGTTGTGTACCATTTTTGTTTGGAAAATTGCTTGTCAAAAATACTTTTTTCAAATCCTTTCCCAAAAGAACACTCAGATTGTGAATCTCAAAAATCTGGATTTGGATTTGATCTGAAGAATCCACCCAGAGTGTGGATTTTAGGGGTTCACGATCCGTTTCTGGATTTGCCCAAACAAATGCAAAATCCTTCTTTGGATTTGGAAAACCAGATTGGATTTTCCCACAAAACACACCCACAGTCACTATAAGGAACAGATCCGTCCTATAAACTCATTACAGAAAATAAAAATTAATGTTTCTGGCACTAATTACCTTATTATGGTGCCATCATTCTGTGTGAGATAAAATGGACATTTTAGGCCTAATGTCTTTAAAGCCTCACAGAATGCCTCCACTGTCTGCTGACAAAGGGGCTTTAGACTCTCATTTAGAACAGATGCATTCTCACGTTCCAGAAGTCCTATAAGTCCCACCTCATGAGAGAGGGTCATGCTCATTTCTGGGTATGTGGATTTGATGATCTCAGAAACTTGTAGTTCTTGTCTTCCAGAAGCTGGAGAAAACACTCCAGCAATGACAATATTCTTTATACCTAATTAATATTAAAGAGTACATTAGACTCTCTCGTGAGCATGCAACCACCCTTGGGGCATGACAAAGTAGTCATTTACAGGAGGTGGACATCTGTAGATTGCAAAGACTGACAAAATAAAGCTCAAACTCGGTTGCTTAATGTAATTACATTTCATTTTATAATATCTTATAATAAGCTGAAATTAGGCAAATGTTATCATACTCAGAGGGAGACATGGGGGTTTACGGTATTGCAGTATTGAGCCTTTTTTCAAGCAGCGTTTTGGTAATTTTGATTTTAATGTGCAGTATTGCGCTGTCATCTAGACCTGAAGTATACGGTTTTTCATCCTTTTGGTTAGCGGTTTTCGGTAAAAGAACTTAGATCCTTCACTGTATTGTGGTACCATTTACTTGCGCTCTCCTGCCTAATACAGGCCAATACAATGTGCAAAGGGAACAACAGTAAACTAAACAGGTTAATAAAAGTTAATATTTTAAGGCTTTAGACTTAATGGTAAACGATTACAGTAGTGGGGGAGGGACCGGTTATAATGGTTTTTTGTGGATTTAATTAACTTTTTGAGTGGTACCTCTGTGTCTTGGTTTTGTTTATAACCGATTTTTAGTGAAAATAAGTTAATGATTAAAGATTTTTTCATTTAGTATATAATCTGCAAAGATGACACGTTCAAAATTTGCCTGCTTTTATTTTGAACACATGACAATTTCTACAAAATCCAATCAGAAGACTACAGCAATCAATATCTAATCAGAAGACTATAGCAAATAGCCAATTATATAAAAATCAGTTTTTTGTTTATACGGTAGATTATGATCTCAACATTTTTTGATGACGTCAACTCTAGGAAATTCTGATGTCACTTGCTCCTTGCCAGCTACAAATAAACTATGACATCATCCTATCTATATGACACGCATGACGTCACCGGCATTAATTTAAACTATGACATCATCCTATCTTAATGGAATGAATGATGTCATCGGCATTAATTTAAACTATGACATCATCCCATCTTAATGAGATGCATGACGTCATCTGCGTTAATTTATACCACTCAAAAAGTTAATTAAATCCACAAAAAACCGGAGTAACAGGTCCCTTCCCCACTACTGATTACACAATCTATGATGAAATTGGAAAGGCGTCCAGTGACCGGGCTTTTCTATCATTCTACCGATCAAGGTCTTCTCACGTTTTCTTGCAATGTCTGAGGTTGATTTCTGGTGCATACAGAGGTAAACAAACACGCCAGATGGATACAGCTTTAGTAAACGTGAGTGATCATAAATGCAGTATCGGTATTTCGTTGATTTTTGACACAGCATTTCGGTATTTGCCAATTTTTCTTATGGTATTGGATACTCCCCAATGTCCCCCTCCATACAGTGTGCTGTAGAAACTTTGTACTTGATACTTTGAAACAGATAATGCGCGAGATCAATGTCTTTAGTCTGCAGGCATGATACTCATGTATAATGTCTGAGTGTTGGCAGGTATATGATCATTCATGATCAAGCAAAGTGGTTGCTTACTGGAAACAGAAAACTACATGCAGCAAATATGACAAATTTTTGGCCCAAAAATTGGTCGCCTTCACTTAAGAACTGCTTGCAGTCACAGACACATTTTTGATACAGTAAAATTACCGAGTTTGAACAAAATGGTTATTTGCAAAGTGGTTGCATACAGGAGATGGTCGCTTACAAGAAGTGGTCACTGTGAACAGGAGGGCATTTTGTATGCACATGCGTCAATATGGGCTGTTGAAGTGCCACAGAAGCATTTTCTGTGAATTGTTTATGTTCAGTACCAGCACTTGCAGGCTGTTTTCTGGAGCTGAATGACGTGTATTGGATGCTACGTTCCACAAACATGTTCTTTAAGGTATCAAGGTATTTCTACGATGAAAGCAAGTTTATTGTAGCCTCGCTATCACCCTTGAGAGGACAGTCTTTCCTTTCGTAAAACAGTACATCGAAGACAAGATGGCGGCTGAATGTTCCTATGACCTAACATTTCGCGCACATTTTTTGAGCAGGAGGAAAAGGTCAGTATGATAATTTTTTGTTAAACAATTATTCTATAGATACTTAATTCTTCTCAATAGTAAAATTCTAAAATCGAACTTAATCGTTTCAGGAATACAGTGGTTAAGTACGTGTCCATTCTGCCATGAAACTGTTTTTCACCCTTTCGCTGGCTTGTGTATCGCGAAATCTTGCCTTTCTCCCCACATTAAGTTAATGATTATGAAACTAAGAATACTTCTGCGAATGAATGGCGCTTTGATGAAGGCTGTGACAAAATCACCTTCTGCGGTAATCTTAGCTTTCTTCACCGATAAGTCTTTGTGGAGAAATAAAATACACATACTTCAACTATAAATTTAAATCAATATAATGATGCCAGTAAGATTGTGTTTTGAAAATAAGAATTATATTCTATCATTTAGTTACACAAAGGAAACAAAATTACAGCAATCGGTTTGAATTCTGATTTTTTTCCACCTCAATTTGATGGTACACTGATTGTTTACGCTTCATTATGCAAATAAATATAACATTTTGGCTTGTTAAAGAAAATCCAGCCTAACTCCCCAACCCCAAAATAGCACAAAATGAAGCATTATCAATACACCTTTTAAATAAATCCTGGCCTCTGTTGCAAAAAAATTGCATTTATTCCTAAATGATACCATTTTGTGGATACTACATTTGTTGATATGCTAATTTGTGAGACATTTCATTCACAAAGGATGTTGACTGAGACCAGCTTCTCCTCTGTATTGAACCACATTCTTGTCTAATACAGCAGATTCTGCTTGATAATTCTTCCCTGATGTACAACTTACATAAGGGGTTCATCTGGATACAATTAAAAGCTCTAAGCAGAAAAATTAATAACAGACAAATTCATCCATCGATTTGTTTCACGTTTAATTTGCTGTCGCATCCCAGCTCATTTGGGTCCTTTTGCAGTAGTATTTATTTTTTGAGAAAACAGCATCATACGCATCAGAGCTTGATGCTGCGACCTGTGGGGTCGCCAATGCGACCAGCTTTTACTCAGTGGCGACTAAATTTTCACGCCTGGTCGCCAACCTGGCCCCCAAGATAGGTGACTTGCTTCTTTGGGTAAACGTACACTAATGATAATTTGTTATCCTTTACACAACTAACGGATAGCTAATGGTTTTCCTAACGCTCTAACGTTTTGCCCAAACTCTCTAACAGTTTGTCTAAACGTTTTAACGATTTGTCTAAACAAGTTAATGATTTCTTGCAACACTCTACTCTACATTTACTTGAAAGAGGATTGTGAAATGAATGAATTTGACGAAGACTTCTCGACTTTCAGGCAAATCGATCGCAATTCTCAACAGATCGTCCCGTGTTTCTCCGGGAATGACTTTTAGCGCCATCGATATTTAACACAACAATGTTGAACATGTACTTGATTGCGGACTTGATAGCAGATTAGTCTGATAAAAGCTTAAGCTAAGCGAAGCTAATTGAGAACGAACGGCGCTTACTTCTCGAGCTTCGCAATTCTTGTAAATAACTTTACGAAAATTTCTGTTGAGCGAGACGACCCAAGTAAAAGCTCTGCCGTATTTTATTGACTTCTAATGAAGTACCGTTGAACTCATGCTGTTTGTCTAACAGACTTCTCGCGAAATCAGCTTCTTTGCCCGAAAACATTAGCAACGTTTCCTCTTTCTGGAGACTTTCGGTCAAGTGTTAGGCAACCGCGAAATAGATGAAGTTTCACCGATGTTCATTTCTGAACATGCAAATACATGGGACGCAAAACAAATTTTGCAGATTTTGTTCTTTAAAAGTCAAATAAGTTTTTTTGTTATTCCTAAAGTTTGTTTTTCTTAATGTGTATTCCATTTCCTGAATCTTAAGCTTGAATACCTTGAGGAGATTTACGCTTGAGTGTGGGTTCATTTTCCAGAACACCAGCTGGTAATTGAGCCTCAGGGAAAACCATTGGAAAGAAAGTTCAGAGGAAGTCTAAAACATTCATTTTCTGTTAAGGCCAAGTTAAAGATGTTAAGTTTATTGTATTCCATCAGTTCTTAAATATAATTTTTGGCAACTAGAATACTTGTTCTGGCGACCAAAAATGAAAACTTGGGGGCCAGTTGGCCCCAAGATTTTTTTCTGAAAGTGGAGCCCTGTGCACTCCTTTAACAAAATTCCTGTCTTATGTTTAAACAGGCTTTGAAGGTGAAAAACATCGTCAGTTAGATTTATGGAGTGATGGCCATTCTCTGTTTTGAATAGATCACTACTGTCATCAAATATAAATTAATAACAAAAAATCGATTGTGGAACACAGGAGCTGTTATTCAAGAGTCGCTTCAAAATAATAGCTTAAAATAATACCTCTGTATCTTTTAGAGTTAAAGAAAAATAAAAGTATTGTTCTTTTTTTCGGGGTATGTGCATTTGTTTTGCCTGCAACTTAGCTTATGAAATGCTCAAGTGATTATGTGCTACACAATCACTTGTAATTGTTGCTGTCTCGAGCTCAATCCATTCTTCATTTCCTGTAGAATATTTTTCAGGGTTGTCACTAAGATTTCAAGTTGCCGGGTATTTGTTGATAGTAGCCGGAGAAGTCGCAAGCAGTCATCGAGTGCAACTTCTACCGTTTTCCAAAAGGCGTTACCGCTCCCAAAAAGCAATCTTCATTAAGAGTACAGCTATCATACAGCTATTATGATGATCACGTCTGTATTAAAGAAAACTACAACATTCTGAGACACTAAAATAATAAGTTTTTACTGCAAATGAATTAACATGCGCTGTAAAATCAATTGTAAATCCTCATTTAGTTATACGTAACAACGAAACAACTGACGGAAAACAAAAGTAAACCTAATTTACCTAAAGAGAAGCGGAAAGAAGAAAAACGGACAATGAATGTACGAAAAAGCATCATAAACATAAGGTTACCATGGTTTGTTGCAAAATAAAAGTGTGATAAAGTTAAAACAAGCGTAACGTACGAAAAATCGCGGGATAAAATATGGCAAAAATCAACTGCACAACTGGTAACATTAGCGGTCTCGAATTTAGGAACGAAACATCACTTTAATAACATACGAAGAAACTGACCTACGGAAAAGCGTTTAAAAGACGGCTAATACTTTATAAACAACGCTGAGATGTCAAAACGAGACTCAAAGAGAAGAATGCAAAAAGCAATGCTAATGCTTAACTTCCCTTTTATATAACTTCTTCGAAGTAGAACTGACAGGATGTGATCATGACCTGCTGACAGTGATCGAACATTTCCCGTTGACCGTGCGTTATTTTATATACTCAGTACCTAAAGCATTAAGCTAAATGTAGACCTGGTCACTTAAATGTCAATTTATTAAACATAGCAATCAGTCAGAGTCTTCATCTTCAAAGCCTTCATGATAATCCTCATTTTCATCAACATCAGTATCAGGGAGATTTAACGCTCGGATGAAGCCTTAACTTCTTCTGTGATGTCAACAGAGATCTGCTCAGGTCTTTCATTGTGAACAAAGAGTGCAGATTCCTTTGCCACTTCTTTGACATGTTCAACACAAGGCCGACACAATGGTTGAAACTAGCCGGACTTTTAACATCGGAAAAGGTGACGGCAGCGAAAACGTCACTTTTATAATGAATTGGCGTTTTTTCCAACCTTGCGCGTTTATTTCAATTCCGTCGCTGAAAATAGCTAATGTAGGCCAATTTCCCTGGAGTTGATTTCTTTGGGACCGCGCTCAAGTTTAGAAAGAGAAAGAAAAGTTTGTCGTCACTTGTTTACGTCCTCCTTAAAACGTGAAACTAGGCATTTTCACGTCGCAGTCGTGCAGTAATGGCAAAGAAATGGACAAAAAAGAGTGATCACGTTAGCGCAAACTAGTTGTTCTGCTCAATAAACCTATTGCTTTTCTGACGTTCTCGTTGCCGTCGCCGTTGTCGTTGCTAAAACTCCCTACTGACATTTCACGAACGGAGAGTTTTCGCGCGTGTGTACTAGTACCAAATCTAAGTCAGATGTCTTTTTCCGACATTTCTTAGTTTTTGCACGCGAGTATTTCAAAATTACTTAAACCTGCTACAGATGAAACTTGCATTTAGTTGGATGGATAGTCTTTGTGTGTCAAAGGTGTGCTCCTTTGGTTTAATTTAACGATGAAAGTAGCCGGGGACCATGCTCTGAGTAGCCGGGGGAAGTCCCCGGCCCCCGGCCCTTAGTGACGACCCTGTTTTTATAAAATTTTCCATGAAAACTTTCGAAAAACTGTAAAAAACCCATAGACTTCATGTTTTTGTGGCATGTATAAATGCGTGTCTCCACGATCAGTTTAACATGAGACAACGCGCTAATAAACAAACCTCACGTGATAAATTTTTTTTTGCTTTCAGTCTTAA
>OZ037782.1:24354630-24547130 GCA_964035525.1 Porites cylindrica | reverse complement strand
CCGAATCTCGCCCCGATTTCGCTTTAAAATCCCGAATCCCGAGCTTCAAATAAGGGAAATCCCGCAACCCGAAAAACTTATTGGAGACCCTCTACGTGGGGTCTTTTGTGCCTCAGATACTCACTCTGAAACCACTTGTACAGTACTGAGTTATGTTAGTTAGGAACCGGCAATAACACTTGTACAGTTAAGTTATATTCAGATGGAGGAGAATATCACATATTATCGTCTTTTTGTAATGAAAAAGTCCGCATAGTCGGTGGTTCGCTCTAGGAATTGAAAAAGTCTGAAATACGAGACTGACCCTTAGGAGTTTTCAACTTTATGCTGTGACGCAAATCATTTACTTTGCATAATGCCAATGAAAGTTCTTGAACTGTTCAGACGGTTGATTTTGTGGAAACAAGTTACACTTGTGATTTTAAAATACTTGACTCCCAGAATTTATTTTTGTAAAAAAGTGACCGTTTAATACAGGTGAGAACAATAAAATCAGCATTTTGGGACCTTTGAAAGGGTGATCGCGTCCGCTTAATAGAGGTGACCGTTTAATGGAGGTCAAGTTTACAGTAATGGAAGCGATTTCCGGGCCTTTGACGGGTGACCACTTAATAGAGGGTAACCGTACAGGGCCGCTTAATACAGGTGTGACTGTAGTTTTAAGTTTGAGGGCCTCTAGTTATTCAGTTGAAGTGCTGTCCCTTGTTACCCTCGTTAAATAAAGTGGATTTTCATTATCATTATTATTATTATTATTATTATTATTATTAGGCTTATACTCCCCCCCCCGGTCCCACTTTGTCCGAGACCTGCCCTTGGGAAAAGTAAACGAAATTTCAAGTTCTATTTTTAGTATCTCCAGAAATGAGCCATTTCCGGTTTAAGCTTTCTGTGGGTTTACCGACGTGATAACCCACTTGGAATGTTGGGACAACACTTGTAAATTGACTCGCCTTCGGCTTTTTGCAAGCTCTCCTGTTTGGCGGCTTGTATTATGACTTTTGTCATTTTTAAAAACCACTTTTGATATAGATGATATTTTATGTACAATGTTTATCTTTCCCCCGCTAAAAATCGTTAAATTTTGCTGGCTTACTTTTTCGTAGAGAGAAAAAAAAAGGATATCAACTACAACCCTTGCACTGGATTCAACCACCCACCAATCAGCTGCGCGCGCTCGTCGATTACTCCGCTGTGCAAGATTTGATTGTCAATTTCACTCATCCGGGAACCTCGCCACGGCAAAAGTTTGTGGAATTTCCTTCAAACTCTCGATGGATGTAATGCATTATATTTAACTTCATTATCCTGTGGTTTACCTGCATGTTTGCTTGTTTTATGGATAAAGCGTCGTGGACTCGTCGTTGGAGTTTACTGAAATCAATGGGTATGGTTATCTAGCAGCGGTTTGTTGATGATTTTGTGGCAATTAGCAGGTTCTCGTTCCGTCATGCATGTAGTAGATGGCTAGTGGTGTTGCCAAGCTCAAACCACTGTCATCAGTGATCACTGAGCCTGATGAAGTCCTTGTACAAAATATGGAAGAAAATGAAGTGCTAGCTGGACTAGCCAGAAGCAGTGATTCCGCAAGGAAAACTGATATTTTGGACGAGCTGCGTGCAAATGCGCGGCGAAATGGTGGTCGATTACAATTTGTTGATCGTCTTTCTCTGTTTCGCGTTTTGCAAGAAGCACTTGCCGACCCAAACTCAAACACAAGACTGCGTTGTACGGAGTTTCTGTGCGAAATCATTCCAGAATTTGGGAACGATTTGGATGATTGTATGACTCTTGTTCTTCCTCAACTCGTTTCTAACATCGGAGACAACCAGGTGTCGGTAAAGAAATCTGCGATTCAGACACTGCATGTATACATGAAACATTCTTCGCAGGTCAGTGCAGTTTTGAACGCTATAATCGGTCATGGTCTTGAGAGTGACGATAGAAGAACAAGAACGGAAAGTCTAGTTGCGTTGCCCATCCTTATAATGCCAAACTTGGCGCATGAAGATTTGTTTACATTGACAAAGGCGCTTGTCGGTAGGTTGGAAAATTCATCGAGACCCGAAAGCTCGCCTGCTGTCATTTCTCTCGAACGGATAAAAAATGTTGTAGGATCCTCAGTTTTCGACAATTACCTTCGGCGATTGCCCCCTGACCAACAAAACGTTTGTTTATTGGCGCTTCAAAATCGGAGTGCCGATCCAGTACAAGAAATGGAGGCGTTTGGAGGTCGAAAGGCTAAAAGTGCCAGTCATTTGAATTCTAATGGAATTATTACAGACGTTGATCAATCAGATAGAGATACTGTGTTGGATAGAGGACATACTATAGCAGTAACTAGTAACTTAGATGACTTTACTGATGGAGGCTATGGTCCACTAGAGTATGGGTTTGTTCCTGTATCTGTGATGGCAAAACTCAGAGATCAAAGCAACTGGAGAGTACGAGCACAAGGAATTGAAGAGTTGAAAACACTAATGGGTCAATTGACAGATACTTCGCCAGTTTACCCAAATCTAGGTTCACTCTTTGCACTCCTCCTTGGTTTTCTTGACGATGTGAACTTTAAGATTGGTGTCACCAGCCTCCAAATTATTGGGCTACTTGTAGCCAAACTTGGGGTGGGTGTGCGGCCAGTTTTAAAGCCTCTTCTGTTAGCACTCTCAAACAGATTGGGAGACAATAAGATAGTGATCAGGCAGGAAAACATGAAAGTTTTGATGCAACTTATGCAAATCCTATCTCCAAAAGCAGTGCTGTCTGTGTTGACAACTAATCTACAACATCGCAACTCCAGAGTGCGAGAAGAATCTGTCAATGTTTTTATTGCAGCATTGCTTACTTTCCCCAGTTCGGATTTCAGTCTTCCAGATACGACAAACTCAATTGCCCCTGCCTTGGTGGACAGTAAGAGGAGAGTGAGACAGGCAGCATTAGAGGCATTTGCAGTTATAGCCCAGGCAATGGGACCTGGACGTATTCAACCTATTATTGCTGCAGTTGATAGTGTTGAACTTAATATGGGGGGTGAGGGTGTTATGGGTGCCATAACAGCAAGATTGGCTCGGAGGCAACTCCCCCGCTTAAATAGAGATGGTTTGGTGGAGTATGCTGTTCCTATGCCTTCATCTGGGACAATAAGAGGCCAGAGCAATACACCACGTGGAGCTGATATTGACTGGATATTAGCTGGTACAGCTGGTACAGGTTCTGCAGATCCTTCTGGGACAGCTCGCTCTACTCCAGGACTTAATGATTCTTGGAATATGTCAGGACCAAGCCCCCGAAGGTTCTTTAGTGCAGGAAAGAATCGATTACCATGGGAAGGTGACCAGGGTCGAGATGGAAACCAGGTATTATAAGTTAACCAAACAACAAAGTGTTTTCAGCTCCAGAACCAATGTTTCCTGGTTGCACTTACCACCTTTTTCTTCTTTCTAAACAATAGTAATTTATTATAATTTATTCTGTATTATTGTTCATTGTGTGGCATTATTGTTGCTTAAATTGGTTGTAGAAATGAGTAGTTCATCATACATGTAAAATCTGAAATGTCAAATATACACTGTATCTAGAGTTCTTTTGTGAGAGACAATAATTTAGTAAATACAGTGTAAACCAGATATTGGAGATTAGGTTTCCCGTACACTTTAATTTGTATGTCTTTATTTTTTTCAGTACAATTCCTAAATTAGATTGTTAATTGGCATGAAGATGTGAATTAGTGAAAAAAATAAAAAGGAGAAAATTTTATTTTCTCCAGGGGCCAAAGAAAATGGACTTTTGGACAAAGCTGATTGCTGTGTATACTGTATATCTCAGTGGGAGCATTTCTCTGCTGATTTTCCCGTTCCATTGTTATTTCTTGAATAATGTCCCTAATATTTAGTGTTGTGTGGGACAAGTAAATAACTGGCAAAAATCCTTTCTTTTCTGTGAAATTACCTGTCTGTAAAATTAGTATTACATCAAAGCTACTTTTATTTAAAATCAGCAAAAAGTACATGGTTAATGATAAATAATTTTATCCATCAAATCACAAACTGTAACAAATATCTTTTTTGCCAAGATGACTGATTTGTTGATTATTTTACACTGATAACTATAAAAATTTTTCATACATTTTTTGTTGATTATCGCCGTCATTGGCTATAGAGTGGAACATAAACTGCATCTATCTTTCTAGGCTCCATACAAACTTGAACTTTACATTGCCTCTTTTAAAAGCTTTTTTCTCAGATTTAAATTTCAGGTTTTAAGATTTTGAAAAAGCTGAAACTTTAACTTTTAAACTTATTTCCCCTCAGTATGGTTTGTTTACAGCTTTTTAAATCTTGGGTTTGTTTTCATTTAAACTTGTGAACATTATTTGCATGAATGTTTATCAGCTCTGTATGGGGTGATTCTACAGTTACGTAATATTTCAATTTTTTCTCTTAATTTTCCTTCATTCTATGTAAGATAGAAAAGTAAATGTAATTGTTAAGTAGAGTTGTGAAAATTTAAAAGAAAAATTTGATACATTGCAAGAATTGTATTTTTTGTGAAGCTCAGTCAAAAAAGAGAATTTGTGTGCCCAAAAGAATCACTTTATAAGCTAGGGAGATTTATTATTGTTGCAGTTGTTTACAATATCAGCCTGATTAAGGAAATGTTGAGAAAAGGAAGTTAAAATATTTGATGGCCACCATAACTGCTTTTGCCAAACAACAGTAAAAATCTGGCTCGGTCTTGTTTTGGGTTTTACTCTGCTTGTGTACTGGAATTCTCATATTTATTCTAAGTAAAGTAATTTCCCTGGTTTGAGCAAAATTTGTGCTCTCCACTATTAAGAGAATGTTTTATTGAGATATATAAATTTAAGTTTGGCAGTTTGCAATATTTTTCAAGAACGAATTTAAAAATTCAATATCACATCCTCTTGTTAAAGTGCCCTCAAAAGTGTTCACTTTTGAAGGCAGTATTGTTTTGTTGGGAATGAGAAGAGTGTGTGGGAAGCATGAAAGGGATGTGGTAAATTTCAGGTTAACTGTGTTGATTTGATTTTTTTAGCCAATCGCTGACAACATTGATCCAGTGCGGCCACCAGTGAAGCTTAATTCTTGGGCCCCTACTGAGATAGTGAGTGATCGTCCTGTGAAGTCCAATACACAACCACGAGCAGCATCAATGCCCAAGTCTAAGCTGACAACCTCCTCCTATGCAGAAAAATACCATGCCATGAGTGTACAAAGGGCCAACCAAGTGGCTGATCGTCACACCCCAAAGTCTACAGAAAATATACCATCAAGCTCTTATGCTGAAATGCACAGGGCTAAGGTGAAGAAAGATAGATCCAAGATTGGTAGTCCTGTGGCACACTTAAGTCAAACAGCTCCAAACAGTTATGCTTTACTTTACAAGCGTGGAACCATTACCACTAAATCCAAGGCTACCAGCAGTGCCGAACCTGCAGTTGGGGAACAGACACCTAAAGAAGCTGTTTTACGTTCTGCACAGTCTGTCACACCTACTCCATATACACTTCAAAGTTCATTCTCACCTGGTGATGAAGACCCATTTCCTTCCTCTCAGAGGAAATCTTTTCCAATGTCACTGTCCAGCTCCTGGCCTGATTGGTCAGAAATGAAGCCTTTTGGTAGATTGTCTCCAGTCTCCCACAGTAAGTACATAAACACACTGCACAAAATATTGGTGAAGTAAAACAGTAGACTTTGTTCTAAAAGTGTACCAGGAGAGAAAAGCTGACACTTTTCAGGTTCTGAACTCAATGTGTCACTACTTAAATCTGGATAGTGCTTTTGATAGGTTGAAGAAATTTTTCAACCCAGTTCAGGGTAGTGACACAACATCAGTATGGAATCCTGCGCTCTTTCGTTAAATACCATTTTGTTTGAAAACCATTCGTGGCGGCACCAAATGTTTGCTGTTTTCTTTGGCTTCAAGCACAATCTGATTGAATTAAACATACTTAAATGCTTGACTCATGTTAACCAGCTGTTCTGTCTCTCACCAGCTGTTCCTGCTGAAACAGACTCATCACTGGATCAGGCTGATGGTGAAGCAAAGAAATCTGGTATGCCATTGCTGTTGACGCTTTCTTAGATGGACTCCATTGAAACTATTGTAGCTTAGAGAGGTCTCAACCTAATTAGCAATTAATGAATAAGGCTGAGTAGGATATGAATAATTAAGCAGATCGAGGAGGGCGTTATCTAAAGAGGCCGAAGGCCGAGGTGCATAACACCCTCCAAAATCTGCTTAATTCTTCATATCCTACGAAAGCCGAATTCATTAATTACTTTATTATTCATTCATAATAATGCCTAGTTTAAAGTACCCCAACTCTTCAATTTGTTTTCTTTTGGTAGATTTCCATATCTTTCAAGAACTCATTATCGAAAAATTTTTTCAGAAACATTGAATCCTTTTTTTTTTGAGAGCGCTAAAAGTGATCAAAATTTTCCAATTTTTGTGTGCTATAAGGCCTGGCGCACACTACTGGTGTACACGGCTAAGAATCTCACATCGTTTGGCTCTTATGAACTTATTAAAACTCAGATCGCATCGATATTTGGCAAGAAGTTAAAGTTTATGTACAGCTTTTCATTGAATATTTTTTTTCTGGCTGTAAGACCAAAATAAAATTAAAATATGAAAAATATGGCTCAAAATGGGACCATTTCTTAACAGCTCGCGTAACATTTACAGTCTAACCACGCATATTGTGGGATTTCTCTGTTTCTATTAATTGTACTTTGGAAAAATTTCTCCACAGAGGTCAGTGACTTATGAGTACTAACTGTATTAAAAATTGCTGAACATAATGGCAAAACAACAAAGTTTAGGGCGTTTTCAGAAAGATGTTCTGTCTACATCTGATCTTTGTGCAGCGCGAACGTCAATTTAAAAGATTGCTTTTGATTGACTTTCTTTTGCTGTTAAGAGAAGAAATAATAATTTTTGGAATGCTCATAAGTTAAACCTTCCTTATAGACTAACTGTTAAGACTTCGGGAAACCCATTTTTACACTAAGATCAAATATCTAAGGTTAGACAGCATTTTTTAACTTGAAAATTCGTAAACCGTGCGTTGCACCGAAAATCGGATTCTAGAGTGTGCTTTGGCACAAAGATTTTGTGCCTAAAATGTGCCTAAGATGTGCATAAAGTGTGCATTTCAGTTTTGAAAAACGTGCCTAAGCCGTGCCTAAGTTGTGCCCAAACTGTGCCTAATCTGTGCACAAGTTGTGCCAAAACATATTGAGTCACTCGGAAAATCGTGTTCAGCCTATCGAGCTCCACAGTGAAAGAAAAGTGCGCACGGCAATTATGTCAGTTTTAAGGTTTACGAAGTCTAGAAACACGGGCTGACGACCTTTTTATCCCCTAATAAGAAATAACATGACTCAGAATACGGTTAGAGACAGCAGGGAAAGCCCCGACAAACAGGAAAACGGAATCTTAAACAGGTTAGCGTATTTAAAATAAGTGCTCAGCTCTAGTCAATTACATGTTGATATAATTTCATCGATTCAAGAATTTCACTGATGTTAAAAAATTTCCAAGTGGGTTTCTTCTCCCCTTCTTAATGGAGTGTTTAGTAGGAACAAAATATTTTTTTTTCAGGAGGCCAGATCTGCATTCAAAAAAAGAATTTACTTGTGATATGTCTTATAAAGAAAACGAATTATTGGCTATTTTTGTGCCTTACTTCTTTAGCTTTGTTTTTGTTATTATGGCTTCGACTTTCTTTCATGATTTCTTTCAGAAACGAAAGAAAGCCAGTCTGTCAAATTGCATGGCAATCGAAAAGGTTCAGACCACATATATATCGCGTGTGAATTCAGTTCCACTTTATCCTCGGAGTAAACACGGACTGTCGGAGAATACTTTAATTTTCCAGACTTTCGGCACAGCTCTAAACTTACACTTCCTATACTTCTAACTGTATCGTGTTTGATCTGAATTATTTTTGTAATTCGTACCAAATTTGTTCTTTTTTGCAAGTCGGGTTACAAAGATTTTCAAAAATTGCCCAGCGTTGAATATTTGTGCCTAAACCGTGCCAAAACTGTGCCCAAACTGTGCCTAAAATGTGCCTTAGCAATATTTAAAACCTGCCTTAACTGTGCCTAAAGTGTGCCTAATCTGTGCCTTTGCATGTTTTTTTCTCGTGCTGTGGCACAAAAACCGTGCCTTTTCTTGAGCGCGAATCGTGCATAAGGCACGGTGTTATGCTCGTGTACACCTGTAGCGTGTGCCAAGCCATAAGCGCTGCTGGACAAATTTTTGTCTCGTGGGCTCATTAGGAACGAGCCAATGAGAAGCATCTGATATTTGACACTTTTTTAGCTGTGACGTAAGAAAAGGACACTGAAAGTATAGTGCAACCGCAGATTATTTGTTAAGCTTACAATTTGCATGAAAATATGTCCTCTTCCGAAGAGTTTTCCGACACAAGAGGTGAAGAGTTGACAAAAGTAGCACGATGTCCTTTTCTTAGGTCACGTTCCATTTGGACACATTTAGCTTAGTGGGGGACTAATGCAAGCGATAGGTGAAAATATCGACAATACTGCCTTCATTTTCGAAAATTAGTTCCTGACAGATATGGAAATCTACCAAAAGAAAACAAATTGAAGGGTTAGGGGCACTTTAAAAACATAGCTAAAACATGCTTACCTGGATCGATGTTCAGTTTATCTTCGATAGTGTACGTTTAGTTTTGTCCAGCTCTGTAAATATTCTCCAAATAGCAGATGTCGCTCTCCGAGTTGTCTTCTTTCTGTTTTTGCTATGTTTTTAGCCATTATTTTGCCTAGTTCCAGCGGTAGTTCTTACTCTTGAAACGAGTGAAGTGTCCGCCATTTTAGTTTTCACAACGAAAGCAACTCAACCTCATCTCCAGGTCCTCTCAGTTAACAGTGCATTAACCTGTAGAAGGCTGCATGTTTGACGTTATTTCCTTGTTAAACACAAAATTCTTCCAAATTTGGTCTTCTGTAAGTGGTTATGGTGAATTATGCATGCGCTTTTAGCCAATCAGAATTGGGGAAGTATTTTGAATGAATAATAATAGAGATTAAGTAATGGTCCAGCTAAGAAACAGGCAGAAAAACAATAGCCCGCAGCAATAGCGTCAGATATTTTCCGGGCACTAATTTCTCTAATCAAATTAAATCTGATTGGTCAATGCAGCGAAAAGCGCAAAATTTGAATTTTAGAGTTGAATTAAGATAGCTTACGACTCATTCAAACAACTTTTTATTTCGTCTATTGCTTTGTTATGTTGAAAAATATAACATATCTAAAATGTAAAAGATTAATCAAGGGCTTGGTATAACCGAATGTTAAGTAATGTTTTGGGCGTTTTTTTTTCTTCCAAATCAGCTGACTTAAGATAGCTTAAGATTCATTCGAACAACTTTTTATTTCGTCTATTGCTTTGTTATGTTGAAAACTATAACATGTCTAAAATGTAAAAGATTAAATTTTCTAGGCGCCAAACCTGAGGAAGTTAAAGTGATATGAAATTACATGAAGATGAGCACAGTGTTACATCAATCAGCGACATTGTGAACAACATTTACGTCGGCTCTCACAAAAGAAATGTCAAAACCATGATCATAAACAGCAGCAATTCACTCTCATGTGGCGAATCTGGTGAACACGCCAATGTCGCGCGTAGACCATACAGAACAACAACAAGTACACAAAATCAGATCTAAATGTTATCTAAATGTTCTGCATTTGGAAAAAAAGATGATGTTGCCCAGGTAGAAAAAATTCCTGCATGTTCGGAGAATCGAGTTTCAGAAAAAGCTCTCTTACAGTTTATCTGTTTAGATCAGGAGCACGGTTCATGCGTACAAACGAAATTTGGCACATATAAATTACAATATATCCTCAACGTTTACAGCTACAAAGCTGTCCCTTGGTGCAAACAATAACAACATGTTGAACTACAGATCCGCCAAAAATCATGGATATTTATTGAATTTTACATTTTCTAGAAATTTATTTTTTACAAAAATGTGCATAATTCGGGCCGTCACGCGTAACATTCACACGCAGCCAATTATCATTTTGGTAACATTTCATGTTTTAACCATAATAGATTTGAGCAGAACTAGTATCCTTATAAATCAAAATTATTTATAGATTTCAGCTGTATAGGTCAAACTTTGTCAGAAAAAGCGGTTTTTGAGAAAAATGAGCTTTCTTGAACCAGTGTACCAGCATCACGCTGTACGTTTCAATCCACGAAATCAGCAATGCGTCCAACATTTCAAACTATAGATTGCTTCAAAGATAAAATAGCCTCAGTAACTGGAATGCTCACCTTTTCAACAGTCAATCCTGAAAATTTTGGCCTAATTCCTCTTTACCATCCAGAGAACGAAGCAAATTTCTCATTACCAAACACGCGCCATGTTTGCACCTGATTTTCGCAAGGAAGGCAAAATGCAATCAGTCTTCACGCGCGAAGCATGAAACTGACCTCGCTAATTTTCTTTCATGTGTCATCCTCAACTCATTCTCAACTTGTAAATAGCAATTTTCATGGAAAAATATAAGAAATTGTGTGCGCTACAAGCAATTTTTGAATACCAAGTGTTTTGAAACGTTTCGTGGAAGGTTTCAGGTAATATATCAAACATGAGATGCAGTGTTTCATCACCAGATGAAACACCGAGAAGAGAGTTGAAAATACGACGCGCAGCGGAGTATTTTTGACGAACTTCGAGGTGTTTCATCTGGTGATGAAACACTGTGTCGAATGTTTGATATTTCTTCTCAAACAAAATCATTTTTGAAGGAGAAATTAAGGATGCAAATACTAAGCAGTGTTTCATCCGATTTCCAAACACTCATTAAACATTAATTTCCTTTGTATTTTCTTAATGAATTATTAATGAGTTTGAGAAGTTACATTCAGCAACATCGATCTCAAAGAAATGCAGCAACTGACCTCTCAAACTTCCTCCGCCATCTCACTTGCTTTAACTTGAAGGAAGGCTTCACAACGACCTTGGTAACCACCCAAGAACTTTCCAGAAGTTTATTGTTATGCAACAAATCGAAAACACGTGATAAAACGTTCAGTACACGTGCAGTTCTAGTGACATTCTAGGTCTACAATTGTCTGCATAATTTACTTTATTTACATGATAAAAACAAAGCCAAAACGAAAATTTATGTCCTTACATTCCTTTTATTTTCAAAAGAACATTTTTGTGAGAAAAAATTAAGAAAACAGACCTAATAATGTTAACAAACATGAAATGGGCGGAGCCGCAATGCATCCTGGGTATTACAGAAATTGTTCCGATTAAGTCAAAATGAGCTAAAACGGTCTAAAAAGTTGTAATTTGGTTAAAGAGGTTCATTTTCTTTGCAAATAAATTATTTTAAATGAATTTTGAAGTTTTTTAGAATTTGTCATATTTTCTTAACATGTTATGCATCTGTACATGTGTAGTGTGCTACTGATCTTACAAGGTTTTGATATTTACCCTATAAAAATCCTTCTTACAATCTCTCTCGTCCTTGTTAAACACAAAGGCAAGCTACAGTCATGCTCGCTAGATCTTCTGTACCAAGAGAAAGCCAAACACCACTGACAGCTATTTATATGATACCTAAGCGGCTTCCGTCACAGAGCTTAAGGGTACAAAATGCAAACTTCTGTCACAAGTTTCAGTTTGGTCATTTTAATTTAAGGTGTGCGGTGAACTTACATTTCGTTTGATGAAGTAGTCTAGAGAGGGAAAGAAATTGAATGAGAGATGGGTAAAGATACAAGGAATGTGGAAGTTTCGAAAAGGGCAAACACAAGTGAATAACACATAATGTGCGCGGTGGTGCAAAAGCTTACCTCAAGCTCAAGTGTTCTACATCTCTTTGAGAAATCAATTCATCTTTGTAAAAACAACAAATCTTTCACTTTCTCCTTTTATGCCTAGCTGTACTCCAATTTCTAATGCTACAATTATTCCGATCTCCTCCTGATCCGGCATGACAACAAAAATAACTAGAACATAGAACAATGGTGAAACTTGGCTGTGAGGCATATGGCAAGGGAATGGGGAAAATAAAGCTAAAAAAAGTTATTTTGTCACGTTTCTCACTGTTTTTTGGCAATTTTTGGATTTCTGCCAATCAGAACCCTTGATTTAATTGAAATTAATGATTAAAAATTAGCCCCTTTTAATTGCTTTTGCTGTTCCCCTGCCTGCCTCTTACACAGACCATTACTTAAACAAAAATAACTAAAGAATGGGAGGGACTAAATCTAGGTGTCAGTTCATGTAACCATTGCATTATTTTTGCAAGTTTTCTTTTACACTTTGGGTAAAGTTTAACTTTTTATACAGTAATTCAGAATACTTATAAGTTTCTACTTTTCTACTAGATGTACCCCAGACTCCAATTCATGTAAAACCCCAGCTTGTTCGTTCAGCATCCAAAAGTCGTGGCTTACGAGCCACAGACCTGGGAGAAATCAAGAAGACTGATATCCAGTCAAGTGGGATTGATTTCCTTGAACTGACTCCATCACGTCCCCCACAGTTGGCTCCTGTCAAGGTATGCTTATCAACTTTTTCTTTGTAGCGAAAAGCTATCATTTCAAACAGAGGGTTCATTTGTCCCAGATGTTTGCTAGGCTCCAAGGTAGCAAGGATATGTTTAACATGTTTTGATGGCACTTAAAAGAACTGTTTTAACCTATGAAAAGCCAGTGGATAGCTGTTACTAAAAGTATTTGGGCAAATTGTAGGTTGGTGGAGGAGGAACCAGTAGGCTTGTGTAGAAAATGACAAAGTACTTGAAAAGTGCTGTTATCTTTATTGGTGTGTACCGTATTCACCCATATAATATTATAATGTGCACCCCTTTTTAGTTACACTGAGATTTAAGAAATGTGCAACTTGTTGTTGGGGCCAATATTGAAGGAGATATGGCTGTTTTATTTAACTGCCAGACACATAGTTTGTTCAGACATCTATATATTTGTAACTGCATTCTGGAGTTTTTGAATGGCTGTTTCTTGTTTGATACTGGCACAGTAAACACAGAACTTGAGGATTTTGTTAAAACTCTTTCTGACTAAGTTGACCTTATGTTCATAGTCCCATAATACAGGCACTCATAACCAGTCCCACGAGGTTTGAAATTAGGCTATGGTTTATGGTCAAATAAAAATACAGTAAAGCACATGACCATCAACTTCTCATGAAAAAAGGGGATTCCATGTATAATACGGACCTCAAATTTTAAAACAAGTTTTCGTGAAAATAAGGTGTGTATTAAACACAGGGTAAGCTTTAAATATGTAGCCACACCTGACTCTTGGTATCTCACTTAAGTCAACCTAACTACTGATAATAATTACTGCAATCTTTATTTCATAATTATTATACCTCACCACATTTGCTGCACTTGCATAAATTTCCTGTTTTGTTATTAATTTTTCAGATCATAAAATTTCACAAAGCCACACTTTGAAATAGACACTGAGAAATTAAAATAATCTAGTGAAAAAGGAAGGTTGATTTTAGACAGGTTTGACTTATTCTCAGGGAGGTACTCATGTATTTAACACCATTATAGGAATGTACTCAATGATGTACTTTTCAGCAGCTGATCCTTAGTTAGCAAAGAAACTGAAGGAGTGTTATTTAACATTTTTTGTAGGCTGGAAATCTGCCTCCCCAGGATTTACTTAAACAAGTTCACAAGCAAGCAGAAACCAAACGAGCCTTGAAAATGTATTCTGTGATTAGTGATGGTGAAGATGGAAGAAGTCGAACTCCATCACCCTCAGATCATAATAGAGAGCCATTTAATTCAGGAATTATAGAAAATGTTGCAAGGTTTGTTACACTTAATGACTTAATACAGTCTAAACTTCAGTCAGGGCTAGACACCAGCACTCGCCATTCACCATGGGTGAGTAAGATACCTTTAGTGGAAAGCAAAAAAATTCAGTTGACCAAGAATACTTGCCCAATCAGGCAACTGGTTTTCTGCAGTGTGGAAAGTAGTTTTTGGTGTTCAAACAGCCAGCTAGAAAAATTAATTCATTTAGAAATAGTTTAATAATACAAAAATAGTTTAATAATACAAAAAGAACTTCCTTTTGGAATGCCAAGAATAACCACAGAATCTGCATGTGTCCTACCCGGCATAGAAAGACTAGGCACAAAATGGATGATGCAATGGAGGGTCAAGTAGCACTGGGGATGAGAAACATCACTGCCATTTTGAGTAGTTTGCTTTCACGTTTACTGAGGAGTTTTCCATCAATTGGTTCTTTGGGCAGTAGCTATGAAGTTTGGTCAAGAAGCCAAAACCAACAAAAAAAGAACAGCCAAAGTCACCAGAAAAATATGAACAGAAAAGGAAGATGCAGACTGGAAGTCGATTTCAAAGAGAGTGGCAGTCAGAGTTTGCATAGTTGGATAACAATAAAGAATGGTGGTAACTTTCTTGATCTTAATGCAAAAGCTTTGTAGAAGAGAGTGTTCACCAATGCAAACGAGGGTGACAGGGTTTGCAACATTCTGGAGTTCTTTTTTAAAAAATGAAGTTGAAGTTGAAGTTGTGGGCATACATGTGTATTGGACTGCTTAATGAGAGTTACCACAGAAGGTCCTTCTGTTTTTGGTATAATGTTTAAAAGCTGACCCATTAAACATGTTTTTGAATTCAAGAATTTAGGACTTGTGTTTGATGAACATATTTTTTGGAATTCTCATGTTAAGAATGTATTATCCCAAGCTGGTAAATGATAGGGAATGCTAGGGCTTACATCAGGCTGTGCTAATTCCATTTACACAGCTTATATTCGTCCTATCATAGATTATTGTGACACTGTGTGGAACTGCTACGGAATTGGCAACAGTTTGTCTCTAGAGAGGCTTCAAAGATGTGCCGCTAAAATTGTTTCAAAAATGAGCGACAGTGACAGAGCTTTAGATTATCTTAAGTGGCCATCTCTGGTAAATAGACAAGAGTCAGCCATATTAATGAACTCGTCAAAAGGTGTATTAAAGGACAATGCCCGCAATTTAAAAAAACACTATTTTACTTTCAACAGTTCTGTCCACAATCAAATTACAAGGCAAACGAACATGTTACACCTGCCAAGGTTCGGAACTGACTTAGCTAAAAACTCTTTTATTACAATGGTTCTGTAATTTTTAATAGGCTGAATTTTTAATATCTTTAAGATTTTATTCATGTTTACTGTAACTGTAAAAAGTCAATATTTTAAGATTAAATTTTAGTATACATTTATTAATTTTTAAGAGAATTTTAGGATAATTGTATAGTTTTTATCAGTTTTATCATTTTAATTTTTATCAGGGCCCCAAATGATAGCAGTGCTTAAGGCGTCTGAATGGGCTGCTACCCTGATATGAATAAATAAAGGTCTTTCTCTCCCTTTGATTTTGATCCACACCCTGCACTGAAAAATTGGTGGAACAATGGCCGAAGAGCAAGGCGCCCCAATTTCAATGAAAAGTGAATCACTCAAGGCAAAACACTATTGCTCTGTTTGGAAAATTTACTTTTGGTTATGGCAAGTAACAAATATGCTTCTTTTGATTCTGAAAAGGAAATATCTGCTTTGGAAAGTAAATTTGTAAATCTACATTGTACTTTCCACACTGGCAAGTTGTGTCAAAAGTAAGTGTCAAGCCTCTGCTTCAGTGTGTGCTTCTTTCCCATATAGAAGAGACATTAGGGACCCTAAGATACAATGGTGGCAACAAGAATGTCAAAAAAGCAATAGGTTTAGTAAGCAAAACAACAACTTTGCACATGCATCATGCTTTTTTGTATACTTCTTTACCGTCACTGCACAACTACAACGTGAAAATGTCTAGTTTCATGTTTTATGAAGGATGTAAACAAGTATTGACTTCCTCTTTCTAGACTTAGATAAGGCTCTTAGAAATTCAGTTCCAGGAGAGTTTGCATACATTTAACAAAGTAAGTGAGTTGGAATAATCACAGTGAAGATTGAAAAAACATGAATTCTTTTTTTAAGTGACGTTTTCCCTGCTGTCGCTGTCCTTGTATCTTAAGGTTCCTATTGTTACGATGATACTTCTGCTCTACTCTTAACAGCAACATACTGCACAGATGGCTTTGCACAAGGCAACAGTATTCCTCAATGATATGTTTTATTTTTAGGACAACAAAACCACCACCAAAGCCAGAATCTCCATTTGACAGTAGACCACGCATTGCAAGAACACCAATCCATAGGCGTCGATCAGCAGAAACTCCTGTACAACTTCGAAGCCCAACACCTGTACCTAATAAGTTTTCAGACATGGAGAACCCTGGACTTGGTGTTACAGGACATGGGCTCTTGCCTGCCGGGGGACAGAAACCTGTAAAGGTTTCTCCACTGGAGAATGGTGTTCATGATGATGACAACAAACAAAGTAAAACTTCAAGAGTGGGTAGCAGCCCTTCAGGAAATGATGAAGACATGCTGGGGGTTGAGGTGGTCGGCCAAGGATTGCTAAGACTGGATAAACAGCTTGAGGTATGACATTTTTGTTAGCTAATTATATTTAGTATATACTAAAACAGTGGACAGTGTTTTTTGTGTGCTTTGATTGGCTACTCGTGTAAGTTACGAGCAAAATAGTTTCCTGGTTTGCTTCCGCAACAAACAAAGAAATTTCACAATTAATCAAACAAGCGTTTGCTGAAATACATGAAGAAGGTGATGAAATTCGGTTTAAAAGGTTTAACAGGTAAAGCTTTGTCTGTTTGACTTGAATTTATCAATGAAACCGGTGAAAAAGTTTCTTGTTTACAAATGCAAATTAAGTCTTGGGTTACTTCATTTAGCTGAAATGTTCATAAATAAGCTCAAGATACAAAAAGAATTCATAACTTCCCCACAATAACTAAACAAATCCCTTCAAAACTTTTATGTGTCGGCAAAAAAACGGACGGCCATTCGGTCATTTGTGTGCCAGAATTGTAGTCTTTGGCAGCAGTAAATGAGTTGAAAACTATCGTTTTAATGCTCACTTACTCAATTATCTGACTGTTTTAGTACGTACTAAAACAATTATTTACCTCAGTGTTGGTGGCTAGGGGTGGCTAGTTCCCTCGCCATTTTGTGGCTTGGTAAATATCCAACACAAGCTACCTTCACTTGGATGAATAATATTGTTATTTATTCTACTTCTATTCTGTTGTTATTGAGGATGTGTTGACTGATGTATATTATCTATCTTCACATCTACCCTGTGCTCTTTGAATATGTTATTCTCCAAACACATGGCAAAGTACTGTCTATGTTGTCGGTCAAAATGAAATTCAGGGTAAAATGGTTTCAACCAGGTTGATTCTCAGACTGCTTTGTTTCCTAAACCAGTATATAATGGCCCTGTATATAGGGTTCACCCTGTATATTACGGTCACTGGACAACTTCCCAAAATTTTCTGTTGCCTTGTATTTTCTGCAAAGTTGACCTGTATATAGCGGTCACCTTGTATTTAACGGTCACTTTGCCATTTCCCAAAGGTGACCGTTGTACACAGGTTTGACTGTCGTGCAAAATTTAAATTCAGATCTAAAAGCTGAAAAGACAAATTCAGTTTAGTTTTTTTCGTCTACAATTTGATGATTGGATATGCTAAAAAGTACAGAAAAATTATCCAAGGAAATGCTTTGAACAAAAGAAAAAGAAACTGGCCGTGGGATTAAAATTTAACCCCCGGTGTGCAATAATAGGCCTTTGAACAACTGGGCCTTGTAAATTTGAAGCAGTGTTCTTCTCCCTACAGACTGTTGGTGGTTTGAAAAATTGAGACTCTTCTGTATCTGTAATTCTTGAGTTGAATTCTTGAAAACCCTGTTGAGTTCCAGCCTTGGAGAAATCATTTACCTTAAAAATCTATGAAACTGTGGTATGGTTTTTGCCCTGTAAATTTAGAATTGTATCGTTTATCTTCCTCAACCAACAAAAATTAGCAGCATAAGTTGGGGAAATATGATCAGTCACTTTGGATGAGTAAAACTGTTGTCCTTGCAAGTATTTAGACACCGCACACATGAAATATCCTCAGTAACCTTGGTCATTAAGAGTGTATGTTACTTAAGGGGGTCTTATTTTTGTTTTTAAATTTCTAAGGGGACAGGTATTGAGAACAGTCATTTGCAGTATGAAACAGAGGAATCGGATGAAGGTTTGGATGATAGCACAGATGAGGACGATGATGAGGATGATGATGATGACGACCATAATAAAGAGAAGGAAGCGGAGGAGGAAGAGGGAGAGGATGATGCAGAGGAAAAAGATAGTAGTGATGAGGAGGAAAAAGAAGACAGAGAAGAAGATGCAGAAGAGGAAACAGAACAAGGTGATAGTGGGACAGAGAGTGAAGAGGAGGCTTACCCAACACTTTCAGACTCGGTAGAAAGTGACGCCTCACAAAAAACAACTACCACAGTGACAGCTACTGAAACAGAAACATCAACAATAAAAAGTGAAGATGACAGTTCGGATAGTTTGGAAGACAGCGACGAAGACAGTGATTCTGAAGTCAGAGAACACATGGCAAACCAACGTGATATGACCCCAAAAACAACAAGAAAAAGCTTGTCTAAATCAACACGAGAGAGGATGGAAAGAATGAGACAAGAAGAGGAAGAAAGGATGCAGCGAGAACAAGAAAGGTAAGAAGAACTTAGTTTTATTTGTGTTATTTCTTTTGTGATTTGCATTGAGGTAGAGCTGCCTGTTGGCTGATTTGTAGATAAGCAGTTCAAGGTTTAGGGCCAGGTAGGCTTATACTAGAGCCTCGCGTGTAGATAAGGTGGTTGGGGAAAACAGGACGCCTTTTAAATAAGACACAAAAAGCATGAACCTTAAAGGTTCATCTTAGCTAAGTCACGAAAACATTTGCCATTTATACGAGAAGTTGTTGGTTCTGAATATAAGTAAGGTGCATATTAGGCCAAAGCTAATTCAGAGAAATATTAACTGTTACTAATAAAATCTGTTACTAATGAAATATAAGGGAGAGTGTGACTGTTGTCGGGGTTAAAGGGGTCCTACCATTCACTGTTATCACACTATTAAATACACCCTAAAACAAATTGGATCTCCAGATGCGAGGGTCATTCAGTGCTTTGGAATGTATGCAAACTATTTGGTACTTTTTGCAGTCTTTATGGAAGGGGAGCAATTTTTCCTTGCATTAAATCATCTGTTGTTATTCCCTTTGATTAGTGCATTATATTATTGTCCCTAAACTTCGAATGTATCTAAAATGTAAGAATTTTTAAAGTTTTGTGGTGTTCTTCAGTCGTCGGTGCAACTTTATGACTATTGACTATTTGAGATCGTGGTGTGGGTCAGTGGTATTTATTTTATGTTGATGCTGTGTATTTTTATTAATATTAAAGGATAGTAGAACTGGAGAGGGATCGCTCTAAACAATGGCAGCTGCAGCGTGAGGAGGAAGAACGACTTAGGCACAAGATAATGAAGGAAAAGTTGGAGCTCGGCAAGATGCTTAACAAGAAAGAGAAGGAGCGGGAAGCAGAGCGGAAGAAACAACAGCAACTACAAGAAGAGCTACAGAAACAGGAGAAAGCACTGAGGGATCGGCTCATTAAACAACAACAAGAACTAGAGGAGATTGAACAAGAAAAGCAGCGAGAAAAGGAACGTCAGAAGGAACGTATGAAGGAGAGAATGCGGCAGAAGCAAAAAGAGAAAGAAGCTGAGCGTCTAAAGGCAGAGGCAGAACTGAGGGAAAGAGAACATGAGGAGGAAATCAAGAGAAAACTTGCTGAGAAGGAAGCTGAATTCAAGAGGAAACAGAATCAAAAATCTGAATCAGAAGCGAATGGTAAGTTAACCTACTTTGAGTTAATGGTCTGAAGAATACTCAACACTATATTGGTACAGCGAACTATAATTCTCTTTGATATATGTTGTTACAGTTGTTTTTGAAAAAAAAAACCGTTAATGACGGTTTAAGTTGTCAGGTTATTTCAGTTATGTAAGATACCTTCTGTGTTGTTTTAACTATTTTCTCTAGGCCTGTCTGTAACTGGATCCAGTTCCTCGCTTAAGTCAAACAGGAAACCTCCCGCTGGTGGAACGCCGAAGAAGAAAATGCCTGTCTCTTCGTGAGTACAGCTTTTGTTAAGTTTATTTTTGGAGTGAAAACCAGAGTTTTCAAATTCCAATTTGATCAGTAATTTGGGGACCACAGGGTTATTAGTCCGGTAGGAGTGCGTTACATGTGCAACCTTCTTAAGATAAAGTCAGCTTATCATCTTTAACTTACTCGTTTTTTAGAGCTCAGTCTGAACGTGATTCCAATTATGCGGTAACAGACGACCCATCAGAGCTCCGGCGACATTACGTAGCTTCAGCAGGAAGTAGTAGTACATCCGCACAGTGCTGGGAAGTTAGTTTGGATGAGCTACAACCTTTTAATAATCCTGAAAATGCGTTACGAGATTCGCTCAAATATTTGGCAAATACCGAAGATTGGTGAGTACTACTTTTAGTGAAAATTACGGCTTTTGATAATAAAACGTCACTGAGATTACCAGATTTAAATGCAAAAGAATAATGAAATGATTACGGTACGATACGAATTGAAGAGAATATAACATTTTTCTTCTGCTACCACCAGGGAGATGAAATGTGAAGGGATTCAAGGAATTCGTCGCCTTTGTAAACATCATCCTGAAGTATTGATTTCCCAACTACACGCTGTAACCCTTGCAGTCATTGCAGAGGTACGCCATGTAATAACTGTGATGTGCCCCATTGTAGTATGCTCTCTGGGTCCATATTAGATGTTGCAGCTTTGTCTCTAACCAGCCCTCAATTCTCTGTTTTTAGTCAAAAATTTTATTATTGGTTGTTGATTAACAGGTGAAGAATCTTCGATCACAAGTTTCTCGTTCAGGTATTTGCTGCCTTGGTGACATGTACACGACACTCGGAAAAAACATGGACAATGTAAGTGAGCTATCCTATTTGGTGTCTTCTTGCTCGCATGATTTGTATGAGTCTTTTTAACTCTCCCATTCCCATTATTAATTATGGCCACAAAAAACTGCAGTTCTAATAGTTGACTGGAAATGAAACTTGAAATTCCAGTGTTGTTTCCATTCAAATAGCACTTCATCAGCAGTATGTTTGCGTGGTATTATCTTTTGTTGCCAGTCTTTATAAAAACTTTTTAAGATCAGTTTAAACTGTGTTTAGAGAAGAATAAGTGTTCGGGCTATAAGCTAGTGTAGACAGTGTAATTTGATCTCCAGCTTATTTTCTTCGTTATTAGACCTCGCAACGTATATGACGTCATCACCACTACAAGATCATTGATAATTTCTTCGCTATAGCGTAGAAATAGCGTTATGACTTTCACATTGTTTGATGCCTTTTTTCCAGGAACTGGAAGTCACTGCCAAAATTCTTTTAGCAAAAGGCGGTGAATCAAGTGGATTTATCAGAGACGATGTTGAAAAGTCCCTTACAGCTATGGTCAGCTCACTTACTCCCACACGTGTGATGGTCGCGCTTATTTCCGGAGGGGCAAGGTTTGTTCTTAAACTAAAATCCCTTGTGATTTTGTGAGTCTTAGTTGGGCATTATGCTGTCAAGTTATAATACAAAAACTGTTCTTTTCAGTGCAACGTCAAGAACAGTTTTGCAGCTTATTTGGTTGTGGTTCGAACAGCTTTGTGATTGGCTAAAATAAATTACGCGCCTTTTTGACCCAATCAGAAGTAGACCGAAACTAAGGATAATTTGTCGCGCGCGTTTCCCGCGCTTCACTGGCGTGGACCACATTATATTTGTTTCGGGTTCTTGACCGGTTTATTTTCCTTGGCTGACCAGTTGAAGCTACAATTGGCGACAAAATTGTCGAGACATTGTTCTCAAATAGAGTAACTTCAGAGAACAAAAGAATCCACGCCCCTCTCCCTTCGGCACATACATACATACTTATATACATGATTTATTTTTTAGGCAGGTTAAGTGTTTGACAGCTAGAAAGCTGATGTGGACTTGCCAAAAAAAACTCAGAAAATCCTACTTACAAATACAAATAATACAATAAAATACAATAAAATTCTGCTTACAAATACACATACTTCCTATATAAACGCTCCTATGCAGATTTTATAATTCTATGATAAATAAGTGAATAATTAAATACAAGATTAGAACATAATAGGATACAGCCTCAAAGTATAAAAATCTTTCCTTTTTGTTGATAATGACGGCAGCCTCTTTCTGGAAGTTGATTTTATTAATAATGTTCCAGGCCTTTTTGCAGGCTAAGATTGAAGGTCTGTGCATTTTCAAGTTCCTTTAGATCATCGGGGTGACTGTTCCAGATTAGTGGTCCTCTATACCTTAAACTATTTCTACCTACTTCAGATTTACAGGATCGGATGATGTCAAGTTGAAACCTTCTGCACATGTCGTATCCATTGTCCTTTTTCTTTTTAAAAAGATTGTTGATCTCTGTTTTGATATTACCACAGTATACTTGAAGCATTAGAGTTACTAACTTTCTTCACAACATTGCATGGAGGGGATGGGGACGGAAAGCTTTATTTCCCCCATTTGAAGTCACTAAAACGTCAGAAAGCCGCTTAGGGCTAAGTGTTTCAACTTAGTTTGTCGCCGATTGTAGCTGACAGAGCTCACAGTGTCTTAGCTGGTCACATGCAACAACTTTCTACTTCTGAACCTCCATTAAGAAGCCGCATGTTAAGCGACCACCTTTTGGTCGTCCCGACTAGAGTTCTTCCATTGTTGTCACCTCTATTAAGCGGCCACCTTAGTTTGTCTTTATTTTAAAAATGTGATGAAGGAATGTCGCTAGTTGCGTGTTTGTTTCAAAATAAAGTAGTATTTCCACTGACGATTATGCCAGTTTATGGTGAACCTCTATTTAGTGGCTAGCTTCCATTGAGCGGACACTTGTCAGATCCCGAAGGATAGGCCATTTGTACTAAGAGGTCATGTAACATCATTTTTATGAAAATGAAAGTTATGTGATTTTCCCTTCGAAAAACGATTAGTGGGTCGTAGACAAAATAATAGTGATTTGGCTTTTCAAACCCGCACCATTTTCTTAAAATGAGTAAGTTCGTAGCTGGTCACGTGACCAAAACGTGATTTTTTTTTTTAAAATTATGAATTACCTCTTTCTGAACACAAATTTTGCACTTAAACTTCACGGAAAATGTTGAAAAGATGATGTGATAAAGTTTACAGCACATCTGAGCGTAACTATCAAACGTTTACCAAGATACAAGCAAAAAGTAGTTACATGGCGGTCAATACAAATGATACTACTTTGTTGAAAAAACAAAGTGCCATGAAATATCTCCCGTAAATGCGTTTCCTCTCAAATTTCGGATGTAAGATAATTTTTACGTGCTCTGTCAATTTTTGGCATCAGCAAGATTCCAACTCATTGTTTAAAGGAAGTATTGGTCAGTTGGCTTCTTAGTGCTGGTGACCTTGTCGGGTGATTTAGTCGCTTCACTTCATCGTGTAATAAACGATATTAGGTCTTTGCTGTCCATGAGCATCGTGACAACCCCGCTTTTTTTAACTTTCAATGTTGTTGTCTTATAGTCATCGTAATGTTGCTGTTCGTAAAACCACTGCCCAGTTCTTGAGCTTGCTGGCAGAACGCATGGGAGCCAGTCGCTTGATGAGTGGTGCAAAGGATGTTACTGAGAGAATATTACCAACTGCTGCTCAGTTTGTTACTGACGGAGGTCCGGAAACAAGGTACAGTGTATAAGCCATTGTATTGTTAATCTCCATCGAATTGATTTCTTACACAACACGTTTGTAGATCTACACCTGTTTTAATACCACACGCTAACATAGGACCTTTCTTATGGTTCAAACTGAGTAAAAATCAAAGAGAATCCCCTTCTAGCTAGTTTTGGAACAAAAACGCAACTTTTCAAAATATCTTTTCAATAACAGTAACTGCTGCAAACTTTGTATCGAATGGACAACAGTTTAAATTTTTATTAAGTACTTTAGCTTTGTAATTAGTGACTTTGGTTTTTAGCATTTTAGTAGCATGATTTCTTTAGTGTCTCCAATTAGTCCCGTTTGGGCTAAATACCTTCACACCTAAAATAAATGTTCTATCTATCTGTCCGAAGCGAAACCGGCATTTGCCGGTAAGCATTTGCTGGAAACAGTGGACTATTATCCTCTGATGTTCTTAGGGCTTCGTAACGTGCTCCTCCTCACTCGTGACGAAGCCCTAAGAACGTTTGTTTGGGAGGGTATTTCATTAGTATATTTCATTTGATATCGAACAAGCCTATAGTTGAGGAACTTCTCCAGCCACTTTACACAGATTGGCCTTGGGCCAAACAAAGGCAATTCTTAAAATCTAAAACAAGTTTTTACAATTGTTTGCGTGACGTGACAGCAATTTTGTTCCATTTTCAGGTACTATGGACGTAAGATTCTTCACATTATGTACGATCATCCAGAGTTTGACAAAAACGTGACCAAATATGTTCCGTCCAACCTACAGAAGAACGTGCGTGATACTGTCGAAAATCTCAGGACCAAGGTAACGTTTTTGATACAATAGAGTAGAGGAAGTGTGACGCCACAAACATTCGAATTTGTGAAGTTGCAGGATTGATTGGCATATCCAGAAAGAGCAAGATGAAAAGCGCTCTCTTGCCAAAAGTCAGCCTGTTACATGTAGTGCGAATTGGTAGGAGATATAAGCACCATTATGCTGTGATGACTCTATACAAACCCCTCTAAAATGGGCTTGGATACTAACCCCACCAACTTGCACTAATAGGCAGATTTTTAGGAAGGGGTCGTTTTCTTGTTTTTTCTGGATGTGCTAGCCAATCCAATAATTTCACAAGTTTAGTTTTTGCGACATCATCCCTTCTTTAAACTATACCCAATGTAATCTCATTCTCTCTCAATGTTATCTCCTTCCTGATTACTGTTAGTCTTTTAGTGACTCTCAAGGCCACCATTGTATAAGGCAGTTGTCAGTAATGCTTCTCATGATTGCTTTTTGGTTCTCAAACTAATTGCATGTCTTTCTCACGCACTTAGGGTCTTGGTGATCCACCCTCGGACCTCTCATCTTCCGCCCGGCAGCGGAAGCCCGCATCCGGCGGCGGAGGTTCGCGCAGTGGTGGAATGCGAGGATCTGTGGCCATGTCTCCGTCATCAAACTCCAGGTACTCTGAATAGCAGTTAAGTTAAACTCCTTTTTAGTCTTTGTGATTTCCTGACATTTCGTATTTTTTCCTTAGCTCTAGAGAGTCTTCTCGGAGTGGTAAATCTGTGGCCCGTGACGGTCTGATTCAGGTGAGTGGCCTGTGCAGAGAAATCACGTGATTGATATTTTCAGTTTTTTCCAACAGGTGTCTGGATATTTTTGCTTTTAGGGTGAAGAGGTGATTCCAAACATTATCAACTCTTTACAAGCGAACGACTGGAGGGAAAGGCAGCACGCTGTTGATCAGTTTGTTGATTTGCTACAGCTCAACCCAGATGGACTGGGACCTAAATTTACCAAGGTACGTACATATGTATACTTAAATTAAGGGAATTGCCATACGTTTTCTAAAAAAATGAGGTGAATGCTTTTGTTCCTAAGTAAACGCAATTTTCATCGTATAGAAACTTGAAAACTTTATTTTTGCAGGTTTTTGATGCATTCGTTCCTCGACTTCAAGATTCTAACAGCAAGGTACGTCCTTATGCACCTATCAATGTAAACCCCGTGGGGGGGAGTGCGGGCAAGGGGGTGGGGATTTGACAAATTTTAAAATTCTTTGACCAAATTCCCCAGAGTGGGAAACGAAAGGTCAATCAAAAGTGTCAAAAAAGCCCCCACCCCAGGAGAAAAAATCTAAACAAACAATACTATAATACTATACAAAACGAATAAAAGAACATTTCAAAAGTACGTTCTTAACTACGTTTATTTAAGGTTAATGTAAGCTCCGTTTAATTATTCGCTGTAATTAAGTATTTTCTCTCTCCACTAGCATCTTTTATTTTGAACAACAAAATCTCTCCAGGAAGATTGACCGTGCTATTATAATATTAATGAAACGCAAAATGCTTTATAACATCTGCTCAACATGTAGGAACAGGTCGGATCAGTGACCCGTAAAAAATCTAGCCTGCGAGCAAGCTCTCCATTTGGGGGATATCGTGAAAAGTACACGCGCGAGAGGCACGCGAGAGGAGACGCGATTGCGGGGGGTCCTTTCGCCGGACCCTCGCGGCTTCGCCGCTCGCTCGCGCGTTCGCTCGCCCGGAGAGCTTGCTCGCAGGCTATAAAAAATCCTCTGACTTTCATGGTGGAATTCAATTTCAATCGAGTTTTACAATCAGATGGGAACTTGAAGATAAAAACTTTCACAAAATAGACATTATCTGTTTAGTTGACAGTTTAAAGTATCGGATTATGGCGATTAAAACAAATGAAAACTTCATACCTTTCTCCAACAGCGTGACTGTCAGAAAGCCTCGAGGGACAGACTTGGTAACCGCCTCTGAATTGATACCAGGCTTCTGTCGGTCAAAGTGAAATTTCCCGATCCCGGGGTCGCTTCGCACGATCAAAAGCCCGACAGGGGGATAGTCTCAGGCATCAAATCCCCACCCCTTGCCCGCACTCCCCCCTCACGGGATTTACATTGATAGGTGCATTACATATATTCATAACTGGAACGATGGTCAAGGTTTCGAATAAAATTCATACTTGGCTCCGAGGCTGAGAAGATTGAAACAAAGGAAATCACGTTAAAGGGCGATGTCACGAGGATATAACTGTTTTAGGTCAATTCTGTGCTGTAGTTATTACTTAGTGCCTTTACTCAGACTGCACAAAATACTCCCTTAGAGTTATCAAACAAATGTCGTCGGGGGCACTAACCATATTAGTTTTTTTGGTGATCTTTACAGGCATAGCATTATTGCAAGTTTCAATTCATGCCCATCCTTGCCATCCGTAGCAACAGAAAACAGCAAACAGTTTCAATACCTAAAGATAGTGTTAAATAACAAAACCAGACCATTATTTTAATAGAAATCAGTTAATGCGAAGACACAATTAAGCTTTTCAAAAAATAGCAAATAGCGTGACGCCGTAGCTCGTTAAAATTCAGGTTTGAATTTTTTCCTTCTCAGGTGAATCTACACGCCCTACAGTGCCTTCCCAAGATCCTTCCCTGTCTTGCTAACCAATCAGGGGCCCTTGTTCCTCCGTTGGTGAGCGCCTTGACGTCTAATCTTGCATCCAAGAACTCAAATATTTTTTCCACTGCAGTGGGAGCCCTAGATGTTCTGATTAAAAATATAGGTAACAGTGTTTTTGCTCTTATTTCTCGCCTAAAACTTCCTGCTTTGATTTCCATAACGACTGATGCAGGGAGTCATAAATCATATTTCTGAGTGTGGGTGAACTCCTTTGAGTGAATGCTCAGCTGTCGGGCAGCAATTACTTTGGTACTGTGTATTGTATTGTATACCCTAAACTTTCGATTGTAGATAGAACTCAAACATCTGACGATAGAAGCTAGTCAGCACTTAACATTCAAATCCATTGTTCAATTTTATGTTTTTCTTTGTACATCTTTTACCAACAAATCATATGCACGGTCTTGTTCTTCCATAAATAGTTGCTACTTTTGTTTTGATTGACGTTGCTCTCGTTTATAGACAATAGCCTCCTCGTTCAACCATTTTGTACAACAACGCAATACGGAAGTGGCAGAGTCAAACCTATCATGATCGAGAAGTTAGCAGGTATGAAAACTTGTTCTTGTTGATGTTTATTTTGTAAAGGTAAGGGACTTGTCAGAAATTAGCAGAGGGGAGGGGCGGTGGAAACAAAGGGAGGGTCACAACTTTTTGAGACTCAGAAAAGGGATGGGTCATGAAAAATGGGCCGTTAAAAGGGGGAGGGTCATGCAAATATGTGCCCATGACCTTGTAAAGGTTCACCCACAGAAGAAAAGGGAAGTTCTTTATTTTGTTCAAAAAAACCTGGGAGAAATAGGAGAGTCGAGTGATCAGCTGTCAGAATCAGAGTCGAACTCTTAATGCTATCATCTAAAATGTGTGTATATGGCATTACAAAGAACAGGTTAGAAATATATTTTGAGCTTTTATAATACTGACTCACCCTAGTGTATTGCAAGAACTAGATTTTATCATTTATACAAGAGGGGGAGGGTCATGATGTTTTAGGCCAAGGTTAAGGGGAGGGTTAGCAAATTTCACTCCCATTGCAAGGATGGGTCACCTCATTTCCAAATCCAAATTTAAAATTCCCACCCCCCCCCCCCCCCCCCCCACCTGCTAATTTCTGACAAGTCCCTAAAACACAAATTAATTTTGTGTCAAAGGATGAACCAAAATTTCTGACACACTTGCAAAATGGTTATTGTTCCCTTGGCTGTGTGTCTTTGTAAACCATATTTAGTGGAGGAGACTTGTTATAAAAGCCAGCGATGCTGCAGTTTATATTGGGGGATCCCTGACCGTGCACAATCCTTTGGCTCACAAATTGTGACTGAATAAATTAATGTGATGTTTCTATTGGTCAGTAAGTTCAGAATGATAGGAAAATGCTATTGAACGTTGTGCACGGTCAGGTCCAAAAAAGGTAACAAAAATATACAACAAAGGAGTCTAAAGGGCTTCATAACCGTTGCACTTGCGAAATCTAACTATAATGAAATGTTTCTCTCAATTTATTACATAGTTAAAGTGCTAAACAAGAAAAAAATAGGACCTCCGCCTTTAAAACGTACTATTCCTGGTGTGAAGAAAATGTCGGAGTTAACCGTGCTGTCCCAGACTGATCTTTTATCTAACATAAACTGGAAGAGACGTGACAAATAAGAGAGCGCAACGAGCATGTCACGCACACGTCTTGCAGCAACCACGTTACAAGAAATCTGAGGGCTGTAAAACAGTTCAGTTCAACCCTGAAGGCCTTTTCTCGTAAAAAAATCAAATACGACACGCAGTGTTTCATCCAATTTTCTGACCAGTCGTTTAAAGCCCTGTTTGCATATGATTGCTACGATCGCTGCGATCGCTGAACCTTTTTTTTCTCAGCGATCGCAGCGATCGTAACGATCATATGGAAACTGGGCTTAAACTGACTTCGAGGTGTCTGGATTTCTGATGAAACACTGGGTAGAGTGTTGGATGGTATGTAGCTTCTCAAATGGCAATAATTCTTGAAGAAAATCAAAACTTTTAAAAGTTCTCAAAGTTTTATGATGATTAAGATCCGATATGCGAAGTGATTTTAGCTTGCGCTCTCTTCTGTTTCCTCGCCACTAGGTTGTCCCCAGCTCAGAGCAGCGACAAGAGACGGCTGTATAGGCGAATCTTTGTTTACACTTTTTGCCTCATTAACATATGCTTATCACTATCTGATGACGCCAATAAGAAAAATTTCTGAATGTTGAAAGGGCATAACAGTGTCAGTTATCTTTAGAAATTTGAGCCCAATACCACGAATGGTTTCGGAGAAATTCTCTTCTAAAAACTCGAAATTTTACAGAGAATGTATAGCACATTAACTTTTTTGCCACCCAGCAATTTCGCAGTTTTTGATGACTGATATTTCCTTCAATCCTGCTTGCAAAGAGCTGAAAATTGCACAAATTGCTCATCTTAATCAGCTCTTTCAACTTTTGCATTTTAGTTTATATATACGGCCACGGCTTCTATGAGTTAAGTTGTATGCTAATGAGGAAAAATGTAAACAGTGACGTCAGCAAACATTCGCCTATTCGCAGGCTAAAGCGATTTCCTTCATCTTGTGAATTACTGATGATTTGTTTTGAAAACTCTTCGCCGTGTTTTTATCTGTTAGGTATTTGTCCTACTGTGTACAACCGAAAGCCTCAGGTTATAACACGACATGTTCTGCCCTTGTTGTGGAATCTCCTTAGCTTGTCAAGTAACGGAAGTGCAGGAGGCAATAACACATCTATACGGGCTTCGGTTGGTAAATTAACAACAACACTGTACTCCATCATGGGAAGTCTTTTTATAGAGCAAGCATCGACGCAATTACCAAGAGTACAGGAAAAAATTCACGATATGATTGGATCATGACAGAAAAATACAGTATGCCGGACATTTGGGGCTGAAAATTTGGGTTGATCTTTGAGAAAAAAAGTTTTTCGAAACTGCAGTGAGGTTTTTTTCTTTCCAATATTATTATTAGCTAAATTTACAAAAAAAAAATTCACATGAACTAAGCATCTCCTAACTGTGGTAGTTATAACCACTGGAGGCAGTTAGGGGAGAAAAGAAATGTGATAGGCAGTTTTTGTAAATTATTTAGTGCAGTTTATTTATGACAGAAATAGGTTTTGCCATGCCACGCAATTTTTAAAGACAATATGGCAGCAGTAACTCAGAAGGGACGGTTGATCTTATAAACACTGGCATCTCTCTTTTTAACGATAGCATTTTATTTTCGTAATAAAAACCATCTGATTGCAATTTGTAAAACGATGAAGACTGGCCACCTTGCTTACGTTGGGTGACAAGTCAAGGAAGGGATGGAGCAGTTTTATCGCGTCTTGTTGTGCAACAGCCTTACTTTGAAGTTTACAGTAGCAATTTTACACTGGCAAAATATTGTTCGTGTAGCTATAAGATAGTAGCGTTGTGCGTAAGTTAAATTTATTTATTGAGCACGTAAATTAAGGGTTATGAAAGAAACGTATCATATGTTAGTTAGAATAAACATGAGTTGACCAAAGGCGAAATTCTCCAAAGGCATTTATTGCAAGGCACTTGGACAGCAGTCAAGAGAAATAGCTTCTTGATAATGTATACTTAATGTAAAAAGGTTTTAAAGACATTTTCATTTCTCGTCGAGGGAAAATTTGGACATTGGTTTTGGACATTTTTTTCCCTGACTGTGGGAAAAAGCTAAAATTATAGTTAACCAGATTATTTTTGTAAGGTTGCAGATTTTTATTTGTACAGCATTTGTTAGGGTGTAATTTGAGTGTAGCTCAATTTATTTATTAGTTTGAGTCTGAGTTTCGTTTGCAGAGTGGTCAGCACTATTTGTGTTGTTGATAGCGGCGCACAGGCTGTGAGAAACTAAATTACTTGTGAAATACAGCTATTTTTATAAACGTTGGAAAACAAGCAAAAGGCTTTAGGCCAAGATCGCAAAGTAGTATGGGTATTTTCAAATCCCTTTCCACTCAATGCCATTCTAAAATCTCTCGACGGACATCAAATGGATTAGTGCCAGCTAAAACTGCGTTAAGACAAAATCGCGCACGTAAACTTTAATAAGTTTAGCCTTTAATCTATTAATTGAACTTTCGGACACAAGTATCTTTATTTCCTGGTTGACCATACAAGTCATGAGCTGCTTTTAGTGACAGCGTTATTTGGGAGTCAGTTTGTTCAGTTTGTGCGGATGCAGGTCATGTATGGCCGCACTTTTTAAGGCCTTTCAGGTACCTCGGTAGGCTTTTGTACATTATGCTTTTGGTTCCCCACTTAAATGTTCTCTTTCTTTTTAATCCTCCATTTTTTCTACTAGAATGTTCTATCTTCTCCCGCTCAAAGTCACTTCAGTGCTGGTAAACACTCATCATACAGAGGCTTTTTTTGTTAATATGTGGTATAACAACAATATAGACAAGTTTATTGTTTTAGTACAGCAAAATATAATCCTCGAAACGGTGTGTTTAAGGATGGCGTTTGAATTTTTTAATTTGGACTTTTTTCTTGAAAATGTTTTAACACTTTGTTAATTTCCATTTTCCTAGGAATTCCGGGGAGTTTCCACTTAAATGCTCGATGAAATGTTAGCATTAAACTCTGTCATCACCTGAAAATTTTGTTGCATAACGCTCCACACGGTTCCTGATGAAGGCAAGTACCTCATTGCCCTCACACCCTAACACCTCTTTTATCCATGTCACACGCGGCTCTTCGCCATGTGGTCGCGGCGTCGTAAAAAATCCCATATTACCTTGCGGTCTTGCTTTTAAGGCGTTTTGCTTTTTTTTCGACAATTTTCTCCGAAACAGCTGTAAGCTGCTGTCCTATTGCCATCTATAAGAGGCTTTCTTGCCACTTGTCATATCTCAGTCATGTAGCACAGTTTCACTGTTTGTGTGAGACGTAACGAACGATGTTATATATTTTGTGTATTGTCCCATATATGGGAAGATTGAAGTTCCCAGAGTAACTGGACTAGTACATTTAATGAAAGTGAGAGTGGAAATAAACTTCAAATTCAAGATTTAATGGAAAACTGTTGTTTTTACCGAGAGAGCATCCGTAATCCAGACTACGAATAGTCTTATTTCCTTTTTGATCTCCCCCTTTTCCTCCGCATTTTGCGGAGGAAGCGGTTTTCACTTCTCACGGAGGTTATTTGCTAAACACCACTTTGCGGAGCGCGCGTGGTATTTATGCAGATCAAGGAGAATGTTATTGGCCTTGGTGGAAAACAGCCTCCCAGATCATTAATTGTTTTGTCTTGCTTGCGTAAGCTGGGAGACTCATAATCTGCGACGCTTTTTTCGCCCCGGGGGGGAGTCCCTTATATAGGCTATAAGGGTATGTGCGGCGCCAAGGGGTATGTTTTTTTCAACCGTTTTGGTCTGAAATAGGGTATGGTTTGTTCACTCTAGTCTTGAATTGGATATGTTTTTTAGACGAAATAAGCTTTTTCTTCATCATTTGGCGATAAGACCATTTCCCTTTTAATGTTTGCGCCAACTACCGTGTACGTGCCGTAACAGCTTGTCACGCGCTCCGGTCACGCGCCAGGCTCCAGGGCTTCAGGTGTGAAATAGGTTACCAAATTTTTGATCAGGTCTGAAATAGGGTAGGAAAAAATCACAGACTTTGGTCTGAAATAGGGTAAGAGTTTCAGGAAGCGTGCCGCACATCCCCACCCAATTTTTCTGAAAGTACCCCCCCGCCCGGGCATTTCTGTCGTTTCTGGGTCAGAAATGGCGGGTCATCATGCCAGGCGTTCCTTGCGGACACCGTGGAAACTGGGACTAAGAATCGTTGCGTGATCGACGCCACGCACCTTGCGCATGCACGCGTGAAAGCTTAGGAAAGATTAAATTTAGAGCTTTTCGGAAACGTGTCGGTCCACGAATTCTATCGTGTGAAAGCGTTGATTACTTTGGAGCAAGTGAACACTACTGAGTGGTCGAGAAAAAATAATCTGAATTAGCAAAATTGCGATGGTCGGGTGTTGTAAACTTTCACTGTCTGCAAATGAGTCTTGTGATGAGCATACGATTTCTTTTCGGCGTTGATTGAAAAGACGTGCCATGTAAATCACTTTTTCGATATCTGGCAATGATGTTATTTCTCTGGAATCGAGGCCTTTGAATTTTCGTGTATTTATACATGCGTATAGCCTGCGACCGCAGACGTATTTCCGGTCGTCGCTAACACGCGTACTAAATCAACTCAGAAACAAGTAAAAAGTATCGACGTCGATAAAGTAGGAAGTAAAAAACATTTAGCGAGTAAATCTGTTTCGTAAATCTTTTTCGAGTAAATTTGTTTCTCCATCTAATCTTCAAGCAAGCGAGACTGAATGCCGCTGTAAGCGGCTTCTTGTTCAAAATATTTCCAGGGTCTTAACAAGCTTACACTTGGTAGATGTTCTTCAAACCTTCGGCCTATTTCTCGGCACAGTTTCAGGATCTAAACAGATGTTTTTCTTGCAGGTACCCGTCAAAAAGTAAATAACACTCATCGAGCAATATGTTTTGCATATTCTTGTAATTCTTCAGTGCAGTTTTACTCAGAATTCAGTTATTTCGTCTTGGGATAGCCGTGTTCTCAAGTGCTCAAGCAACCTCGTTTCCAGGCAAATTATACCATCGAGCAACGTCGTTTCCAAACGTGAAAAGGGTCAGCGGTTATGAAGAATTAAAAGGCGAAATATTTTTAGCGTAGCCTGCGTGCAGGCGCAAAAAAGGGAGGGAGACGGGGAGGCAGAAAAGCACGAAAGCCCTCCCTCCCCTACCCCCTCCCTTTTTCCCTTTTTCCCTATCCCGACCCCTTTCGACGCCTGCTACGCAGGCTAAAATATTTTAAATGAATAATAAAGCTCGCAAAAACTGCACGGATAAAATGATACAACATGCCATGCCGCCACTGGTTTCATCGCGAAATGAACCAGTGGTGGCGTCGTCAAATGTCGTCGGTTTTCTTAGTCTAGAACTCACGCAGACGTTATTTGGGGAACCTGTGTCAAAGCCCTAACAATGGCAAGTGCGTAGGACTCTACTCCCACCCCACCTTCGTCAAGCTATCAAAAATTTTAAGTTAATTGGAAGGTAATTACCGAGGTAATATTTCTCTGAAATCAAAAGATTTGTACCGTGTAACGGTATCCTCAGTTTGAATTGGCACCGTCTAGCAGACTAGCACTAAGACTAGCACCCAACCAGCAGCCACACCCAAGGCTACCCATCTCAGTCTTCCCTCCTCTGAACGCCACAAGGCTCGGGTTCCAAGCTCGAGTACCGTATTACATCAGCGCAGACAGGGATCAGACATAAGTGGTCGCGTTGCACGCCCCTGTTCATTCAGCATAAAACATACTGTTCACTAACATCTGAAAGGTAAGTTTTATTCTTTTTTTTTCGTCTCTCATATCACATACACCAGCTGATTGCTTGTATCGTAAGGTTATAGTTAGAGGCTTTCCATATTGAGTTTCTGTTTTCAGCGAAATAAACTTGAAGCTTAAGCTCATAACTACTTAAGTTCCCTTCAAGTTTCGAAGTCTTAAATACACTATGTCTTAAGCTTTAATTTTAATCAGTTTAAGGTAACACCTCAAAATGGAGTGTTTTTCGATCGTTTGGTTAATATCATCGGGGTCACTTCCAAGCCAGACCGTTCCACAATATAGTCAGCAAAAACAAGGGCACTACTATAATTAAAAATCGACACGAAAAGGTATTTTTTGCTTAGTTATGTAGGTGTTTACTTATTTTAACGTTTAAGCGTATAAACTTTCTTTGTTAGACCAAACTGTGCAAACTCTGTATTCACTGTGCCTGTGTCATCAGCCAAGGCGCAAAAAGGTATACCGACACAAGGTATCCAAGTAGAACAGCTTTGTTTATTTGGTTCGTGCAATCGCTCATGTCTTCTTGATATTCTGCGTCTCGCATGTTAATGTTAGTTTTGTTTTCGTGACCTTGGTTCAGTCCCCTTTTTTAAGTTCGTGCAAACGCAGATGTTCTCTGTTATTCTTTTGCGGTCGGAAGATATTATATTACAATATTAAGAATGCGCTAGACGCCTTGTATGTTGATGAATTTTTTTGTTTTCGTGACCTTGATTCGCACCTGACCATTTTAATCTAGATCAAGTAAGTGAACGTGAACATATACTTTATTAAAGTTTGAAGCAACATACCTGAAAGGTCAAGACTCGATCTGAAGTGTGAAATTCAGGGTGATAATATTTTTCTCTCTTGATAATAATAATCCATCTTGGTGCATAATTGCCGTAATTATTGATTTATTTAAGCAAAGTACCAAGCTTTTTGAGAAAAATCCACTTTTCAGCCAGTCTGCAGAGTATGGCAGGTGCAAGTGCAGGTTTTTTTAACACAGGGACCGCGGAGACCTTTTTAAAGTGGTCGGGGCTATAAACTCTGGCCAATACAAGGAAACATTCAGGTTGGTGTTTCGCCATTATCTTGCATTTGCGTACCATCTTATTTACCAGCTCAACAAATATAACATAAACATCCTCAGCTGTTATACTATCCAATATACCTCATATTCTAAATAAACCTTCCTAAAGTTGCTACTTTTTGAAGTTGCCTGCAGTGCTGAAGTTTCTCTCCCGGTTCTCATTGCGGGAAACAAACTCCTGTGTAGCTATAGAGATACTGTCTGTTCCCTGCTTGTGACCATTCAACACCGCAAGGTCACCCATCCTGGATGGAAACCATGTCTTCAGATGCCTCACACTGAGATGAGAATGAACGCTCGCCAGCAGCACTGGTTGCAGGATTTACAGCAGGCAGCTTACAGATAGTTTGGACTTCCTGAATTAACTTCTTTTCTGGTTCTGGAAACTTTGACACCACCAACAGGATTTCATCAAAACATGATGTCTTCTCCTTTAACATAACTTCCAAAATACTTAGTCGCATGCATAGGTAGTACCCCTGTATCAACATCTTCCCTGTGTGATGTTTCAAGAAACTTGAACTGTTCCTCATAGTCATCACCATTAACAGCTTTAATCAAAAAGGTCTTCATCTGGGCGTAGAAGCTGTTGCTTTCCGGATTAAAGCGCTGATCGATAGCACTGACAATAAGATCAATAGACTCATAACAGACCCTTCTAAATTGATCCTTGGCAGTTTGGGGGTACCTTGGTGCACCAGTGCCAACCTTCAGTTTGGCCGAAGTGCATCGCTTTCTTGGAAGCGTTGGTTCACCAAAAAGGCCTTCACTCGTGCAGGAAACATTAGCACAGAAATGGCTGAAGCTCTTATCACTAGTGGGTATTTTTGTGAGTGTCTCCTTTGTTAGATTTGCCAGGCGCTGTCCACTGACTGCAGCCACCTTAGTACCCTGAAGATCTTTAGATAGATTATGGTGTGGGAATAAAGCTACTCTCCAAGACGCAAACTAAAGAAAAAGTCAAAGCGTTACATTCAGGCCTTATATCCTATTATCCTTGAACGCACATTGGGTTGTAATCGTTTGGACAAGAAAACATCCCACTCTTCCATAAGGACTGCATAGTTCTCAAGAATTGGTCGAAAACAACTGGCTCTAACCGTCCACCTTTTAGGGCAAAGTCCAATAATGTAGACTGGAGCCCTAAATAATAAATCCCAGCAAAAAAGTGGTAGGCGGGCTATAGCCCTACCAGCCCCTCCCCCTCCACAGTCCCTGTAACAATATATAAGAAATAAGGGCCTAAAAACGGCCCTGGCATGCTTAAGATCTTGTCGAGTTCTGCCATACTCTACAGACAGGCTTTTGAGCATAAAGCAATCAAATCTGGCCATTTAATGTAAAATCAGCTGAAAAAATTGGCAAAAGTTCATTTTTAGGTTGATTGATTAAACCCAACTCGAAATTTTGCTTTCTGCCCATGCCTGAACTTTGTAAGCCAATATTTTGCATCTGGATCAGAAGGCTGCAAAGTTTATGACCTGTATTTTGACATTATGGTAAGAGTTAGCTCTTTATAGGGATGACAGTGACCAAAAATCCAAAAACCGCTTGATTAGCCTCAAAAGACATTTTTCGGCAAAATTTCCTGGGGTCAATATGTTAAAATAAATGGATTAACCTTGTTCCCAGAGCCCTTTCTTTCTCATCCCCAGGAACAAGAGAGAGGGGAAAGAGAAGGAGAGGACTTTGGAAATGCGGTTTCAAATACGTGTGATGAGGATAGCCTGACAAAACAGCAGACATTTCTCAACACCATCACTGTTTTCCCGGCAAAGTAATATCTGAGGAAGAAGTTTAGAAATTTCAAACTTGTTATGTGTCACTACCCAGATCTGGGTCGTACAACTGATTGGCGGTGCCACAAGGGAAATATTCTTTAACCAATCAGTAGCACTACCCCGATCTGAGTAGTGACATGACATCTTTAGGGAATAATTTTCTGCACTAGTTCCTCAAACATCATTTTGAGGGAAACCACTTGTGGCATTGGAAATGTCAGCTGTGCTCTGAGGCTGTGATTAGAAGTAAAGTTTTATTATCTGTCTCAGTCACTATCATTCAAAATTTAGTTTAATGGGACAGTGAAAATCATCATATTATTTTGTGCATTGGAGATAGTAAAACATGATTAAAGTTCTCCTTGTTAGGTGGGTAAACTACTCTATACATGTGTCCTCAAGATTTTCTAGGTTGTACGATTTAAAGTGTATCCATTTGAAAGCTGGGATTTGGATTTCAAAGTAATATGGGACAAGATTTGAGGTTGAAAATTTGCACGGGATGTGGGATTCTAAAAGTATCCATCCATTGAGCAAGAATTTGGTTTGGAATGACTGGATTGAAAAAGCCTTTTTGCCACTAATTAGTAACGTGCGAAAAGGGAAATGGAACCAAATAAAATGCATTTGTTTCCTGCTATTGGCCGATTTTTTTTCCTTGTCCCTCGTAACAGTCCCAGAAGTCTTTGCTAAAGTAAAGTTCACCCAGTTCCCTTTTCATAACCTTAAGTGGTGAATTAAGGACCCTATGTACTATAAGATTCATGGTTCAGCCATTACATAAAGTAATGGTTCGGTAATGCAAAACACAAAACGTAAAGATCAGAACACACTAAGCATCCTGTTGTGACAACAAACCACTCTTTGTGAGGAGAAGTTGTTGCACCAGATTGTGGTGACATATTGCAGGGACAATTTGCTTAGAGTGTAGTGGAGAATTTTTGTGAAAATCGTTGTCTCTGCGGCAGAATTTTGTCACCAGGACAAGTTACAAAAGTCAAAGCTAGTGTGTGCTGACCAGTAATGAATTATCCCAAGGAATCTGTCTTTGGAAAGAACAGGATATCATAGTTAGATAGACTTCCACAATCAGCCAATAAGAGGTTAGCCAGTCCACATGTATTCTGTGCCATGCATACCTGGGGTCAGTTTTATTACAGTTTTACAAGTTTAATTTACAATTGTAGCCATTGTTTTAGAGTCAGATAACAACAGCTACACTTACAAAATTACGCTTGTAAAAAATTAATAGAACTGACCCCTGTTTTATACCTTCCTTGGTCATGTAATTTGTTGATCTGGCAACTGACTATCATGCTATGCAGTGCCAGCTATTCACAATACCTACAAGGCACTAATACTAATTAATTATTTGTTTAAAAAACTGATGCAGTGATTATTTACCTTAACTTACACCACCCATGTGCTGGTTTCTTTCAGGATTCAAAAACAACTAAAGCTTGCTAATTAGATCCTGGCTAGACACCAGGTAAGATATTGCAAACCTCCCTGCCCCCGTGTTTTTTTGTGTGTCCTATGCAAGCCTTATTCAGGGGCATTAGGGACTGTTCATTTTTTATCAGGTAGTGGGGGGCTGGTGGGATTTGAGGGGGGGAGGCATGCCAAAAAATATGGCTTCAAAGGAGGGGGCAGGGGAAAAATATTAGCGGTGAAGGGGGAGGGGGTTCCCCACCCCAAAAGAATTCTTTTAAGTTTTGTAGTGACGACATCTGTGACAATAGGGAGCTTAACAACGGCATCGAAGACGTCACCCAAAAAGTGAATTCGCCTGCTTCAAAATTCATCGCTCTTATTGTAACTCTTTTAATAGTTTGTCAAATGTTGGCGTTAAATTCTAAAGGACTGTATCTAAGTTCACAAAAAGACAAAGAAAATCGTTGCCATGTGTTCCTGTCCTCCTTAAAACGTGAAATTAGGAATTTTCACATCATCTGGTAATAGTCTTGCAGTGACGGCAAAGACATGTACAAAAAAGCATGGTGCACGTGCAAAGGTGTTGTTTTGCTTATCTAAACCTATTGCTTTTTTGCCGTTCTCTTTGCCGTCGCTGTCATCTTTGCTTTTCACTCCATAATGCAAACAACCTATCAGAATTCCAAAAAACCTGCATTTCTGATGTTTAGCCTAAAGTTCATTTTTTCGCCGGGAAGCACTCTCCTGGACCCCTTTCTTTATTCTACCCCACCAAAATGACCCAAATAAATAATATCCAGTCCCACAATAAAAAATAGAATGTCTCTCGCCTTTGACCACGTAACTACTGTAGCAGTGTTATTTTGTTGCTTCAGGTAACGTTTGCTTAGTGTTTAGTGTTACCATCGATCGGTTTGAGTAGTGTTGTGGGTGTCATAGTGTAAGTGTGAGGGAGAAAAACGCTACAAAACTTCCATTCGATTTATGTTCAGAGGTCATTTTTGATGATTTCATTTTTTCTTCAACCTTTCTTTTTCAGGTTTTCTCGCTTTTTGTTTTGAGGGAGGAGGGGGTCATCATATCCTACAGGAGCTGCCCTTCAAATCCCACCAGCCCCAGTCCCCCCATCCCATAAAAAATGAACTGTCTTTTAAATTGCGACTCAAATGTTATGGCTGAGTCGAACATAAACATAACACATCTTTTTTAATAAAAGCTAAAGGAAACTAACTCAGAAACACCACTAAAACAGTTTGCTACGTCATAAAATGTCACGTGATCTTTTTTGTTTCGCGTAAAGTAGCGTTTTTGAGTCAAAAAAATGATACGATTTTGGGCAACTATAAAAGGTTTATGTTACCGGGAAATCAACTTATTTTGCGAGGAAAAAATGTTTAAAAAAAATCACAGAGATGGTTTTTTAGGGAAACGTATGGTTTGGGAGGTCTGGGAGGTGCTTTTAAATATCTTTGAAATCCAATAACTTGAATATTACGTATCGTGTCGTGTCGTGTCGTGGCGTGGTTTTCACTGTTTACTCCCCTTCTAAATCTCTTTCAGACTTTTCAAGTTTGACTTTGAAATTAAAAATTCATGTAATCCACTTTGATGACCTCAGACGTTGTGACGTCATAACTTGACATTTTGCGTCAAACAGAAACTTAAAATAAAATAGTTGGTACGTTTGGTCAAGAGATGAAAATAAATGTAAAAGATAAATAAATTTAGCCTTTAGTCAATGATCTCTTTGAGGGATGGTTTGGCCCAACCGTGGATTTCTCAGAAACTGCTATGTTCTAATAAATAGCTAAAATATAAAAAGGTTTAATTTGATAATAACCATTTTCCGAAAAGCGATAGTCTTGAGTCTTTTGTTAAACGTTTAAATTGTCAGAACATCTAATTTCTAGTGGCATTGAATTTTTTGTTTCAAGGCATGAGCTACACTATTGACATTCAAGAAGGTCCTGAAGAGAGCTTTCCTCTTGTTGGACAAACTCCGGAGCAAAGTGACCATTGTTATAGCCCAAGTGGCTCATTTGGTCTGCATCTTCTTCAGCCTGATGGCCACCGGTCAGACCAAGAACAACAAGCGCAACAGATGGCAGGTTATGGTACAGGAAGTCAAACTTTCCCCACAGGTATCGCATTTTCCGGGGGAGGTATTCGATCAGCAGCATTTTGCTCAGGTGTACTGCGTTGGATGCTGAAGAATAATCAGAGAATGGATTATCTGAGCTGTGTGTCCGGGGGAGGTTACACGGGGGCAGCATTTCTCAGCTGGATGCACCGTAAAGGTCCGGATACTGAAAAGTGGCAAGATAAATTCTTTGAAAAAATGCATGAGAACGCTGGATATCTCTGCAACTTTCAAAAGCCTTGCTCTGCAATCCTTGACCCAATCTTTTTCATATTTTTTTTTATCGTTACTGTGTTGGTTTTGCCGTGTTTGCTCTGGTTTCCCTACGCATTTCCGGTGGCCGAAGCAGTTGACTTCTTGTGTGGAGACATCTTGCGTGAGAGCAGTAGCTGTAATGAGCCCGGCAATCAACCAACTGTTGATCCAAAGAAGTCAAAAAGCTCCTACCTGTTGATGGAACTGTACGGTAACTGTAGCCCAACATCTAAACGTATCACCCTCTTCACCACAACGTTTGTGGTGTCCTTAATTTTGTACATCATTTCAAGGTCAAGATGTAAATTCTCCCGCCGTTTCAAAGGCCTCTTAAGATTGTTTTCAACCGTCATTGGTTTGTTCTTTGCCTTTACCTTTCTCCCATGGATAACTTATGACTTTCTTTGGCCTGTACAAGTCTGGATTCAAGTTGTAATATTCTTCATTTGCCTTGTACTTCCCTTCTTTTTCCCTATTATTCGTAACTATGCAGGCCTTTTCCTTATTTTTTATGTTTATGTGTTCATTGTGAGCTGGAAGGTGTTTAAGATAGAGCTGTTGGGCGAGTTTCCTTATTCGGATGCTCTTTTCTATCTACTGTTGGTGATATGCTGCGCGTTGATCATGCTTTTCCCAATTCTGGCAACTATGCACCGTGCTCTGTTCAACGCTTACTACAGGTTAGTAAAACCTACCCACAAATAGTTTGTTAAATTCTCAGAATAGAAAATTATTAGATAAAAAGAGCTGAAAGCAATTCAGAAATTTATAGAATTGGCATGAATGAATCTACTGATTTCCGAGTAGTTATAACGAACAATAAACGAAAAGTTAAGGGAAAACTTGGTCATGTAGTTTCACGTGGTACAAATTCACGTTTGCTGTTTGCCGTAAATGTGACTCTTTTGAGACCCTAAGATCGAGGTTTGGCCATCTTATCGTGAACGGCAAACTGCGCTTTGCGGATAGCGTTTTCACGTGACCCGTCTGCCCATGTTTTGGCACGTCTGCCCATGTTTGTTTTCATTGATTTGTTCGCTTCTACTGTATTTTCGCTGAGAAGTCGTCTTCAAAATTACATTTCGACGAAATAGAATTTGATACATCGTAAGTAAAAAAAGAGTTCTAAAAAGTAATGTGGATTTGTGATGTTTTAGTATGCGAAAGAATCTTGCGAAAAATCACCTACCTCTAGAGATTGGTCTAGCCGTACACACGGGAACTTCAAACCACAAACGACGCTTTTAAGGATATCTGCATAGCGTTGGACCCATTCAGTATTACGTAGACGTTTACACAGACATTAATTCAGTGAAGTTTACCTCAAAACTAAATTAAAAACCCCCGTCCACGCAACCTGCGATTGCAAACTTATCTCCCTGGGCCCGGTTCCTGAAGTGCCGATTAGCGTTAATCGAGGATTAAAATTTTGTTCCATTTTCGTATTTTACATTCCTATGCATTACTTAGGGTAACATTTTGTGTTATTATTACTGTATCTCGTAGTAAAGACTGAACAGTATATTGTAACCTCGAGTTGCAGGTTCTTAGACGAGAAAACCATGCTTGAAATTTGGCTTAATCCTGGGTTAAACTTAACCATCTTTCGAGGAACCGGGCCTGGGGCCCGTTTCTCGAAAGTCCCGGTAACTTTACGGGCCCGAAATCAAATATTCAAATCGAAATATAAAGAATAAGAGCGCAGGTCCTGGCTAGCAAACTACTCCATTTCGTTTCATTAACTGATAGTTTCATCATGTTAGATGCAAACCTATTGAAACTTCGATCTTTAACGTAAACGGAGACAGCTTACCGGGCCCGTTAATTATCGGGACTTTCGAGAAACGGGCCCCTGATCTCTGGTCGTCGCTTCTCTCCACCCGAAACTGAGTAACCTTCTCTTCAAGGGGAGAAAAGCGGTGGAAGTACATGTGCGTTCGTAGAGTCCTGCAGTCTACCGGATTTGTATTGGGATTCATCTTGTTCCCAGGGCAGTCAAATTAACCAAGCCGGTACTTACTGATCCCTTTCTTTTTAGCAGGGCGTTAAAGTCTCATTCTTTGAATGTACTCGGTCCCGTTCAAATAAATCTGTCTTAAGTTAGCGTTTTAAATTAAATGTAAAACGACTAGTCGACTTCCTATTACAGGTTTAGGTCGTTTAGCGTTGGTGTCAAGAAACTCAGGCTTTGTTTATTTAGGTCGCCACTTACTTGAAGGAGCATCTAAAAAATCTGCCGCTTATATAAAAAACGGTTTTTGGCTGTCAAGATGTAATATATCAAGCATGAGACGTAGTGTTTCATCACCAGATGAAACACCGGGAAGAGAGTTGAAAATACGACGCGCAGCGGAGTGATTTTTGACGAACATCGAGGTGTTTCATCTGGTTATGAAGCGCTGTATCATTTGAAATGATTTTAGAGGGATAAATCAAGACACAAAATTGAGCAGTTTTTCATCTGATTTTCAGACACTCATTAAACATTTCCTTTGTGTTTTCGTTATGAATTGTTAATAAGTTTAAGAGGTTAAAATCAAGCACCTGTCGACAACATCTCGCGCGTACACCCTGCGCGTGCGCCTGTGGTTATCGATATAAACACAAGTTATAATAGTCCCACGCTTATTTCTTTGCTGCAGGTGGTCACTATCCAAAGCCTTTTTCAAGGATCCAGAAGGTTTCCCGTGGAAAGATGTGTTTCCTTTTTGCTGGGTCGTGTACGAAAGCTTGCGTACTTGGATTGGGAAGTTTAAAAAGAGCCCTCGGCAGCACGACATGGACGAAGAAGAACCTCCTGTGGACAAAAAAGAAATTTATTTGAGTGATCTAAGCAATATTCAACCCAAATTTATCAGCAACATCACTGTGAATGATTGGCAAATAGGCAGCAGACAAGGTCCTTGTCACCACCTCATAGCATTTTCGCCAAAAGATGTAAAAGTTATTGGCAAGTATGTGGATGAGGAAGGGAAAAGTGTCAAGCCTGAACCTTTGTCCGATCTGAATAATCTTGATTATGTACAGCTGTTTAAGCCCGAACATATGCCTTTGTCTCAGGCAATGGCCATATCTGGTGCTGCATTAAGCTTTGACATGGGGAGCTATGAAACCAGTCTAGATATGATATTGGATCTCTTGTCTTTGTTGGGGCTTGGAATGGGAGCAGAATTGCCTAGTGACCAGGTGAACCTCAAAGAAAAGCCATTTCGTGAAGCTTGCAAACAGGTATGCACACTGTTAATTTTTGACACTTTAGGGCTGAAACATTGTTTTGTGTGTCAGTAGTACATCTCTGCATGCCAAAGAATGAATAAGCCTCTCTTGGAGCCATTTGAGTCCAATAGGCCACTTCCGGGTTCCAAAAACCCTCACTTTCAAAAGGAGGCTAGGCGCACAACCTTTCTTGTGAAAATGAGTTTTATTTGCATGAGAATGAAAAATGATTTCCATATCAAAGGCTGAGCACCTACCCTCGTTTTGAAACAGAGGCTCGGGGGAACTCGGAAATGGCCGATTTAAGCCAAAACAGCCTCATTATATACCTATTCCAGCCAACGCTGTAGACAGACGCTGGGACTCATTTCATCTCGTGTGTTCAATTCAGCCCTAGGTACAGTGGAACCCCGATGTAACAAAGGGACAAGAGACTGGCAAAATTTGTTCGCAATAACGAGCTTTCGTTATATCGAGATTGTTTTTCATCTGTTTTTGTTCGTTATAACGTGTTTCCATTGTAATTGATTTAGGGACCCAAATTAAGCCCCCCCAAAGTAGGACTGCATTTTACTCACCAAAACGGTCCCAATTTTTAGGATCGAAAAAGATATTTTTGATTTAAAGTGCATGTTTCGGGCACCTAGATTCCCGTTAAACTTACTGTTCTTCAGCACAGATTGCGATAAAGGAAATGACAACCTAAAAGAGCCTTCCCCTCCCCCTTAGGGTGTGTTCTGGGAAAAATATGGGTGAAGTGACATGCTTTTTCCAACCCCCTATTTCAGTAAAAAAAAAAAAAAAAAAAATGCGATTTTCTCTACCCCGGAGTATGCACACTCTGATACACGTTCGGCAGATCTTGTGTCAACATTATCTTTACATTTTGAGAGCCGCACGCTAATCACACAAAAGTTGCGTCTTCTAAAATTCTAGCCTGCGTAAACAGCCGTTTCTCCTCGCTCCTCGCCAAAGAGCGAGGACAAAACGGCTGTTTTCGCAGGCTACTAAAATCCATATCCAGTGCGCGACCAAACTGGGCCATAAACAGAGCTCAAAAGCCATACCCTTGTACACTGCACATTCCCCGCCCTGTGGCTGAAAAAATGGAGTGCTCCTCCATCTCGCCTCCCAGACCACCCGGTCTGACAACATCGCTTTGGCATACAACTTTTTCACTAATGTTATCATTTCGTTTAGTTAAAATCTCTTAAAGAAAACTATTCTTGTCGAAGTGGAGCAAGTACACTGCTTTTTAAAACAACTCTGATTGGTCTTTTCTCTTGTATTATGTAGTTCCAGAAAATATCCTTCTCCCCCCCCCCCCCTCTACGCCAGGGGGTGGTTGCCATACCCCGGGCCCCCTATGGAATTTCCGTAATTGTTCAACTTGCTCGGGTACCCCCTGGAAACAATATTTCCGTCAAAGATTGCTTTTGCACTATATTATTATGCGAAAGATATTTTTTATTTTTGTTAATACAGCCTTTGTCTAATAATCTCGAAGAGTTTCCTAGCTAATAATTAACCATGGAGGCGATACCTGTTACACTTCTGATTACTGACTATTCTATGTACCTATCTAGATGTTTATGTCACCTTTTTCTTTAGACTTTTTTGTTCTAGTTAAAAGTGTTGTTTGGTGTAAATGACATGCCCCGCTTAATACAGACACCCCGTTAGTACAGACTCTTTCTATGGCCCATTCAGTTTCCTTATTAACGGGCTTTGACTGTGCTTCCAAATTGAGTGAAATGAAATATAAAAGTATAAAAACAACTAAAGCATCAAACAAGGCACGGAAGAAAAAAATTGAGGAAGGAATAAAGGGGATTAGAAACTGTTTTCCTTGACAGATTTTTCAATTTTTTTTTGTTGTTGTTGTTGGAGACTTATTTGTCACGATTTGTCATTCCGAAGTTTGACTAAATTGCCTTATATACAGATAGTCTGCAAGAAACTAACTTTAATTTTTTCTTAATTTGTCTTCTTTTAAGTTCCTGTTGGAGGTGCTTGTGTTATCTCCTCTCATCGCCATTTTGTTTTGCTACCTTTTGGGAAGCAAAATTAATGTACTAACTGCGTTGATTCTTGTACACATTGGCGTGCTTTTTGTGTTATCTTTCATTGCCGTGCAAGATACTGGATTCCCTGAGGATGAAGGCGGTTGTAATGGAATGTCTAGCATTCTACGGTAAGTAAAAAACTCTTTGAGCATGAAGAAAGGCGGTGTTATTTTAAGCTCAGTTATGATGTATCGTCATGTGACAAACGTTGGCTAAGGCCTGTTTCAAACGTCGTGCTACTGCCTTGCTAAACTGGCTCGACTGTAACTCGACTGCAGCACGACACTAGTACGACTTGGTTTCAAACGTAGAATTTAATTCAGTCGAATAGAACGGCTGTTGCCGAAAACAAAACACAAAAATAAAGAAACGGTTTAGCAAACTTTTAAATATATTCTAATGTATTTATAATTTATGAATTGAGTTCGGCACGGCTGTAGCACGACGTTTGAAACCAAGTCGTACTACTACTGCCGTGCTAAAGTCGAATTTAATTCGATCAATGGAGTTCGGCACCGCAGTAGTACGACGTTTGAAACGGGCCTAAGAAAATAACTGAATTCCCGTTACCTATGACCTTCCAAACACGGGCCGGGGCAGGCGCTTTGTCCGATTGAGCTACGATTAGACCCATAGAGTAAAATAGCCTGTTCCAGGCTCTCAGATAGTAAGAATGAGGCCTAAGTGTAAAGCATGCGAAAATGTGAGCGCGTTATCTGGTTTCTTGTTTTATTTTCGTGTTCACGCTTTCTCAATTTCGTGGACACGACTCTCTCGGAGCCTGAAACAGGCAAGGGCCCTCATAGAGAGAAGGGTTATTTGCCTCTTTCATCAAACGTTTCTCTCTTTTGACATAGACCAGTTTCGAATGGTTAAAATTCACAGTTGGCTCCGGGGTGAGGGGTATACAGTATAAAGGTGCAATAAAACGAGGAACAAAGAAAAGAAATGTTACGTGTTTTGCCACCCACGTTCAAACCTGTCGTGCAACAAATCTGGTTGGTGGAAAATGTATGAATACAGACGTCTGATTTGATAAATTATGTGGGGGTCACTCCAAACACGGATCATCGGCAAGTAAAATGTACAACATGAACAGATTTTGTGGCAAAAAGTAGATACTGCAACAACTTTTCTCAACCTGCAATAACCTAGTTTGCTGCAAGATAGGTTTGAACGTGGGTGTTTGTGAACTCGTTTTACAGTAATTTTTGTGGCCTGTTTCGCATCGGGATTCATGGGAAAATAATTCGTATCTTTTGTTTTATTCCTCTCAGCCTCAGGGGTCAAGCATGAGTTCTGATAATTCGAAGCTGGCCCATCAGAGGCTTTCTCTCAGCCAGGACTGAACTAGTGTCCATTTTTTGCCTCCCTAAATCACGTGAATGTTTGTGATACTCTGAAATCCCTTCCTCACTCCCCTTGTCGGTCTCACTCCTAATCTGTAATCGCCACCCATTGTTGCAAGGTTTGAAGGTGAAACTAGGTAACAGACCTTTTTAGCTTGTACGTTTTGTTTTCCCATTGCAGACCACGTGATGTTACCCAGATAATTGTTTCTTTCTAATGTCGTTCCATGCTCGTGCATCCACGTACATATGCATGCATAACTAATTAAAAGACAAAGGCAAATTCCCTTGAGAGCATCACGTGGTCTGAATTGGGAAAAACAAAACATACAAGCTAAAAAGGTTTATTTCAAGTTCACCGTCGCAGTCTTGCAGTGACGGCAAAGAAATGTACAAAAGAGCGTGATGCACGCCCGTCTTGTTATCGTCGCCGTCGTGTGTTCACACTATATCGGATAGCTTTTGCACCGCCACGTCAAGAACGTCGTTTAGGGACTTGTCAGAAATTAGCAGGGGGGGAGGGGGATGGGAATTTTAAATTTGGGTTCGGAAATGAGGTGACCCATCCCTGCAATGAGAGTGAAATTTGCTAACCCTCCCCTTGAGCTTGGCCTAAAATATCATGACCCTCCCCTTCTTGTATAAGGGATAAAATCTAGTTCTTGCGATACTTTAGGGTGAGTTAGTATTATGAAAACTCAAAATATATTTCTAATCTGTTTTTTGTAATACTATTTACATACATTTTAGATGACATCATTAAGAGCCTGACTCTGATTCTGACAGCTGATCACTCAACTCTCCTATTTCTCCCAGGCTTTTTTCCGAAGTGAAAGAAAGATCTTTCTTTTTCTTCTGTAGGTGAACCTCTACATGATCACGGGCATGTATTTGCATGACCCTTCCCCTTTTAATGGCCCATTTTTCATGACCCCTCCCTTTTCTGGGTCTCAAAAAGTTGTGACCCTCCCTCTGTTTCCAACCCCCCTCCCCCTGCTAATTTCTGACAAGTCCCTTATGGCGACACGACTTCTGTGACGGAGCGAAGCTGCGCCTCGCCTATCTCGAAAGCGAAGCGTCACATATCGGATAGTTCTTGTGCAATACTTTGTGCAGTGTGAACACCTATTCGACCTGTTCGCGGAAGTAAATAAGAAGGAGCGAGGACTGGAACCCACTGAAACTGAAGTAAATACTGAGGAGCGAGGACTGGAACCTTCTCGGCCAACCGCGCCGGTACTAACGCCGGTACGAATTTGCCGGCACGATGCCACTCTCGTCCCCGGAGCCTCCTGGAGTCCTGAGTACGATTTTAGGACATCCGGTTATTTCTGATTCAAAAGTAAGTTGAAGAATTCTCTTTTAAAAGCTTTAAATCACCTTAATTTACAGTCATTGACACTTCGGCATGAGCAAGTGAACGCTAGTAGAAACGTTGTTGAAAAGGACTTTAAACAAATCCTGTGTCCCAAGAGCCTCCATGTCCTTGTACTCAGGCCTCCAGGAAGCTCTGGGGGACGAGAATGGCACGATGCTCGATGTGCGTGAACGACTTTTGCTGCTCCAAGCCTCTGCTGTTCGTACTATACCGGCCGGATAGCTTTTCGCGGTGCCATAAAATCTGCTACATGATCAGCGTAAAGTATAGAGCTCTCCACTTACTCAGGTGTGCCTTGCTGCAATTTGTTTTTTGAAAAACACATAAACTTCCGTCTCTCAAGTTTCCGAGTTTTGTTGTTGTTGCCTTAATCGTACTGGTAAGCATCCTTAAAGTTCAGTGGTAAGCTCGACCAACTGCACTTGCTCGAAGGTTCGCGTTGAGTCTATTTCATGTCTCCAACTGATGCTTTCAATCGCCAGTTTTAGACTTAAGTTTAATATTGAAAGCGCGGGTTTCGTTTTTCTCGCAGATGGTTGCTTCCTCGACTTTTTTTCGTTGGCTTTCTCCGTGGATTCCTGAACATCAATCACGTGTCCACCAAGCCTCCTCCAGTATTAAGGCTTAGCGATGGAGGTCACTTTGAAAATCTAGCTCTGTTGCCTTTGCTGGAGAAGAAATTAGATCGTATTGTTGTTGTTGATGGTTCCTGTAATCCGGGAGGCGAAAAGTACGCTGATGCACTTCTCCATGCCATTAAGAAAGCAAGGGAAACACTCCACTGCTCATTTACACCACTCACCAATGATGAGGGGACTGAAGGTGGTGGAACTCGAGATATTGAAGAAGATATCCGTGTCCGTTTCTTGACGAAAAAGAATGGGCGGTTACCAAGGCACTATAGGTTCAAAGTCCACTACTATGATGTAATTGATGTAGATGGCGTCTCAGTTGACATATTCTCTGGAAAAACAGGCGAGATACTCTTCTTAGCACCCAGGCACCCAGAAGAGTGCAAGGAGTTTGGTGAGGCCCAGAACGATAAGAATTGGGAAGTTTTTGACGTGGAGGAAAAAGAAAACCCCGACCATCCCTGGAGGAGGCCGAGGAAACTGACTAAAGACAAAGCTAATCGACTGACTTGGTGTTGCTGTCGATGTTGCCATGGTGAACTTAAGGAGGGCAATAAAGACAAAGCCAGCAAACTGGCTTGCTGTGGCTGTGAGTGTGATCGTAAATGCTGTAGTTGTTTCTGTTTCTGTTTTCCTGGTGACATCTGTGATCATATCTCTTCATTTTTTCTGCGGGGAGGTTTCCCTCATCACACCACCGGAAATCAGTTCTTCACCCCCGACATGTTTTCAGCTTACCATTGTGAGGGGCTCGCAGCTTCCATTGAAGCTGCGGGTAAAGCCAAGAAGTTTTTTTAGAACGTCCGAAGGTGATTACAAGGCCCCAACATTCCAGTCTGCAGATGAAAGCCAAATAGAAGCATAGTGTGATCATTTCATGGTTACCGGTCGTTTGACAAGTCAGTAGTACAGTAAACGTCCGCTTATAAGAACACTCGATTTCGGAGGTCAGGCTGATTGAGTTCTTATTTATCGGGTGCTTAATGACAAATCAGCCTTAAAATGTTCTTAAATTGTTATTTAGTAATACCATCTAAAACATGTTGCTAGAGGTATATTTAGCATATTTTAGGAAAGTGAAATAAATAATTATTCTGTAATTTGATTATATTAACAAATGAAGTTATCTGACAGCAAACATAAACTTACATGTTTTGTAATTATGACACTTTTTCCATTTTATGAGAACATGTTACAATTGTCAGGCTGATCTTGTTATTATAAAAATGGGGCTTTATTGACCAAATTTCAGCCTGGTGCTCTTAATCCATTTGTTTACTGTACTTATTAGGGCTACTGGTAATTATGTTGTCAAGGTAACCTTCGAGAAAGCAGAGTGTATTTGCAGTGAAGCTTTAGTTTATATTCTGCTTCATTCTCTCTTGCTTTTTGATACTGCAACTAGGAAAGTCACTATAAGGTGAAGTAAGCATTCGTTTATTTTTTATATTTGTATGTACGTTTACTGGTGTAATTTACTGAAGACTAGATGCGACAGCAGAATGGGTGAGGTGCTATTAAGGTTTCAAGAAAAACAGCGAAAGTAGGTCGGCCTTTCTGTGTCGTTTAAGTTAGCTTTTAGTGTCATTTATAATCAGTAAAGAAACAGCACTGACTCATAGCAGTATTTGTCGACCGCGGGATTAGCCTGCGTCGCAGACGTAATTAACCTCGGTTAGTAACGTCTGCGTAGCAGCGTCGAGTTCTTTTGTTCTGGGCCTAACAGACTCAACGAATTATCGCAAGTACGTTTCGAATTTCCTTACATCCTTATTGGTAATTTGACAATGGCTTTTTGAGTTAACAGGCTAATCATAGCGCGTATTCAAATCCTGGTGCACATGTGGGGGCCTAGAACATAGATTTCGGCACTTTTTCGCAGAAAACGCCGGCCAATGAAGTCTCTGAGGCTAGGATTGCTGTAGCATACGTCTTAGATGGTAAAGTGTAGGATATATAGCGGCGTGTTGTCTCTGTTGTACTTGAGATACATATAACTCGATCCTCGCGATAAAAAATACATATATCTTAGCGATAAAAAATGCAGGTATATATTTTTGGGATTTTTGTATTTTTATAGATCTTTATTTTTGTGAGAAAGTAGTAATAACCTTTTAAATGGTTACATCAATTATTCCCGTTAACGAAAGCGATATTCCCTACTTGTATTTTGATGTAATAAACTTTGCTTTTAAAAAAGGGCCAATTATGATAACGACAGCCGGAACGGCGATTTCGGTTTTTAGTTAAGTGGGTACAATCATTTTGCACCCCCGTGCACTTTAGTGTTGTTGTGGTTCCAAATGGGAATCCACGTTTTATGCTGACCCAATATTGCAACAAATCTGCAGCAAACCTGCCCAGCTCGCCTATTTTTTCAAATCGGACTGGAGTATGGAGAGAACGCGTTGACGCATGCGTCAAATTAGCGGGTTCATCGTCGCATAAAATACGAGAAACTACATGGAAGGTTGTAAATTTCGAGCCGTCTACACCAACCCTCCCGCGAAACGAAAGTGCCTTCTTCGAGGTTCCGTGCATGGGAAAATATGTCATTTTATGAAGTGCTTGTTTGCAACAAGGACTGTAGTTAAGATAAAATGAATCAACTGATGATAAACCGCAAACTACCAGTTCTTACCTGTGATATTTAAAGGGTGGTAAGGGCTGGGGAGTCCAAACCTTCATCCTTCTTCGTCGTTCTCATGTTTATGCTACCAAATGACTTTTTTGGGCGATCATTCTGTGGTGGTAATTTCAGAACTCATCGGGAGCCCATTACTCGGAGCGAGCATCTCTGATACTATGTTTCACGGACCGGTTTAGTTTTTAGACACATTCAAGAGCACTTTTTCACGTGACAATGGAAACTCCGCTCCGTCCATGAGTGCATTTTAAGTATAAGATATGAAACAACAAAACTAAACCTCATTAAAAGGCCACAAATAAAATTCCGAGGACTGTAAGTTTTGGAGTCTGGTTTGAGGGAATTAAAAGATATTCTAAATTCGCGTCAAAATCGTTCCAAAAATAAGCCGGTTGGTGAAAACGCCGTGATGTGAGTTTACATGGAAGTTGCTCGCTCCTTGTTATGACTGTTATGGGCTCCCGCTACTCGGTCAGTAAAATGTAAAAAAAAATCCAAACCTATGTCGTAATGGCTTCACTAGGGTTTTCTGCGAGCAAGTTCTCCTGCGTGGCAGTCGTTTCCGGGAGAAGAGACGTTCAAGGCGGATTTGTTTTGCTCCTCAGTTCCTTCTTGCGCGTCTCTTCTCCCGCTTGGCTTAAAGGAATCGGAAACGGCCGCTACCCAGGCGTGGGCCGGCGCTCTGGCTCTCTTTTTATAGCTTATTCTAAAATTTACATTCTGCCCTTTTGAATTAGTTCTCAAACCAATTTAGGCCTTCGTCACAGTTAGAAGAGAGGAGAGTCAAACACCAAACCTTGAATTTCGCTACCTCAGCTTTTGTAAGAGTCGTAGATTATGCTTTTTTGAAATTATTTTTCTTCTTTCCTTTCTATGTTTTAAAATATATTACGTCAAAAACTCTTGAATACGAATAGTTATATTATTATAAAAGTTTTGAAAGGAAGACGTACGACCTTCACCTAAGACGTGTAATATCATGATATTGAGGACAATCAGGATCATATTAGTCGATTTTTGAACGGGTTTTTAGGGGTTCGTCAACAGTCCCCCAGCGCAGCAGTCCACCGTTGGCCACGTGATTATAACCGGGAAGGGGGAGGGGGTCCCTTCGGTATTTTTAGGCGGGCCTGATGTGTTCCGCTGAAACCCAGGAACCTGTATCTAGTTCAGGTTCCCCGAAAGATAGTTAACTTTAACTCAGGATTAAGCCAAATTTCAAGAAAGGTTTTCTTGTCTAAGAGCATGCCACTCGATCTTGTAAAATACAGTCAACTCTCGCCTTGCGGACACCTTGCCACTGAACGGACACACCGATAACACGGACAGCTGCTAAATCCCAGGCAAAAGTGAATTACAGACGTTTGACTGAAATAAACTTCCGCTATTACGGACACTCGCTAACGAGGACACTGTTGTGTCTTTACTCCGAGATTCAGTGATGATAACATTGAATGTTACTTTATACTAAGCAATGCATTGCAAGGTGAATACAAAACTTGGAACAAAATTTGTAATCCTGGATTAGCGCTAATTGGCCTTTCAGGAATCGGGACCTGGTAGCCTGGTAGTGGCGGGCGTAAAAAGGGAGCTGAGGTGGGGGGAGGGGAGAAAAAGAGCAAAAGGGAAAAAGGAGAGGGAGCCGCTTTCCTCTCTTCCCAATTCCCCGTGCCCTTTACACTCCTTCCTTACCCGTTTCGACGCCTTTCCACGCGGGCTATAGTTCGGTTGAATTCTGCTCAGTACCCTATACTAGACTTAACTCCCCTCTTCCCTGGCCTACTTTTATAGTCACCATTTTTGTTGATAGCAGGAGGGAAATATGATAGCCAACTATCAGCGCTTTCTTTGCTACCCTAAAGTGAGTTTCTGCAAGTTGCTGTCTGTGGTACCTAAAACTGGCAATAGACCTTTTTTAATGAAGGTTCCAGGGGAATTTGCTTAAACACGTGAATAAGAAGAAATTTTGAAAGAAACATTTGTCTGGAGTATTATCACACAAGCAAAACTGAGAAAACTGTAATCTGAAAGCTTATGAGATCTCTTCTCGCTTTTACAAGCTAGACTATCGATATCTTTTTGTGTAAAAATAATAAAAATTCCAACTCAAACGCTTTTTTCCAATTGGACGAGAATGTGTCACGTGCTATGTGTCGAACCTCAGGTGCTGCCTTGGGTCTTGCTAAAGGAACTTTCCCCGCACAGGGTTTTTCGTTTCCCCAGCCTCCCGACGACACGAAGAGGCCTCTGCGGAGGAGAAAGCGAGGAATGTTAAAGGAGGCTACGATCTTGGACAAAATAGATGTGAAATTTATACCCCACCTCTCCTCTAAAATGGTGCGCTTTAGCTTTCGCGTAGTCTGCTACACAGCCGTTTTTAGTGTCGTCACGCAACGCCCCTCCCCGTCCGTGACGACTCTAAAAACGGCTGTGTAGCAGACTAGCTTTCGCGCGGCTTCATACTTAAATTTTTTTTGGGGGGGGGGGGGGGGGATGCGGTTTGCTATTCCAGTTTCTTCTTTCTGTTGTCCAAGATTGGACGTTTCACGCGGAGGAACACGCGAAACGTCCCCAGCGGCGAAGAGCGAGGAGAAACGGATGTTTCCGCAGGCTAGGGGCCAAAGTGTGCTACGACCTTTGGAACACGGGTTTTCCCAGACCGGTGGTCTGATATGGACTCAATACACACCATGAATGATCTCATTTTTTCCTTTGAGAAAAAAACTGTCCTTGGCTTTTGTTTAACGGGCACCCTCTAAACCATAACTTGTCAGTAATAAAACGTCACAAGATCACTCTTTTGAGTGACAATTTTTCTTCAACTTCTTTCCTTGAAGCTATTCACGAATTTTAAAGACCGGAAGTCCATATATGGGATGTGGCCTGATCCTATGCCGATTGTGTGTATATTGTCGACATGATGAGTCAGGACTCGCGGGAATCGCTATGAAGCTACTTCTTATATCTCCATTGTAGTGTATTGAAAACTGTATTCCCGAAGGCTTGTGTTAAAAAAAAAGGAAAAAAAACGAACAAACCGCTGTGCAAAGGTCGATCATTGTGTAATATTGGATTGATCACGTGGTTCTCTCAAGCAGGAGATAGAAAACTGTGAAAGAGATATAAACACTGATAAAGCTCTCGGTTACTTTGTCGACAAGAATTTGTCTTCTTCTATGTGGATTTATATAATATGGAGTAAGAAATTCTTTTTGTTGACCCGAACAACGGCACTACGGTACCAAAAACAACATTCGTCGCCTGTCAAAGAAGACCGTGTGAAACACTTCCACCTTGACCGCGACTGGCGACACGACAAAATGGCCGGTTTGTGAGGAAAGTTGTGGTTTCTACTTTGTTTTTGCATTGGTTACGTTTTTCGTGTGGATGGATCTGAGCTTTTTTGATGAATTAGGAGAACATGGTTCGTTCTACAATTCAACTATGGCCGAAAATATGATGTTCCCGGTGAAATCCATAAAACTCCGGATGCAGGACCACACGGATCATTATGTGAACCTTCCGTGGATGCAATTTTTCAACGACTATACAGGCCTATACAAGGTACCTGGTATAACTCCTAATCTTATCAGTGGAATCCACCTCTTTTTGGCCATTATGGCGGCGAAATGTTTTGTTTCAGGAACTCTTGGTATTCGAAGACTTGGAGCTTTGCTTTACGAGCTTCGCTGTCAGCTGGATATTTTAGACGGTGTGGTATTTCGCGCCCAACAGAACATGAAGGATAATTTTATGTCCGTCTGGGGTTCAATGGGTTATCTTGTAGATGCCTTTGCTGATATGTGTGGAGGGCTTCTTGTTGCTGGTGCGTGTACAGTTTTCCTCAATCGATATCCGCCATGGAAGCGCATTAAAACTAAACTTCACGATGAATTAGAATCTGGTGGCAGAAAAGCCTTGAGTTTCCACCATGAAGACGAGGAGAGATATGTACACGTCAACCGTCGCTCAGTTAACATCAAAATGCTGCTTGTTGTTGTACAGATTATAGCTAGGAGTGGATTTTGGGATCATTACTTGCATTCGTACGTGGATTTATTAGAGAAACCAAATCCTGAAATACCAAGGGTGAGTTTTAAATCTTACTGTTATCACAGCTGCAGCATACATTTGTACGTTTAATTTAATAAATTGTTCAGTAACAAGAAATTAATATATTGGCAAACATTCCTTGATAGCGAAGTTATTCAGTCGCGTCGATAAAATTTTTTTTGTATCAGGAAGATTACATAGCGGTATAAAAATATATCTCCATAGTACGCATTGTTCCTTTATGTTTTATTTAGGAACTATGGAATGTAAGTTTACCGTTATTTTCTCGAATGATAGACGGGGGCGATTATTTCTTTTTTCGTTTCAAAAGGGGGCAGTTATTCGAGGGAAGGCGATTATTCAAGGGAGGCGACTATTTCAAATGATGCTCACTAAAAGTTGTGCCCTAATTATTTTCTTTTATTATCCCATTTTATTATATAGACACGAGTTTTTTAGTGGAAAATATAACACTCGTGAAATTCATAAAAACTACATCCGGGACCCAAGTGGTTTATTTTCCATAATCTCACACGTGAGTTTATCGATGACGTAATTTCGGTCATTTCCCTCTATTATTTTATCAATGTCTTTTTGTCTATATAATAAAAAGAACATTATATGCAGGGCTCGAAATTGCGACTGATACGGTCGCCAATGTGACTAATATTTTCTCCTAGGTGACTAAAAATTCTGGTTTAGTCGCCAAAGTGGCGACCAGATTTCTCTATATTTTAGATTTAAGTCAAATGAGTAAAGTTAACACAAACATTTCATATGTGCCAAATCTCATAAACAAAGCCAGTTTACCTCCAAACTTACACTGACTTCTATCCATGGTATTTTCAAATCTGATGGATCGCGCCATACTATGCAGGGCTTCTAATAGGTCGTGGAAAAAAGTCAAATTTCGCGGGATGTTTAGGGACAAATTCACGGAAAAGTCGGCCAATTTCGAGAAAATTTTCGGAGCAAACTTCGCGAAACACAATCGGTAAAAACGGCCCATTTTAATGCTTATTTTCAGGGAAAATTCGCTAGAAATCGATCGGTTTTGCGCTGATCAGACCAGCATTTTAAACGTTTTTCTAACAGAGGTCATCATTTGCTCTCTCAACAACAATACGCTCCAGAAATGAACCAATGGCAAAGCCTTTAACATCATAACTAGTGCCCAGGTTTTTGCAACATAATCTACGCCTGGTAGTCTTAGGACGATGTTTGCACGTTTCAGTGACGAAGTTTCAAGATGAATTTGCTGAGATAAGTTTCAAATATGTTGTACAGACAAGTATTTGATAAAATTTCTACTGAATTTCGCGGATTTACCTGAATTTCACGGCTTCGCGACCGCGCGAAATACCACAAGCCCTGAGCTGCGTCATTTACATGATTCAAACTGGCGACTAAAAATTTGCATCTGGCGACTATATTTCTGTAGTTGGTCGCCAAAAGGCGACCTGAGGATTTTTTTAATTTCGAGCCCTGATATGTTGGCTTAAAGATATGAATTTTATTTTCTCGTGACAAAAACAATATTTTACTCACTCACTCCGCTCGTTCGTAAAATATTGTTTTGCCACCCGCAAATAAAATTCATATCTTCATGCCACCATGTAATATCCTCTCTATACAAAAAAATATTGCATCAAATAAACTGAATATGGGTTTTTAAAGTGTTCCAAATTTGGTTCCATGATTAATTTTCAGAGCTTGAATCATCACTGATCAGTGTCGCTGGATCAGAATCCACTTCAACTTGACAGTGAGGGGATAAAAGAAAGAGAAAATGGCGAGAGGGGTGAAGGGAGACAATTATTCGAGGGAGGTGATTTTTCAATAGTTCCATCAAAGGGGGGGGGGGGGGGATTATTCGAGGTAGGCGATTAATCGAGGGACGGTTATTATTTGAGGAAATGCAGTATCTTACGTTTGTGCCATAATCCACTGTGTATCTTTTCTTGAAAGTATCGACCAAAATAACCATGTTACATGCAAGAACAAGTGAAATGTGAAAAATCAATTTCAAGAGATTTGTCAAGTTTCTTTCTATGGGGCTAGTGCATTTTTTTATCCATACCTCCCCCCCCCCCCCCCAGTTGAAGACCAGCAGAAGAAAAATTGAGCATTTTTTAAGGGGTGCAGTAAAAAAGTATGGAATTCTTCAGCAGTGAAACTTTAATTTTCATAAAATTTTTTAGGGTAGACGCATATTCTTCAAGAGGAAGACCCATATTTTATGGAAGTCTTCAGGGGTGAAAGCAATTCAAGGGTTTAAATAATAAATGAAGTAGCCAGCAGGTTTGAATAGAGTACCCAACTGTATCAACAAGAGGCTGTCAATCCTGTGCCCCTAGGGGAGTCTGGGGGCATGCTCCCCCAGAAATGTTTGAAATTTCAGAGCCCTAAAATGCGATTTACAGCGTTCTGGGGACTAAATTGAGTACAGAAGTGTGTTTTTCATTAAAGAAAATGTGGCTTTCATTCAGGTTCCGATTTATCAGCCACGCAACTTGCAAACAATGGACAAACGTACATTTGAACGAGAGCAAATTCTGTGTAAACTTCCATAGAAAGGTGTGAAGAATTGACTGAAATACAGCGTTTGCGTAACTAAAGCATAAATCAAAACCATTTGGCCTTTACATTTTCATTCAGATTTTGTGATATGTTTTTGTTTACGACATTGTAACTAAAGCACTAGTTGCCTCTTCTTTCGGGGAGAAAAGTAGCTGACTTCGCTGAGGGAAATAACTGATGCGTTTCGTCAGTTGTTGGTGCTTTATATTGAAATCCCTGGCGATTATATTTAATCTTCATGGGTAGGGAGAAAGGGTAAGTCCTTCACTGGGGGGTGGATGGGGGGGGGGGTACAGATATTAAAATAAATGCAATAGCCTATTGTTTGGGTCCAACTCAACCTTAATAAGCCTTTGTCATCTTTGAAGTTAGACAAAAAATTTTTATATAACTCTTTTGAACTTAATTAAACTCAATTCATGGCTTTAGTTTGGTCAAGTTCAGCAATCCAACATAATCCAACTCAAAAAAATTGCTCAGTCGAACACAATCAAACATTAGGATTTTCTCTTTCCTGAAAGAGATACAAGATCGTGGTGGAGACTGGGGAAATTAGTTTTCCTGATCATTTGCTGGTTCTCTGCGATTTTAACCTTTGGAATGGTTTTAGTCTTCATTTACTATGTCTACTTCATTAACTACTTATTCTTTCCATGATGACAATAATTTCTTCTGAGATGGTATCCAGTATGTTGATCCTTTACACCTTTTGCTTTCTTCATTATTGTTAACTGCACTTCAGTTAGAGAAAATATTCCAAAAAATCATGTTAATTTTTACCTTAACAGAATTGAGTCTGGGTATTCTTTTATATTAACCTTGTTAAAATCCTATTTTAGGGCTACGTGTATGTGTTGAAGAATTTTTGACCAGATTACTCCTTACTAAGCCGAGTTGTTGAAAGCTGGGTTAAGATAACCCATGCCAGGGATAGTGTGAAATTTTAATCCCGATTTGAAAGCTTAAAAAGCAAATTCAGTTTAGTACTTTTCGTCTGCAACATGATGATTCGATGATCTTAACCCATTCGCCCCTGAACCGCTCGTGCGGATCCAGGTCCTTTCTACCCTTTGTGACGTCATCAGTTTTAACGGTCAAGGACAACTTTCTTCGCTAACTTGTGTAGAGTGAAGAGATCTTTCAAACCATACCAGAATGAGCACAATTCAGTCAAGGACACTGGAGAAAGAAGCAAAAAACCACGTGCCATTGACCTGAAAATCTGCATGAAAATCTTGTTCCATTGCCCACCTACCTTTCCTTTCACCTAATCCTAAGATCCTAAAAGCTTTCCTAAAAACTCTTCCCACCAAAATGAAGCCTACTAAATGCCCAGCAAGAGAAAAAAAAAAATGTTGCAAGAAAAGCGAAAAAAGAAGGGAGGAGAAAAAGCGAAAAGTAAAAGTCAAGACTGCTGTGTCACTTTTAAACCCAAAAACTATCTCGAAATTTTGCTTTCTGCACATGCCCGAACTTCGCAAGCTGATGTTTTGCATCTGGATCAGAAGGCCGCCAAGTGTACGACCTGTAAACCGGTTTGTGGTAAGTTTTAGCCCTTTATAGCACGACAGTGACCAGAAAACCACTCGACTAGCTTCAAAATGCGTTTTTCGGCAAAATCTCCAGGAGCGAATGGGTTAAAAGAATAGAGAAAATTATCTAAGAAAATGCTTTTGAGCAAAAGAAAAAGATACCAGGATTAAAATTTAACCTCAATTTAAGACTAATCGGCCTTCAAACAACAGCAATCTCAAGGTCATGAAAGATATTAATCGCCGTGGGTAATGTGTATAAAGGGTTTAGTTTTATCGTTTGTCTCGTGTTTGTCACTTTGATATTGATTGTGATGTTTCAATCGCACACTCAAAGTCAGACTCCTTGATTGAATATTGTTTATCTTAATAACCTACTTACATAAGAACCTGCTTGTTCTTGCTTGGCTAAACAGATTCTTGTCTTTTTGGGTATTAGAGTGGCAAATTTTTGCCATAAGTTCTTTTATGCAGGTGTTTACTATAGTTGCTCTTGTAATTACTGTGTATTGAAGTGATTTTGTTACAAATAGTTATGGTGAGTCCTTTGACTCATCTTGTGAAAAATTGTTAGTCCCTGTCCCTAACCAATGAGTCTCAGTTCAAAAAAACAAGGAGTCCAAAACTGAAAATGCTTGGGTCTTTGTGTAACCAGACAGTTAATGTGGAGACTCTACTACAGTTCAGTGAAAGTAAAATTTAGTCCTCCTATATATTTAAAGCACAAAAAAGACTAAACTAAATATGCATCTTTAAACAACAGTCACAGAAATCACATGAACAGGATATTCTACCAAAAAATCGTTTTTTGTGTCCTAAGGGATGCATTTCATGAATTATTTTGTGTCTTTGGGGATGTTTAAGTATCAGGGTCTCAGGGCACAGAGGTAACAAAATCATTGGTATTGGAAGTACAGGTCCTCCAGGGTCCAAAATTAACTTTTTAATATGGGCGCCAACTGGTGAGCAAGTGTAAATTTTTGGTCATGAGAGGGCAAATTGTGGTCGAATTGAATTTTTAGTCACATTAGTGACCAGGAAGGCACAATTTTGGACCCTGTCCTCATGGCTGACTCAGTATGAACAATCCTCTTTCCTCTTTTTCCACATTTTTAAACCTACAGAATAAAAGTTTTCTATAGTTGCATATCAGTCATACTTGTTATTCTTAGTTCCCAATAAAAACAAACCATGATTAATATGATTAATATTGCACACATATTACCACCTGCTTTAAATCACAATTTTGTAAAAAAAAAAAGATTTCTTTGCGATCGTAATCAGTGAGTTATGCCAGATACATGCTGAGTCAAAAACTGGGTTCTTCTCACTATAATTTAAGTTGGACCAGTATTCTACAATTTCTTTTAAAAAGGGTCTTTTATTTTCAGTTGTGATGCATCTTTTTGTTTTAAATTGTGGACACTAGAACAATAATATCGCGCAGTATCTCTCTGAGTAGTAATTAAAAAAAAAGCCTTCCATTTGTCTTTGTCCTCTGTGTTTAGGTAGATTTGAACCCATTTCATTTTCAATGATGCATTAAAACTTTGTATATCAATCATCTTTAGTCTGCCCTTATCGTAGTAATTAGATTTCTGTTCATTTAATTTTGTTGCCTTTGCTATCCCACAGCAATTTTTTGGTGTGATGGTAGGGATGACAACAGATAGACTATTTGAAACACGGCTATTTAGAGGCAGTTTTGTAATCGCAATTAAGAAGAGTAATTGGCAGCCAATTTTTTAAGAGGTTTTTGTTGCTTTATTCTTTTTTGGTATCAGAATGATCAATCCTCTTCTCTGTGCGACTGATAGGAGGCTGTTCCTATACGCATAGTTTAAAGCATTCAAAAGGTACATTTTATAAAACTCGGCTTGTAATCCATCACTTCCTGTTCTTTTATTTGAGTGCATTGATTTTAGACTTTCCTAGCAATCAGTTTCTGTTAAGGGCCCTCTGCACTCCTTTTGTTCCAGTTCACTGAGTATAAGTATATTTTCCTCCTGGAAGAATAGGTTGTTCTAAAGATCATTCTTTGGTGTGAAAGTTGAAGTATAAAGTTGTTGGTAAAAAAATTTTGACCCCCTTAAGATTTCGTCATCTCTTTTAATGACAATATTATCTGACAGCAGTAAACTTTTGATATTTTTTTATTAAAGTGTTGTTTTTCAAGATTTAGGAAATATTTGTGTATTTTTTCCCCATGTTTGTACCAACGAGCTTTCGATCTTATAATCGGGCCCTTCGTTTTGTGTTTAGAGATTTCTTCCCTTTGTAGTTTTCTAGGGGCCAGCTCATCCAGTATTTGATTCTTTTCTGTTTCCATTAAATTGTTCTCATCTAGTCTTTTTTCAAAGGATGCAATGTCATTTTCTAAACAACTTTTGTGGGATTTCATTCTAGTGATCCTTTTTTTTGCGTAGTACAGTGAGCTTGATCAAACTGTCATTTTCATAGTATCGCATCGCTAATGGGGAGTGGCGTCCACCTCATAATTGTTTTTGTATTCATTTGCTACTTCCTTAATAATGTTATTGGCTTCTTAATTAAATCTATATACTCTCCCTTTGACAATGCAAGAAAGAGGTATTCAACTTCCAAAAACCTGGTCCCCTAGGGTTTGTGTTATTTGTTAAGTATTATGTTATGAGTGAATGGTCCGTTCCAAAGCCTGGCAAAATGTCTGCCCTTGAAGTTGTTGATATTAAACTAGAACTAATTAAGAAAAAGTCTGGACGGCATTGTTTCTCCGGATTTCCTTTTCTCCAAGTAAAAGGTTTTGTATCCACATTTAGAAGATGCCAAATGTCTGTTAGGTCTAAGGAGTCAACAATATACTTACCTTTTTACAAGGATTTTTTATGTGTTACGGGGTTCCCAACTGTTTTGTCTTTTTTTACATCTAAAACTAGATTCAAATCACCACCCAAAATTATTTCTTCGCATTCGAAAGTAAAAAGGCGTTTAAAAACGTTTTCAAAGAAGAAAAGGTCGTCATTATTTGGCGTGCACATATTTGCTAATGTCAAGTTCTTGCTCTCGGTTTTTATGTCTACAATTATGAATCTACCTTTTGGGTCTGAGTTAGTTTTAAGGATGTGGAAGGAAAAAGTATTGTTTGAGAGTATGCTCACTCTGGCACTAGCACTGGAGAGGCTACTAAAGATAGCTGAATACCCCCATTCTGAAGTCCAGCATTTTTCTTTGTCCTTCAAGCAATGGACCTCTCATAGAAAGAATATTGCGTATTTTTTAATTTTCAGCCATCAAAATATTTCACACCTTTTCACGGTGTTAGATAGTCCCCTCAAATTTAACGAAATTCCTGACTTTGGTTGTTTATTGTCATTTAAATGTCATGCTTTTTGACTTTTGTGATTGTAATAACAAGTCAGACGAACATTGCAAGATAGCAATTCTGACATCATTTTTGTGAGCTGTGCTAAAAGACAGGTTTTTGAGTGAATGGTGGGAACTATTAAGCATTTTCAGCTCACACTAACTGTGTTATTTTGGTAGATCTGATAGTAACCTACTGTTCCTCCAGTGTAGAAAATTAATACAATCCATGTAACATTGTGATTGCTGAATTTCCTGTCCCAGACAGGAAGAAGCAAATTTATTTATAATAACAAAAGATGGCTTGGACAAGGATGGACTGTTGCTATCATCTTGTCTTTGAGCAGGCTTGACTGTGAATTTTGTCAGAGTTGTGTAACTGAAATTTATTTTGGTTTCAACAGGATTTACAAGCTGAGGTCCTGAGTTACCGTAGCACATGGGCAGTTATGTGGCTTTGGAAAGTATCTAGTGCTGATGCCGTTTTACAGTTCACCATGTTGGCAATCCTCTTTGACAAGTTATGGGTGAGTAAATAATTTAAATTGTAACTATACTTACAGGCTGGAATAATGTTAATACATCAGTATTGCTATTGTTGATGTATTGAGTATTAGTACAGCTGTAGCATGGGAACTGCTTTTTATTGTTTTATTGTTTTCTAAAATTTATGTAGTATTCTTTTAAGTTATGACAAATCAGTGGGTAGTATTTGAGTTGCATGTACTCTTCTTTATATCCCAGTAAAATGTACAACTTCACTGGGTTGATGAACTATTGAACAGTATACAGTCAACTCTCTCATAGCTTGCCTGCGTAGCAGGCGCTTGGAAGTAATGGGCTCAATAAAGAACAGGCGTATGAGGGAGACACTCTCTGAGATTACAAAATCACTACTGTACAGACACCAAAGATAGCAGAGTACGTGGAAAATGGCCATTGCTTTTACTGTTTTTGGAGCAGACTTGTTTTACTAAATGGACCTAAACTTCAGAACACAAACTCTACCAAGACATTTTTATACAGCAGACTTCAGGTCATCTGCAAGCAAATAATAACAGTAGCGAAAGGTTTTTCAAATTCATGCCCCTCAGTGGAAAGTGTTTCATTTCATCAATCCTGTCCAAGTCTTGATTGTACGTGTTCTATGCAAGCGGCCAAGTTCTTTTTGAACAAAGAATCTTTCCTCTAATCTTCATGTCAATGATTCAACAAACTTTTTGTCTGTCGCTGCTTCTGTCACGTAGTCCCATTGAAGTGACTTTCGATTATACCATTGAGTAGTGTAATAAAAGGCCTTCACTGCCTTGTCTGTCCATGTACTACTATGTGTACAAACGATCTCATGTTTTCTTTGATTGACAGTTTTCTGGTGTAACACAAACACTTATCCCCTCAGGAGCCTCTTAACCAATAAGAATCTTCTGCACTCTCAGAAAGCGAGTAGAAACAATTTTCATGGGCCTCTCGGGTAGGCGCTTCCTCTCCCCTCTCATGTCTCTCTCACACGCCCTGTTCTTTCTTGCGCCCATAACTTCCAAGTGCCTGCCATGCAGGCTATCTCATAGCAACCACTTCTCATAATCAACCACTTTACAAGTAACTGTTTTTCTCTCAGTCTAACACTGTTTCAAAAACTCTCTCTTAAGTGACCACTACGTTATGTTTTCTGTTTCCAATAAGCAACTACCTGGCACAATCACATATGATTATAAGACAGCCACTGCTTGAACATCACAAAAGTTCATTTTTTGAATAGTGCAAAGGATAGCAACCACTTCTCATAATCAACCACTTTACAAGTAACTGTTTTTCTCTCAGTCTAACACTGTTTCAAAAACTCTCTCTTAAGTGACCACTACGTTATGTTTTCTGTTTCCAATAAGCAACTACCTGGCACAATCACATATGATTATAAGACAGCCACTGCTTGAACATCACAAAAGTTCATTTTTTGAATAGTGCAAAGGATTAATATGACAGATCGACTTACAAAAAAGATGTCTGTAATATGACCTGTAGGTAAAAAAGTGGATTGTTACATTCATGCAAAATGTTATCTACAAAGTTTTGTCAGTTCCAAGGGCTATTCATTTACCAGCTGTCCATTTGCCTTATTTAGCTCGTAAAGTGATAACTTTATATGATTACATTAATCAGTTGAGTTTGAGCAAAGGGGGGAATTTCATATATCCCATGATGCATCACTTCATACAATATTATCAAGCTTCCGAACGCACGTGATGCTATCAGTTCAACAGGGACGTGACAGTTGAACATCAGTGGAAAGCGACTTGTTTTGCCAGTGAAACTTGGTTGTTCGTAAATCATATGAAACTTTCTGTACCTTTGCTGTGTCGATCTATTTACGACTTTCGGTTTACTATTCAAAATATATCTCTTGTTAAGTCAAAAAGAGTGTTTTGGCCGCCGATTATTAGTTAACTAGCCTTACGATAGCAACGCGGTCCACACAAATGTTCTCAGAGGCTAGCGAGGAAGGTCTGTGCTTCAGTGCGTCCTGTTTTAATGTGCGCATACGATTTCCAGGTTCTTGAAATAAATACATATTCTAGGTGTGAGATTTCTCTTCGTTGCTTGTTGGCGATCATGGTGTTCATATTCGCACATGCTTTTACTTCAACAGGCTCGGCTTATGTAGTCGAAAATCCTGAGACCATGAAAGTGCAAAGTGACGCCTATCGGAGATAAATATCAAGGAGGGGAATAGTGACCGGAAGCAACCATGAGAAACCAATTTTACCTAAAATAATGAGACAAAAAAGCTTTAATAACTATAAACCATTGAATTTAAACATTCATCATACCCTCAAGAGATAATATTTGTGTTTTGATCAGCGAAAAAAGAGCAAATTCAAGAAAAAATGTCCCATCTTCGCAGGACTTAGCATAAAGAACCTGAAACCTTCGTCTTGCATCTTAGTGGAGAAAAGGCAGAAAATGTGATATTTCAAAACGATCAAACCCATAAGAATCGCCAGGTTGAAGGAGGTCGGAGCATGGAACTAGTATCAAGCACCCCTTGTCCGCCGATTTAAATAATTTGTTAGGGCAAAACCTTGCTAGAATAAAGACAGTTTTCGATAATTGAAAGTCATCTAAGTAAATATTCACTTGTGAGCATGGCTTAACAGGGTCATAAACGAGAGCAATAATGCGTGAAATGACCATGGAAACATTTTACATCATTAATCAGATACCAAAGATTAACAGGGCTCATTGAAACTTACTTTGGATGGGCTGCATCTTGAAATTCAGGTCATTGAAAATCTCCCTCGAAACCCTCGAACGCTCTTTCCGCCACGGAAAGAAGACAGAAATTTGCCGTGAAGCATCATGGGATATATGAAATTCCCCCGTTTAGTTTAAGCTTTTGTTTCTTGATTTTCCCATAAACAACCACCTCCCGTAAGCGACCACTTTGTCGTGCAGCAAGGGTGGCCACATTACGAGAGAGTTGACTGTATGAATACAATACAAACAGCTGCTTAGCTAACAAGTATCAGTAATGTTAACTGATAAAGATCTTTACGTTTAAACTATTCAGTGTCCAATCTGTATGGGCCTTACATTGGCTCAGCTTTGGCTTCCTGTTGCAAACTTCAAAACACACCTGTCACATGTATTTTATTTTATTGCCTTATTTTTTTCTGAATCTTTCAGGTCTGGGTGCAGATGTTGAACTACTTTGGCCCTTTAGAATTAGCATTTGTTATTGTGTTTTCTCAACTGCATTTAATGGAGGTAGGTTGACTTGTAGTACTACGGCCAAGCCAGGTCAAGTATCCCCCCCCCCCCCCCCCAAGATTCTATTAGTGAATTTATTCCTGTATTTGATTCAATGTATTCAAAGCAATTTTGTCCATTCAGAGATTTTTCAATCTCGCCAAATACAGAGAAGTTATAAAAAAATTCACCACTCATTATTCATGCAAGAATGCAGATTTTTAATTTGATACTGGTTGCAGCAATGACTAACGGAGTAGGTTATCATTTTTTTAATGGAATCTATGGGGTTGCACTTGATCCGTCATGACTGTAATAATAATACATGTAATAATAGTAAAATATGAAATCAGGGATGGAAACATAATTCTTGGAGGACTCACCCTATGGGTGAGTGATGTTTAGATTGCGCTCAAAAGGATACATTAAATATTCCTGCCCCCAGTTAAACCAAACAGGCCATTTTGCAGCTGTGTTCTTAGTGCTCTGACCTCTTAACGTGATTTCTTAGTAGAAGAACCTAACATAGATTGTAGATGAAACCTGGTACACTCATGTAACAAGTCAAGTAGATGACAAAAAAGTAATAAAAAGTTGGGATCACGGTGCTCATTTTGACATCTCCATGCTGGCAAATATTACAAATATTACGGCTATTTAGGACCCTTTGGCAAAAACCAGGCGTAGCCCAAAACTAGACAAAAACGAGAGATTTTTTCGATGATGCGTGTGGTAACGCACAGAATTTGATTTAAATGTATTGTTTGTCCACTTACATACCAGAAAAAATGCTTTTTTATGCCCTTGTTTTTACTTTACACTCCAAAGTAGACTTAATTTGGACACGTGCTATTCAACCCTCTATAGCTCAATCTGTACAATTTAGTAAAATTGCCAAAGAAGTGAACATAGTTTATGCCAATTTTTTTTCCATTGAAAGGAAGCACTGTTCTTATTAAAATCATGAAATAAAAAATGGGGGTCAAGTGGCAAGTTTCAAAATGGCATGGATCTGGAAGGGGGAAGAAAGCATTTAAAAAATCCATTTTTTCAGAGTTTACATTGAGATATCACAGTCAGGATGCGATGTGATAAAGATGGCTCTTGAATGAAAATCAAAGTGAGATAGCAGAAGTTAAATGTCCATTATTGAGGTTCTCTGTGGGAAAGTCAAACTCAGCAACAATCGTACTGCTTACATCATGCACATTCCCAACACTTTGAGTCTCATCTAGGCAAGAAACAACCGCAACCGAAAATTCTAAAAGCGTTTCTCTTCAGTCAACTTCATTTTAATAATGATACTTTTGGTGCTCTTCAATGCCATCTTGTTATGCGCAGTAAGAGATCTGCAGTGCAAAACCAGCGAATCCCCTTAGAAGAAGTGAGGGTGACTTTGTTTCATCACAAACCTTCTTGTTTTTCACATTAATTTTAAGTAATAATTAATATCTTAGGGCTCGTTAGCATAAAAGTAATAAAATTTGTGCATGAAAAGTAGGAAGGTTGACCAGTAACATGACAAGGGTACACATTCTTTGTAAAATGGTCTATTGAATGAAGTACAGGAAACAGCTGTGGGGTTGTTGTTGACCATAAAGTGAAATCTGCCATTGGATTTTTACTGATAAAATTAATAGCTTTCAGTGATTTTAATATCCCATGTTCCACATCCTGGACACATAAAAATGTCTTCAGATGCAAAAATCACATATTTGGTTGGACACAAAGATCAAATTTGAGCAAAGAAGATTAAGATTATTGTGAAGAGAATCCTGTTTTTGACTTTCCTTAAAATCTGTAAAAAATACCTTAATCAAGGGTGCAATATCATTTGCAATCAAAAGGATGTCCAAAGGCAATTCTTGAATGAACAAAGCACTACGGTAACCATACAAAACAATCCAACTAAATCATTGGGTTTTGCAAGTTTTCATCGTATGAGTCCGAGCAGCCTGTTCCAGGCTCTTAGATAGTGGGGAAGACGCAAAAGAAAAAGGCACGCGAAAAGTTGGTGTTTTACTTTCGTGTTTGCGCTTTCTCAATTCAGTGCACCCGACTATCTCGGAGCCTGGAACAGGCTAGAGTCCCAGGAGTCGCCATATAGCAATTTGTAACAAATCACTGAGATTTTTTGAGGTTTTAAGACAGTCGAACTTTTAATGTTTGTATCCTTTGACAAGGTTTCTAACAGTTTTGATGAATTTGGGATGGATGGCAGAAAATAAAATTCTTCCACTACACATTTTATGGCTGGATTCAAAATGACTCCCCGCAGAATTGATTTGGAAGTAAAAGCTCTTAGTTGTTTACTTGTATTGTGTAAAATGAGCCTCAGACACTTGGCTGTGGTAGAGGAGGGGCTGTCTGTATATAGCCTATGGAAGAGGTTTTTATATGAAGTTATTTTTTGTTTCTCTTCAGGTGAGAGCCTACCTGCTTGGTACATAGAGTCCTAGAGAAAAGCTTAAAGGGAGTCTTTCTATTTTTTCAAGCGCTTAGAACGCATGCGGATAAGCGCTATATAAGTGTTATTATTGTTATTATTATTGTTTTTTGTTTGGAATTGATGTATTCATCAATGTGTTGCAGCTTATTTGTCAATAATGTGAAGTGATTTCACAGTTTTTCTGTGCTTTATTTTGTTATTAGTTGTAGCCTTTTTAATTTTGATGTGAATAATTTTCCTTAAGCAAACTGTTAGTCTTATCAATCTTAATTACACTGTCAAATTTACTTGACCTAATTCAGGAATGTAAAGTCTTGAAATAATGTCAGATGTATGAATTGCTTTAATTTATTAATTAAACTAGAAAATAGAACAAAGGGAAGTATATTAAGGCAAATAATATATTTTTTAGTTTAACATGTGAGAGGAGAGGTAAAATGAGATCCAGAGATAAGTAATTATTTTATTTTAAGTAGTACTCTGTTTAAAAAATAAAAAATTAATAGAGTTTTGACTGTACTTGAGGTAGGTATCAGAAACAGGCTAGAGTTTCCCTCATCCTTAAAAAATGGTTGATCTAAAAAGTAAGGAGGGTTATTTGCCAAAATATCAGCATTTGACACAAAACCATTTTAACTTCTGAAGTTCATCATCTATTATTCCAAAAATATTGTCAGTCCTGCCAGTATCTTAACCGTGACTGTTACTTTTACCTTGTGCTTGGTCTTGATAAGTCTTTTCTTGACTTATCTAGAAAGATCAGAGACCCTGTGGTCGCAGAGTAAGCCTTTAACAACAAAGCTAAGGGATCATTTCAGTTATTCGTTAGTTTGTCTTCTGTGAAGAATTTCATCATCACCTCTAACAAGTGGATGTCATTATAGATCAGTCAATTCCAGCCGCGCCCAACCCCCCTCCCCCCCTCCCCCCCCCCCCCCCCGGCTACTCTGGAGCATTTGCCCACCTTGTCAGTCCTGGGGGTGGGACATTTGCAAATTTTGCGTGCTGCCCAGGGGCCGGGCATTGGCCAACCCCGGGGCCAACCCCAAACTTTTGACACACACTGTTTCCTATCAGCATATAACTACACAGTGGATTTTAATGGAAAAACAAGCAGATTGGCTCATCTGTCAAGGACAGAAAAAAATTGAAGAGGGTTGGAAATGTATATTCTCGATTTTATGCATGCATTTCTTCATTGCTTATCAAGCCAGAATTACATAGCGAAATGGGGATCTATTGACAAGAATCAACGTTTTTTTCGTTATTGAATCCAATTTCTGTTGATATTATTTGAAGAACATCCTTTCGTATTTATAAAACTATTCCAAACAGTCGACTTTACAGTGCAGTATTAATTCTAAAGTCAATAATTTATAACAAATACTAAAACCATAAACTGGTGTGGTCACTGCGTGAAGTCTTATTTGGAATAGCACTATAAATTACAATTAAGGAAGACGTTAATAATTGAAAGAAAAAATCGAACGTTAAAATGTTTAAAATGGCACTACTTGACTATCAATGAAAAATGTTGCAGTGTTGACAGAGGACGGGGTATTTGCCCTCTTTTTTTGTCCCCACCCTGGGGGATTTGTCAGCTCAAGAGTCCCCATCCCTGGGAATTTGCCATCCAAGGCAAAAAAATGCTAATGCTGGGCGCATCTGGAATTGACTGATGCATTACTTGTGAGTCCTAGTGAGTTATTAATTTTTAGTCTATTTATTTGTATCGTATTTACGACTATTAAACAGTCACTATTATCTCAACAAAAACTATTCCACTTTTGTGTCAAGGGCTGTTGTAGAACACTTTAGTATCAGTTCTCTTTTCCAGAGATTTTGCCCCCTGGAAGTGTTTTTTGTTGTTTTGTTTTAATTAACACCATTCAAGAGCTGCACCTTTTAACAAAACAAGCTCCGAAATGAAAAGGTTGGCTAACACTGAGTAATTTGCCCTATGCTATGGACAATCATTTTACTGAAGCCCTAAGAACATTTGTGAGGAGGATATAGTAATAATGGAAATGGTCAAAATGATTGTATTGAACAATAATCAGTGAGCCATTTCCAAAGGGATCTGAGTATTATTTATCATTGCAATTATGATTTTTCTACCACCTTGTATTAATAGTTTGTTGGTCTTACGATGGCAGTACAGTTATTACTGCCTTGTTTATTGTCAGACTATTTACATGTAATATTATAAATGATTACTGTAAAAAGAGCAAATCATGATGAAATGTATGATATTCAGAAAAATAAAACTTCACAAAAAGTCTTCTTCATGAGTTGTTTTTAGTTGACTGTAAGGAACATTCTGCTTGTTACTACCACATCTTTATTGTCAAACGCTCTATATATATTTGTTAGAATGCTGAAACTATTACTGGGATCATTATCATCTCCAGTCTCATGGACAATGGCCATAACAATTTAGCTTTTTGGCCAAGATTCCTGAAAAGCCGATTAGTGTTAATCTAGGATTAAAAATTTTGTTCCATTTCTGTATTTACCTTCCAATGCATTGCAAACATTCTATGTCTATGTTATGATTGAGTCTCATAGTAAAGACAAAAGTATTTTGTAAGCTCAAGTGACATGATCTTAGACAAGAAAACTTTGCTTAAAATTTGGCTTAATCCAGTGTTAAACTTAACCATCTTTTGAGGAACCAGGCCCTGCTCTTTAGCTACACCCATTATATTACTATCATTCTATCCAGCTAGTGTTTTATGGCTATGACTGCTGTCAATTCTGTCCAGTTTCTAAACAATCTTTTTTTTTTATTTCTTCACTTGATCACACCACGTGCACCTTCCCAAAACTGCCAATGTTTTAATAAGGATCGGGTTATAATAACCCAATCCTTATTAAAACATTACTTATTCAATTTGCAAGGAAAAAATCGAGAATAATGGGGGCATCCACTGAGATGCAAATTAATGCTGAAATCTCCATAAAACATAGTTACAACGAATAGTTCGAAAATTGTTTATTAAAATTTGAAACCCTGAGCAGCTAACGTAATACAATGATGAAGGAATAAACAACTATTATCTAGTACCTTGAATTGCTTTAATAGTAGTGAAACTTGTTTTGGTAGCACTGAAAAGTTTGGTAAGGGTGTTTGGAGTGTTAACACAAGACTCCAAACCCTACAGTCATACCATGTAAACTTCAATCGAACCTCCATAAGTGACCACCTCTAATGAACAGGCACCTCTCGTAAGTAGCTACCTCCCATAAGCAACGACTTTTCCAATGTACCAAAATTTTCCCAATCAAAGCCTTATAGTTGGAACCTCTCTTAAATGAAAAGCTTATGTTAGAGACGGTGACCAGACTGTGACCACTCTTTGGGATGACGGTTTTGTTTTTAACCCCTACTAAGCTACCGCCTCATACAGTGGTCTGCAGATCTTTGTGTTGACTGTATGCACCACAAACTCAGGGTTTGAAAAGAAGATAACAACTTGGAATTATATATATTGTACGCTAAATATTGCATGCAACACATTCTATTGAAAAAGTAGATGTGTCTGGACTTCCCTTCGTAAAGACCTCAACAGTCTGACTTTTGTAACTGACCACTTCCTGTGACCTCACATAAATTTTTGAGGTTCAACTGTATAATAATTTACAGTTTGCAGTAAACTAAAGTTGTCATCAACACTTACTTTGGCACTAGTATTTAGCAAACTGAGCATGTAAATTCAGTTTGAGGCATCTTATCTACCAAGTCATTCAGCAATGTCAGAGAAAAAGTGAAATAATGAAATACGCTAATCATCAGTCTTGTCTGAACACCTCCAAACCAGTCCCAAATCAACTTAACATCATTATCATTATATGGTGCTTTGAGTGCATTTCTAGTGTTTGCATCAATGGAAACTCTTAATATTCTCTGAAACTATCTTCAATATGCTACAAGAACATAATGGGTGTTTTAATCTGTGTGGAATACCACTCACAATAAACCCCTGTAATCTATTTGCAATGATTTTAAGCCAAATGCCAAATATTTTTTAACATACAGATTAGAACAGTAACATGTTTTTTGTATGGAAAACCCAGTGAGAAATTTAGTTTACTTTTATTGTCCGATGTAAATGTACAACTGTCATGGGTCTTATTTTTTCTTAGAAATTATGTTTTCCCAGTATTTACTTAGTCTGAATATACCTCATTTTTTGTACCTTGTATTCAGACAGTATTATTTTCCTTATTATTTTTATAATGTTTGAACAATACACTATTTTTGCCTTATTTTGTACGCTTTATGAATCAATAGATACAAAATTATTGTGACATGTAGTCCCACCACAGGATGAATAATTATATTTTAAAGAAAACTCAAGAATTCTGATCTGATCATTTGTGAGAGTTTTTATGTTTTTGTCTTGCTTTGACCACAACAGAACAAATTTTACATAATGCTGAAAGAACACACGTGTAAGGAAGCAATTTGATTGCCTTAGAAGAAGGTTCATATAAGAGTTTGCCCGTTCAGTCTACTGAACCAAGCCTTGAATTATATGACTTAAAAGGTAACCAGACAGGAACATGTATCACAGTGACTGGTATCACATTTATGGCAAGCTAGGTGCTCCTGAGCTAAGACAATTGAATGGAGTAAATTTTTTAGGAAATAAAAGTCATGCAAAAAGTAATTTAAAAATTATACTATTAATTAAATTCACATGAATAACAGTAATAATCATTCATCTGTACTCTTGAGAGTGCAGGGTTACCAATGTTAAGCCGTTCTGTAGTTATTACAGTGCTGCAATACCAAAGCTACACCGACTAGATAACATGCTCTCTACACTATGCCAAGAGTTTGTATGCGTATCATAACGCTGCACCAGGCTAAGATAACCTGAACCATCATGTCCACCAACTGAATATAGAAAGCCATTCAACACAGCCACACTTAGTCCTGTCCTAGGCCGACTCATGGGTGTGACCATGGTCCATTCACTGGATACAGGGTCAAACCGCTCCACACTTCGTAAATGAGAAACTCCATTGTGACCACCTAAGGAAAATAACCAAAAAAATGAAGAGCTTATTAGTCCGGTCTACCAAAACATTGGTTGGTGGGCAAGAGGAGAAAAAAAAGGTTGGAACTTGAAAAAAGCACAAGAATGTGGTTAAAAAAATTTAGTGACCCCCCAAAAAGTGGTGTATTGATTTTATGTAGCTTGGGCTGCATAACTTTTTGATACATTCAACGGTAAACAATATCAAGATATCAGGGATAACAACACTGAAAATGACTTACTGTGAAACTCACAATATTTATGGAATGTTATTGTTTTGCGAGAAGGAAACCAATAAAGAGGGAGAAAACTAAACCGCAAACAGCAACGGTAATTAGTTTGTGGTTTTGTGGTTTGCTGGCGTGTCCTGAACTTTATTGTGACTGGTCACTACAAAATAAACCTTCCTAAAATTTTTCAGCTGTTCACGGTTTTCTGAGTTTGACAGTAACATGCACTTTTGTTTAATGTTCACCATCTAAACCCTGTTTTAATACCCTGCCAAATGTTCTTTGACATTTTAGTTTTAGGACTGTTCGTTTGAAAGTTGGCATGGATGCCCTTTTTAATCTTCCTGTTCAAGACCCTTTCCCAGCTACTACAAACCAATTAGGAGGAGAAGAGAAATGCAAAGAAAAAATAAAAAGTATTCTCACCAACTACATAAAGACAGCCATTTAAGACCCCAACGCCAAAATTGATCCTGTATGTGCTCATAGCAGGCATCATTTCCCAGGAATTTGAGCTGGGATCATATCGTTCAACAGTTCTAAGATAAGATGGCCCATAGCCTCCCAGAGCGTAGAGATAGCCATCACATACAGCTGCAGCAAAACAGCTTCGACTGTAATGCATAGGTGCAACATGACTCCACTGTTTAGTGCAACTGTTGTAGCATTCCATTGTGTTAAGGTATGTATTACCATCATAACCACCCAGAGAATACAAAAATCCACCTTCAGAGAGAAAATGGTATAAAAAAATCACAGATTGAAGTATTATACAAAACAGTGGAACCACGTTAATACAGTCAAGAATGGGTAAAAAAACGTGGCAGTATCAACAGGGTGGCCGTATAACCTGGGCAGGCTCAAATTTCATGACATGAGGGCCATAATGAAAAATACAACATAAATTGCCAGAATTCATATTTCTTGAACAACTGTTCTCATTAATAGACAACTGAAATGTAGATATCACATACAGTAATAATAATTGAAAAAACTACTTAAAATTTTCCGTCAGTACATAAAACACTTTTAAGCTTTGGCTATAAAACTGCCACAAGTGCATTTTACGTGTACTGTAGTCCAAAATAGTACAAGAACAAGTTGAGATTACTAGGTCAATAAAATTGAAATGTCAAAGGCACTTTAATTTTCAAAATTTCGAACAAATGGCCGTATTCACGGTGTGAAATTTTAAGAGATTCTATTGTTTGGGGTTTTAAATTGTGACTGTTGGCCATATTTACCCGGTGACCACGGAAGTTTTTTATGAGGAAATGTTGCTGTTTTGCCAGGCAAAAAAACAGTGGCAATAATAACGAAATGACCGAATTACCAAGGTACCTGCAAGGCGGGGTTCCCCCATAATAACTTATTTTTTTTATAACCTAGGAATTAATTTGTTTAAAAATACAAAATAATAAAAATGCAAAAGATGGAAGTTAATAGAGTTGTAACACAGAGTTTCACGCACTAAGCGATCATCAGATTATTTTATCTATATATTTTGTAATTCCTGAAGGATTAACTGTGGGTATGAATAAAGTTGATTTGACAAATTATTTTATAGGGAGAGAAATTTCAAATGATGATGTAATAAGTGTAACAAAGTGAGAGCATATAAAACTATAAACATTTGCAATAAAAAATATTAAGTTTGCCAGAAAAATGAATTGCCCACATTATAAAAATTTTGTTTTTTCACCATGCATTTTATTAATTTTTAAATATTTTTCATTACAACCCTTTGTGCATTTTTATATCTACATTGTTATCGCCCATAAGCTCACAACAGAGTCTGTGGTCTCAAACACCCTACCCTGTACTAGGAAATTTGCTGATTGATGTCACTGGGCAAATTCCATCCCTTGAAAAAAGCTTTGTTGTGAAAAACATTCTACTTTTGCTCTAAAGAGAAAACGTTTTGTATTATCAACAACTGAAAATTCATTTAAGATGACTTTCTTACCTAAGGGTTGCACTGAGTGGTTACTGCGGCACTGATTCATAGGAGGTACTCTGCTCCAATGACCAGTCTCAGGGTCAAAGCTTTCACAGCCATTATCACAATACCTAAAGGGTGCTCCACTGTGAACTCCAACACCACAAACAAGACCACCAACTGCATAGAGCTTACCTACAAATTACAAAGTTATTTGTCATATTTTATTACTTTGTTACCTTTGATTTCCACTCAAAGACTTGTCTCCACTCAAGATCAATGATCTGCATAATAAACTACATAATAATTGTCAAATGAAACCAAACTGTTACAAAATAGATGTAAATGAGCCCACACCTTGCCTTAACTTTAATCTAGGCATTTCATGTCTTAATATTAAGTCAGAAAAAAGAAAAAAAAAATTGAAAGTAATCAATTAAAGCAATTATATCACATCAAAGCATTTAAAAGCACTCAAATATTAAAAGTCAAAGATTGAGAAATTATGGTGTCTTGAATGGTTGATGCTCAAATCATTTTTGGTAGTGGCTTAGGTCAAATCTAGCAAAAAAGAAACTTAAATAATAACTAGAAGAATTTCAAGGGGTAGTGGGGATGGGAACAACAAACACTGGCTGTTATACATGTATGTGAAGGAAAGCATAGTCAGTCATATCACTAGTGGTATATGTCAAGGGGAATTCATCATATCATCGGTATTAATCTGCAACACAGGAACTAAAATCAAACAAAAGTTAAAAGGATGTTGAATTAGTTCTTACAATGGTACCTCCAATCAGTGATATCTGAGTTGAAAACCTGAAGGTGTTTGAATAAATTAATCATCTTTTCAAAGAGCAGTAAAAGAGATTAATTTCCATTTTGGTCATGAAAAATGCTAAAATTATAATTCAACAATTCAGGGTTCTAATGATATTTAGTGCTGGCAACTGGCTAAAATACCAGCTAATTTAAGGTCTGAGCTGTCTATTTTTTTTTAGGAAAATGTGAGGGAGAGAAAGCCTCAAATAACCTACAGCATTTGATTACCAAGCTAAGTTAAGGGAGAATCTTGCCTGAGGTCCCCAGTACACACTGGATGCAGTGAGGTCTAAACCAGCGACAGAGGTCAAGATTCTCACAAACAGACCCACCTAGCTTGGTTAAGGTATCATCCACCCTCAAGCACCCTTCTCACGTTGATCAGCACTAGTGCTTTTCCTTTTAATAAATTCCCCCATGAACCATAAATTTTCTGAAAGCTTAATAGTTCCAGATTATTGCTCATTCCTTTCAAAAAATCAAAATATTAATGCAATTCAGAAATGAGAAGCTTTTTGTGAAAGTGAGTATCACTGTACGTTTAAGTCCAGGCCCACCAAAAATGAACAGAAGAAGCCAATTAAGGTTGCATTCGCTTCTTAACAAGTGTGACTAAAAAACTGTTTCAGATTTTTGTCAAGTACGTTTGTTCTTTTGTTATAAGCAGTTGAATTTAGAGATAGCAAATCATTAGCACTACCTGTGAGAAAATGCTCTAACTCGAAAATGAAAACAGAAATGAAAATTCACAGAACAGTGTTTTAGAAAAACTATTTGACAGTAAGTTGGTCAAATTTCAGCTAAATTGGTTCACGGGTTGCCTAAAAAGAAGTTTATTGTAACCGACATTTGGCAATGAAAAATTAAAAATTTGGAAAAAAAGGGTCGAGCTCAGTAGCAGGTATATTTTCCACTGCTCTAGACTTTTTTAGTCACTCACAATTTTTTTCCATGCACTTGGTGACTCTTGTATTGAGTGTTTTTGGATTCAAGCCTGCAAGCAGTTTCACTTGTGCAAGTTAGGAAAAATTTTTGGTGGTGGAGCAACCATTCTGCAAGGAGAATGGGCTGAACTTGCAAGAGTGAGCCTGCTTGCAGGATATTTCTGGATTTTCACCTTTGCTTTTAGCTTTCTCAGCTGGACTGAAATTTACTACTGTTTGATCATTCTCTTAACCTGTTTCCTCGTCTGGAACCACTGTTCTTTTCATTTATAACAAGGCATTTTTTTTGGTTTCCACTTTTGTTTTTCTAACTTTTTGGGCACGATCCATTCAACCCAAATTTCCAGAAATTTCGGTCCAACACTCAATGGATCAGTTCAGTCCAACCGCAAAAGTTTTGAAAAACAGGTCTACCTTTTGAGGTGGACCATTTTTCCCGGTTGGACCGGTCGGAATTTTGGTTGAATGGATCATGCCCTTTGAGTTCAAATGTTATGTTTGGTCCACATGCTGGTCTAGATGGGAAAATCTATACTGCAGCCATTACTTACTTTAGCCATCAAATTCCCCACATTCTTGAATTAAATAGTTTCCAGTCCTTTTAAGACACAGCCATACATGTAACAAATAACAAGTCAAATACGAGAAAAGGTGACACTTGAGGCTTTATTGTCACCCAGTCCTCTCCATTCTAACCTCAACCCAAACATGCCAGGTAATTGCCATGACATGTAGGGATTAAGAATATCTTTCAATGCATTTTCTTAAAATAATATTCAGTTTTCGAGCGTGAATGTTTACTTGATAAATTCATCTACGAATATTGGAATCCTAAGCAGAACAGAGAAAAGCCTGGCGTAGATTACGGCTTGAATACAATCAAAATCACAAAATCATTGATTTTCAAGATTTTGGCAAGCGAAAAGGAAGCTGGGTTGTTGAAAAACAAAATGAAACAAATAGTTGACATTACAAAGCTAACAACTGTACGGCTAACAGTTAAATGAAGCCTATTAAACTCAAGTTATCATTTACCATCTAGAACAGCAGCTCCAAACTCGAATCTTCGAAGTTTCATGCTCGAAACTTCAGTCCAGCGATCTCTTTCTGGCTCGTAATACTCAACGCTGCTCAAAGTCGCAAACAGGCCATTTTTTCCTCCAAGCGCAAAAATCCTCCTAGGAGCACGTCGAGGTTTCATTGCTTTCTCACAGGGAACCCCTTTGGCTTGAACAAGTCTGTATTTTAAGGCTTCGTTCAGTACAATTTGGCTCGTTCTGTCTGCGCGAATTAGTTCATTTGTCTCGTAGTTTGACGTCAGGAAACGAAGAGTCAGTAGAGGCAGACGAACATATTTCAGAAGTTTAGCAAGAAGAGAAATTCGTTCTGGGAGCTTGTGTTTAATCCACAAGAGCAATGCTTCAAACACAACTTGTTCAGAGACAACGTTCAAATTATCGTCTTTAAGAAGTTCTGTTAGCTGGCCTACTGGTAGAAGCAAAAATTCTTCATGTTTTACGACCTCTTGAAAATGGTCTTGAATGAATTTTCTCGATTTCTTCTGCAAGCTGTGGCAAGAGTATGCTTCAGCGAACTTGCTGATTCCTAAACAGTTACTAGAATGTAGCTGTTGACTAAGAAAATGACAGCAGATTTCCTTAACTCTGCTCAACTGAAGCATGTTAGCTGCTGGAAGTAAAAGTTGGACGTTTTCTTGTGTAACTCTAGCTTTTCCAGTGTATGCAAAATCCACAAGGGTATGAAGCGCATTTTCGTCTACTTCTCTCAAATGTATGACCTGTTTCTGGCTCTCAAGGAGATTTCCTGTAAACATGGCATTAAAATAGGGACTACAAGCCGATAAAACAACACGATGGGCCGAAACTCTTTTTTCCCCGGCGCACAATTCAACATCACAAAGCTCCCGTCTCTGTCGAAGTTGATTCAAACCTTTGAGCAGCTGATTCGAATGCACGACCTCTGGAGTTCCTGAATTAAGTTCTGATTCATTCACCATCGTCTTTCAATCACACTTATTCTCAAATCAAGAGAACAGTTGGTAAAAACATGAAAAACTCAATCGAAACAAGCATTTCTCTAAATGAAACCTTGTCGATTTCAGGCTCATGTTTAGTCAGCGGCTGTCCATGTGGAGCATGCAAAATTACTGTTTCCGAACAGATGGTTTTCTTTCCAAGACAAAGACAGATATCCCAGGAAAGGGAAAACTGAAGTCGATCGTGTCTGTGTCTCGGTGTAATTCTCTGTAACCTTTCAATTATCTGTTTTTTATATAGTATTTACCTTGACGTGTGGATACGCTTGAGTTCGTTTCTTTAGAAACGTGCAAGTTACTTGCTAAACACCGATTAAACATTCAATAGTGCTATATTTAGTTCCATGCAAAAAAGTCACGGAATCAGGACTTGAACAACTTTGTCGAGGAAAAAGGAAAATTATGGTAGCATACTTTATTGTCATCTTGGGTAAGTTACGTTTATAAGCATTTTTCCACGTCTGCACCCGCTTATATATAGTCTCTCACCTATTAATTTCTGAAGAAAGGGTCGATATTTTCACTTGAGCTTATATTTAAAGTTTAATTAGGCTTTATACGCTTTTTGAATCTCGTTATTTCTTATTAATAGTCTTGAAGTGCTGTAGGTACTTAACTATCAGTCAACAAATGGTTGAGGTCCCACTAGCAGATTTAGTAACAACTGTGTTGGAACGGTGTCAAGCAGTTTTAAGTGTGGCCAAGTACTTGTTCACTAGTGCTCAAATCAAAGAGCTTTTTCGGAAAGATTATTTTCAAAAATACGGTTGATCGCGGAGAAACGTTAAAGTGTCATGAAATTTTTGAGGCAGTATTTCTACTGTTCAGTATTAAAGAATGTGACTGGTGGCAGGACTGTCAACCCCCACGTCTTTACATATTGAGAATTGATAGAGAAGGGATGACAAATGACCTATGACACATGACTTCATTTTCACAAAAAATTACTTGTTGACTTCGATCATCACGATAATTTGCGATGACACAAAATGCACGGAAAAGATGTCGTTGGCATTGTAACATTTGACCTGATTGGTTTACTTCCTACCAATCACATTACTGCTTATATTACAATGGCATACCAGAGTTTATGAGAAAATGTTTGATGTTAACAGTTAAAGAGCTCAAACAACGCAAAATGTTTGAAATTGTTGGAAAATCGAGTCTGTAAGAAATGGCAAACTTCGGCGATTATCCTTGAGGTTTCAGACTCTAATTTGGAGTCTGGGATATACGGTCCAAAATCTGGAGTCTCCCGGATTGTCCGGGAGAGCTGACAGTGCTGTGGTAGGCATGTTTTTGAGTTTGACTTACTGACAAAGGACTTTGAGATTGCATGTTCAGCTATTGCTGAACCTCATTTTAGTTTATCAAAATTTTTTTTGGAATTCAACTTTTTGAGAAAGCATGAGAAATCAGTTGCCAACTCGTGAGAGCAGGAGGTGGGTCATGAAATTTTGAGACTAACGACAAAGTTGTGAGACTTGGCAAGTCTGGAACTTTATTTTTCAATGCTGTGTTGCACCGTCCATGGTCCCCCATGCACATATCATTTTAAAACTTGCTCAAGTCCTCCCTTGAAATCTGTAGCGCTACTGCAATAACAAGTACGGTGATCTTGACTTTTTCTGAACAAGTCTGAACAGTGGACCAAGTTTCATCCCAAAGCTATATGATGAGTTCTTTTACTGGGGGATAACCTTTGTACTCACTCAAATGAGCCATGGATTATTGTATTACAGGTAAATAGGGAAAATTGAGGTGCTAGAAAAAAAAATCCTGTTATAGCTTGGAAAGCTGCTATCCTAGTCTTCCTCACTCGCACACACATCGTAGCATGCTCACCTGGGCAATAAGAGGGAGTAACTGTTAGCAGCCTATTGTCATCCTTACCATTTATACAGCATGATAAAACAGCAATTCTTATTTTTTGTTATGGGGAAATGCCCATATAATCATTTCTTGAAAACCTGATTTGATACATGGATTAATAGCCTTTTTTGGTGGAAATGGATAATCAATTACTTTTGTCATATTTTATATTTCATTAAAGTCATAAAGTTCATTCATGAAATATGATTACTAACGCGATGAGCATTTCTCTCGCATATCATTTTTTTGAAAAATTGCTATGCTCGGCTCTACCCTTCTACCCCCCTCCCCCGACACCGCTGCCCCCTCCTCCCATTCCGCCTCCCGTCAAACTTGCTCGTGAGCCCCTGTTGCGTAGCAACGCCTCAGCTAATTTGTTACATTCGCACAGCAAGTGCTGTTTGTTTTGTGTCCCGTGAAAGCAAATATTTTCAGAGCGTTCAAAAGCTAGTTATTTGTAAATCAATTTGGTTGCGGATGATGTTTCCGAGAAGTTTAAACAAAGATTTGTACGGTCCTTCCCGTGTAACTGCAAACACTGCTATCAAAGACATTCTACTGCGCGACCATGTTTTACGAGAAGGAGAGTGGTACTCTGATATTGCGAAGCAAAAACCATGGACTACATCCTTCGCGATTTCTTTTGAGGTGGGCGATAAAAGTCTGTTTTCTTTTTTTGGAAATATTTTCAAGTTCGTACCAAAAAGATAATAGATCTAAGCTAGTTTGCTGACAGTTCACGAACAGCGACCATGTAGGTCGTTACGGTCATGCGTCTCAAGGGTCGTTGAAAATTGTTTATTGCTGCTGTTTTGTGTTGTAGTTGTTAAGTGTTTCACCCAACCTTGAAACGTTGCGAGTGGCAAATTTGAGTAAGCTTTTCAGCTTCTTTGATGAAATAGTAATCTATGTTCTATCCAAATACAGTTACCGCTCCGGGGTTCTTAATTCACAGCTGTTTATCACGAAACGCAACGTGCTGAGTTAAGTCCCCATGAGCCCGAACGCTCTACTTGTTTTTCTTTTTTCCTCTTTTTTTATTCCAAAACTACTTGCTTTTGCAAAATGTGAGTTTCCTTTTCATTCTGCTCACAACATTGGTAAATAGTGACTAAAGACTCGATTTAGGAATAATTTTCGCTTTGTTTAACTTAATTCTTCCAGAAACCCAGCGTAGATCCAAGTAACCAGCATGTTAGAAAACAGAAGGTGCAGGTATGTGGCAGATTTATTTATATCTTCTTGCAGTCCCTGAATGAAATTTAATATTGTGTTTGTTGTCTTCAGTTTTATGGCTTTAACAAATAAGACCGATTGTAGTTTACAAGTCTTGTTTCTGTCCACTGTTCACTCGTTTTTTGCCTGTAGTGATGGAGACTGTATATCCTGGGCCGGGTTGTTCGAAGCTGGGTTAAGATAACCCTGGGTTAGTGCGAAATTTGAACTCAGATATCAGAGATTAAAAAGCAAATTCAGTTTAATTCTCTTTGCCTACAATTTGATAATTGGATACTCTAAAAAGAAACGAGAAAATTATCTGAGAAAGTGCTTTTGATAAAAAGATAAAGAAACCTGGGTTAAAATTTAACCCCGGGTTAGCGCTAACCAGCGTTCGAACAACTGGGCCTGGTGTCTGGATGTACACTACTATTGACAGTATAAATTTGCGACGTAATTGAAATATTAAAATGGGGTGTTGCTGTCAGCCTTCTTGTTTTGAAAATCTTTGCAAAAGATAAAATGTATTAAACTAGACAACTGGTAGTGTGTTTAATATAAGTGCTAAAAATGTTGATATCAAAATGCTGTTGATATCAATGCAGTTTACAGCACTCAGTTTGCATGTCCCATGTATTAGTCAGATATTTTGTTATACACGACCCTGAGCAGTACTTGGTTGGGTCAAAATCTTGGCTCTCTGCCATGAAAACTAAATTAAAGTGAGACCTAAATATCCAAGCAATACAATGGCTTTCCTGTCTTATTCTTGTTGAAGTCCCATCCCCCCTCCCCCCTCCCCAGGGTGGCTCTTCGTTGTGTCCATTTGCAATTTAATTTGTTTGGGTAGCTTTTTGACTGTGTTGATTTTTCTGATCATTTTTGTTTTTTAGACAAATATCACTACTTTTGTGCTGGGCTCAACAGAAGGTCCCTTGCTGGCAACCACAGCTTCAGACTTTGACAACAAGTTCCATGGAGCCCCTGAAAAAGCAGCTCCAAACAAGTCAACAAGTATTCCTGTAAGTATTTGCCCCCTTTCAAGCTACTCTGAATCCCTGAAAATAAGTCTCAAGTACTCAAGTTTAGACTAATATAATATAATATAGCAGTTTTGTGTAGGCAGCCAAAGCACTGTTTGGGTCCTTAAACATGAATCCTTGCTCTACAGCTGTCTCTACTTACCTGTATAAGCATTTACCACGGCATCAGACAGCTGTACATGTACAGGTGTATGTAATTTCTAATGCCCTGGTCATGAGGTGACTCTGATTGCTTGTTTCTCCTTTGCATGTCTTGCTTATTGTTAAGAGTTTTGATACTAAATATACATATATATTAAAGCAATATTCCACGCACATGCCCCTTCATATATTGTGCATTTACTTCCACTAAAGAACCATACATGAATTTTTTACCAAGTTGTTCTCCAAGCATTTTTTTTTTTTGCACTAATATAAGGAGTTTAGCATTTTTTAGCATTGTGTTGTGGGTAATAATAATATTGCAGTGTTTTAGTCAGTAACTTTAAAAGGAAGTTATATAAATTTTAGGGATTGGGAATTGGCAATTGGGCATATGGAACAATGTAATTGAAAAGTTATTTGCCTGAGTGATCACCAAGCAATAGTTTCCTTGTGCCCAATTCCCAATGCCGAAAGAAACCTTCATTGAATCAGCTAGATATACATGTTGGTCATGGGTCTTTTACCATTAAACTCACAAGACCGTGAACCCCTGAAATATTTTGTGAATGTTTATGTGTTACAACCACGCATGAAATAGATCAGGACAAGTGAGCAAATAACCATTGTTGTTGTGGTTTAGTTCTCTTATGGCTGATTAGCTTTTCCTCTACCACACAGTCATAATAACATTTCACAAATATTCCTGGTGTTCAGGTGTTCATATGTAGCTTTCTGAGAGTCACGTTATTCATGATCACTCACATTCACTCGTTGATTTCGTATATTTAATTTATTTTTCTGGAATGATGTGCATCTTTGCTATTTCAATTTATTGCTGGTGCAGCTTTAGAATTTCTGTAAGTGTTAAATTGTTCAGTTTAAATTCCTGTTTATGTTTCTGCCTTTTAATAGGATTTTGCTCCAAAGTACATGTCAGATAAGACATTTGGCAAATCTGGATCTGTTTATGTCAGCTCATTTGCAAAGGTACGTTTTGAGTAATATACTGGCCAAGGTATTCTTTATGACATTACATGTACATGTAGTGACAGTCTATGATATATATGACCATATATTTTGTGCGTTTTCCACTTAGCAAAACTTTTGCTGTCCTCTGAAAAACCTGGAGATTTCAGATTAAGGTTAATGATTGGCGCAATAACGTAAAAAAGCCAATAACATGTTTCCCAGATTGCTTTCTGTTTGAAAGTCAGTGTCCAAAAGTTCAGGCTGTTTTTGCCAAGATCTGTGTAATAAAAAACATTTTAGTCCTGGTCTGCCTTTTTGACTAAAAAGTTTTAACCTTGTGACAACCTTGGGTGTGTTTTTTCGGTGAATCCAAAAATGGATTTTGGATCTAATGAATCCTTTTTGAAAAAGGATTCACTGGATTTGAAATCCGAAGAATCCAAATCCAGATTGTAAACGGATTAGTGATCTACGCTGTTCCATTCACAGTTGATCCAAAATTAGTCAGATGATCCAGTGGTATTTTTCCAGTTGAAGTATTCCCGTAAAGTTTCCTTTTTGCTTCCATTTGCTGTAAAATGTCTGAAAACACTGGCAGATTGTTCCTGGTACAATAAAATATTCATTTGCTAACCATTTGTTGCTAAAGATTGCTTAAAAATGCAAATAAGTAAAAGGAACAAATGAACTGCTATCTTTCTACAGACTCGCTTTTAGATGCGATAGGCACTTGATCGTGTTACATAAAAAATCTGAACTATCAAACTGGATCAAACTGAGCCAACAACCTTTAGATAATTTTTAACTTTAATGCACTTTTTTCTTGATCTGTTTATGTTTCATCATCACTATTCCAACTGCCGACCACAAAATTCTGGATGGTATAATCGCATAATTTGTCAAACAGTGGAAAACACGTCATTTCTTGAGAGGTTGTCATGCATATTGCACGCGTTTGCGAAAGGTAGTTACCAAGGTTACAAATCCAATTTCGGATTTCGCTTTCCTTTCAGCAGCGAAATCCTGCCAATCTCGCTTCAAAAATCCGTTTTTGGATTTGCCGAAAGGAACACACCGGCTTATTTGGCATTGTCTTCCAACTATGGATTAGGGTGTCCAGATCTTGAGAAAAAAAAGACTCAGCGATTGAATTTCAAAAAGTTAAAAAGTTTTAAGATCGTAAGATTTTTGTAACGGATCGAAAAGACCCCCAAGACCATTAGTCTTATGGAAGAATTGTTACACTTGACTCAGGTATGCTTGTAGGAGAACTTGAAATGTATTATCTTAAGCTGTTGAGGTGGATAAATTTAAGTCTTGCCACGAAGATGTAGCCTGCGAGAAAGCTCTCCTATTTGGGCAAGTGAAGTGAGCCTCACGAGAATGCGCGAGAGGGGCCAGGGAAAGGAGCTTTCCTCTGCCCCTCGCGGCTTCGCCTCTCGCTCACGCGTTTTTGCGAGACTCGCTTCACTCGCCCAAATAGGAGAGCTTGCTCGCAGGCTAACGAAGATGTTCCATTTTTATCCCCACCCCTACCCCTTCCCCCCTCAAAGATGGCTGGAATCAGACTGCTCATTTTTTTTTTTTAGTGCCTGTTGAATAATGAGTGGCGGCACCCTCAGAAAAAATGTCTGAAGGGTCCAGATTTTGTTGTCTTCTTTAAAGGAAAACTCTGAACTCCCCTATTAAAAAGCCTGCCATCCTTAATGGGGAGATACATGTAAGGCTGGGAGTGCAGATAACAAAATATTTTTTTTATCTCATGTAATTGTCCCATGACCATCCAGATGTATACATAAAATCGTCCCAGCAGTTTTGGTTTTGTTCTAGGAATTTAAAAAATGAAAGTTGGTAAACTTCAAAGGACTGAAAGCATTTGTATTTCAGACGATCTTGAAAAATGTTACGTTAATAGTATTGTGAAGTATTCTAAATTTTGCTAATTTTTGGCAGAAAAACCAAGGGCAAGCCTCAAGTGCAAGGAACCGAGCTGAATGCAAACAGCATACCAGTGATTTGAATGCAACACATTTTCAGTTTGGAACTGATGCCAACAAGTAACTTTTTTTTGTAATTTGTAAATTAGCCAATAAATAATATAAAGTGGTACACATAAGCATAGCTCAGCTGATTTCGTTTAGAACTCCAAATTAATATTGTGCATGATTGTTACATCATGTTGGAGAATTTTATTTTCTTGAAATACAGGTTACTGCTGCATAAACCCTGGTAATCAGTCTTGTTTCTCTTTTTTGTTTTTAGATACAGCTCTGAAACAAAAAACTGTTTCGAGAACAAATCCGAAACTCATCCCAAAGATACAGGCTTCATTAACGTGGCTTCCAAAACAGCCTTGGAGACTTACAAATCAAGTGTGTTCAGGAATGGAGACTGGAATGTAGATGAGCCACACCTTGTACGACACTCTGTCACTTGTAACGATTTCCACATAAAACCATTTTCTACAGAGGATTGTGAAGATTTAAAGGAACAAAAAGAAAAGAATGGAGAACTTAATGAAAGTGAGAAAGGAAAATTTCTCATCAATCCTAAAGGTAACCTGCACTGCATAACATGTAAACTAAAATGACGAACTGCAAAAGAGAAAAAAAAGTCCTCGCCGAAGTCCTCTGTTAGTACGTGTATAAAACATTTACAGATGATTGAAATGTTGAAAAAAATCAGACAAGCATATTAAGTGGCTCAAAAATCTGATTAAATTATGCCTGTATCATATAGATTGTAATGATAGAATAGTTATCTTTTTTTTTCATGTGGTTATGTAAAATAATGGCTTTTCTCTTTGTCAACTTTTAGATGATCCTAGCCATCCTTACTATCAGAGAAGCACTCATTTTGTGGTAAGATTTGTTTATTTTTTGCTTCATGACATTCTGCATTGACACCACAATGATCTCTGTGTCAGAATTTGTTGGGTGTTGAGGTAGCCTGCTAATGACAGGAGCAAAAAAGGGGGAGGGAGGGTGGGGAGGGTGAGAAAAAAGTGAAAGGGACGGGAAGTGCCTGTCTTAAGAATCAGAGTATTTGCATTAAATGAGCCCCACTAATTTCACAGCTAATCTAATAACATCAACTGTCATTGTTTGACCAAAATTTTATAGCAGGGTGCATTCTAAGCATAGGCAAAACTTCAGATGCGACATATTGTTTAATGGAAAATGTTATGAAGCTTCAGCTCTCTCTTCACAAACCATACAGAAGTTCATTTCTGGGATAGAAACTAGGCTAGCTTCTAAATTTCTCCAAATAAATAACAGAAATAATAGTTATTTAACCGAAGTCCCTTGTGGAAAACAGCATTGCAACATCAGACAGCCCTGGCTGACAAGAATTTATCGTAGACTTTCTAAATGTGGTGTTTGGGAAAATCCAGCGGCCAAAACTACCAGGCCATCCTTATACTCCATATACTCTGGTCGTCAATAGCTTTTACCATCGGAGCATGTTTCCTTCATTGTCTGTCATTGCATCATGGCTGACAGTTGAACATTAAGGCTCAGCCAATCGCAAATTTGTAGCCTGCTTCATACTTCCTGTATTTCGATCCTTTCAATTCTTTGTTGCGCATGGAAAAGGGATGTCTGTGTTACACTGTTGCTAACTGTATCCCACTTGGGAATTCTTTTCTTCCAATACCTTCTACATTATCTTACATTTGGAAACAGTGTCTTCAAAAGCAAAAGTTAAAGTGACTTTTAATAGCACCATTTGGGGGAGAACTTAATCAGAGAATCTTGCAAAAATACTTTTGCAAAGCTATTTTCTGTGACACAAAGGAGGTGAAGAAGGTTTAGGCACTTGACACTAGGAAGTAAATTTGGTAAGATGAATCACTTTCTTCACTTAATGATTATGGCTTGGCTCCTTTCTCGTGCATCAGTCAAAAATGTCCAAACAGAATGGCTTAATCTCCCACATTATTTTCTCTGTTAGAACTGCGATCATAACACACCATATATGCACCGGCTCAAGATTATTTTGTCCAAAAAAAATTAAAATAACTGGCGTGTGGGTTATGGCTCAGTGACCAAATGAGATGAAAGTAAACACACTGCCTGAACAGCTGGAAAGCTTGGGGAAAATTCTATGCTGGCAACAACAGCTGTGTGGAAAACTCCAATCTTGCAAAATCATGTGCAATAATATTTATTATCTGTTTCTTAAACGACGTTTTGAAGACAAGAAATGTGCTCTTTGAAAGTCCCAAGTTGTTTCCATTCAAACAAGATGTAGACACAAGTGGTGATTTTGTCGTATGAAAAATTGAATATGCAACACAGCGGAAAACTGAAACACGACTAGTGACGGCATAGAAGCAGATGTCACTTTTCCGTGTGCAACAAAGAAAATAAAGAGATGTCTGCACGCAGGCTATGAATTTGTGGCCGCCAGCAGCATCGGAAACAAACAAAAGAGGGCTGATTCTAACCATCTTCCTCTCTTCTTGGACTTTCCTCCCCTGGGCCTTTTTACATCTGCCGTGCAGGCTAAAATTTAATGTAGAGAACAAAAGTAGTGATGCTTCATGGAACCGTGATGTATCCAGGCATTCAGATAGAACACTGTGAGTAGATTTAAAGTAGAGACCAGAGCTGTAGCTATTAAAAAGAAACCTTTTTCATGATACATGTTACGTTATAAAATGTAATGATTTCTCCTTAAAGCTGTATCTGAAATGTATACAGTCCTCTTAGTGAAGTGATGGCAACGTTTTTGTTTTTGTTTATTGCAGTTAGGTACCAACAAAGATGACAGACACTCATTATATTACAAAGGTAAAAATAAACAGGTCCACAGCTGACTTTTGTTTACTTGAGGTAAATTATTTAACAAGCATTATTATTCATTCAAAATATTTCCTAAACTCTGATTAGCTAAAAGCACACACATAATTCACCATAACCAGTTACTGATGACCAAATTTGGAAGAATTTTGTGTTTCGCGAGGAAATGACATAAAAAATGCAGCCTGCTACAGGTAAGGCACATTACTGAGAAGACCTGGGGACAAGGTTGAGTTGTTTTGGTTGTGACAAAAAAAATGGCAGACATTTCACTTGTTTCAAGAGTAAGAACTACAGCTGGAGCTAGGTGAACTAATAGTTAAAAACATTGCAAAAATAGCAAGAAGACACCTCGGAGGACAACATCTGCTATTTGGAGAATAATTTATGTGCATAGCTGGACAAAGCTAAACGTACACTATCGAAGATAAACTTAACATCGATGCAGGAAAGCATGTTTTTGCTATGTTTTTAAACTAGGAATTATTTTGAATGAATCATAAAGCAATTAATGAATTTGGCTTACATAGGATATGAAGAATTAAGCGGATCTCGGAGGGCGTTATCCACCTCAGTCTTTGGCCTCGGTGGATGACACCCCCCTCGATCTCCTTAATTCTTCATATCCTACTCAACCTCATTCATTAATTGCTAATTATTGCAGTAGGATTAATTTTAAATTTATTGAATGATGTTATTTCTATTGCAGATTTTATGCTTGGAATGCGAGAGTCCTTAAAAAAACCTCTGCCAGCTCCTCCTCCAATTTCTTCCAAGGTAATTTGTTATTTGATAATGAAGTGTTTATCAATATATACATACATGGACATATATACATGTAATGTAAAGTTAATCATTAGACCTCACTATACTGGATTTACTGAACAATCTGGAGCATCAGTATGCATAGTCTCCTGTGCAGACTTTCTTTTTGCTCAACACACAATCCTTTCCAACTATTAAACATCTGCTGAAACTAGTGGTTGAAAATGTAGACCAATCTGAGCACAGTTTCCAGATCTGGGAAGTGTACTTTGGACCTTGAGAAATTTAGCGCAAGACCCGGGATGTGAGTCTTCAGGAAAGGTCAGAAAAGATCAGAAAAGGTCTCCTATAAGAAACAGCCCCCTAGATTTCTTCGAACAAACTAAAATTCTACTCCATCTTTAAAAATGAAACAAATTAATCTGAATTCATCAATCATATCTGGAATGCTGAACATAGGCATGTAGCTTCCAAATTTAGGATAGGAAATCATAATTTAGAAATAGAAACAGGAAGTTTTACAATTCCCAAAAGACCTGAAGACCTTAGAATCTGTAATAACTGCAACCTAAATTTGGTTGAAAATGAAATGCACATATTATCTCGCTGTGATCTAGATAATGATTTGAGAAAGACTCTTTCTATTAAAATCAACGACCGAAATACATTATTCACAAATTACAATATCCATGATAAAGTCTGTTTCCTTTTTAACAATACTGATTCACATATCAGCAGGCTAACTGCCAATTATGTATCTTTCGTCTTTCAAATGCTTGACAGGCGGAAGAAACATAATTTTATAATTTCTACCATTCCATTACATCTTCATTTCCTTAAATTTAGCTGTTCATTGTTATTTTAATAGGTAACACCTGTACAAAATGGTAAAAAATACTGAATAAACTTGTAATTAAATTATTTGATGGGAATAACATGCCTCCATGCTAGTGGCTTATACCCCCAAAATCTCATAGAAAAAAATTACCTTTGAGGTTTAATTTGCCGCAGCTTTAATGCAAAATGGATTTTTGTCACAATGTTAACTATCCTGTAGTTACCTAACCTTAAGAACATGTTAACATGGAAATGGCATAGCTAATTCAAATCCATCCTTCATAAAGAGAAATATTCAAAGAGCCCTCTGCTTGTCCTTAAAGATCAGATATCACACTCAGCTACATGTATCCCCAAACTTGTGACTTGTGTTTGGTTTGGTTTATTTAACAATTACCTACTGCTGATTGCTTTTCTGGTAATACCGGTATGTGAGTGATCTCCAGCTGATATTTGCAAACAAAGGGAAAGGAATTTAACCCTTTGTTTCAGCAGACATTCATGCAGAAAAAATGCATGACTAACCCCTAAGAATGTCTGCATGGGAGGCTACAGCATGAGCTAAGGTTATCTGGATAAATTACGTGTACTGTTGTGACTGCACAAAGCCCAGTGGTCTCAACTCATACAGATCAAGACAATCATGAACCACCTTTAGTTGTCTGCAGACTTTCTCAAAATAACCACTTTGGGGACTAGGAAAAGGAATTAAGTTTATGGCAAGAAATAGTATTATATCAGAAGAAGATACATGTAAGCTGACTAACAAGTCAGCGTTCCAGTTAATTTTTTTCAAGTGGGGGGATCGTGTAGACCATCTGAGGGGTCAGCAAGACCACTTGCTTATTTTTTTGTCATATAATTTTAACTTAATACTTATATGTCATCTGTTGAGTCAAGAAGCCTTCTTTGTCGAGTCATTGACCCGAGACCCGTCTTTTACCTGGAACACTGCAAGTATCAGTCATGGCTGTCAGAGCAATGCAGTACGTCTTTCCAGTTTTTGGTCAAATGGCTTTCCTGCTGACTTGGTCACTCTAAATCCATTTGCAAACAAGTATTTGATTTTCTTTTACTTAATATCAATTTTGTTACCCAGACAGGGTAACATTGCATGGTGATAGGTTAAGTCAATTACTTGTTGTCTAATTCTTTATTTATTGTGATACTCGTAGGTTCTTCCAAATCTTGAGGACTGCCTGCCTTGGCGCTCAACAAATATGTCAGATTTTGTTGACCATGGAACTCAGATTAGTCAGGTAGGTTCAACATAACATCTTAACATTATTTTTTTGGGCTCAAGTTTAATTCAAGGAAACAAGTGAATTAATCACATGTATGCCTAATTTATTGCTGATAAGCTTGAAGCTTGCAATCTTTTAATGAATAAAACCACCTCGTTTTTTTTTCCAATTGATCATTTTAGGGAAGAGCAGCTGAAACAAAAATAAATCGAGTAAGTAATAATAATTGTTGTTTGTTTTTTTATTAGATGTGTTTTTAGGTACTATAAGTCATAAAGTGGTGATTCTCTCTTAGCTTGTTTAGAACTGTCAGCTATTCTCAATGCATTTATTTCTTTCTTTTTCTGTAACAAATGCCTCAGTTTTGCTCAGCTCTCAAGCAAGTATAAAAGTTTTTTTTTCTGCATTCCTGTAGGAGTGCCAGAATACTCTGGCTGTTTCTCTGACCTGTGATGAACAGCGTCATGCTGGAGACAGACAAGTATCAAGTAAGACAATTTGCTGTGGATGAATTCCACAGCGTATGAATTCTTTAATTTCCTTACCCTATCTCCAAAAAATGTACAAAAACAGGGAGCTCAGGATGGCAATGCACACACAGGGTACTTACAATGGACTTGGGACTGTGTGAAAACGCCCTTCCAAGCAATTGTTACATAGGACCCTGCTCCTACGGACAATTTTTTGTTCGGCTTTGAGTTCGTTCCGTCGTCCCCCCACTTCCCCTAGCAATGTTGTGGCCAAAAAAAAGCACTCATTTTCACCCATTTTGCTCCAAATTCAACTTTGTTTGGGGTGGGAGGGGAGGGGTCGCTAGTTTTAGTAATATCACTGGAAAGGTCCCAACACTTTTGACGTCCATTGTAGGTCATTGGACTTGCACTTGAAGTTATAGGTTGTTTGTTTTAAGTAGTCATTTCCTATATCTAGAAAAGATTTTAGAATAATGACCAACCAAATGGAGTAACAAATGATTCTCCAGAAGTGACGTTATTTGCTGATGATGTTGGTAAATTAACCCCTTTGAATCAGTGGGATTTATTGTAATATTTGATGGTCTGTGAAAGTAACAAGATTTAAAGTATAACCCTTAAAGCCTGTTAATTGTTTATCTGTTTGTTTGTTTGTTTGTTTGTTTATTGTATAGTGACAGGGTCTAGCTACCTGCATCCACCGGGGGACATGCCATATCTGAGTCCTCAGAAAGAACTCAGAAGTAAATATCGATATCTGGACAGTAATGGAGCCCTGCTAAAATCCCCACTCTGGCCAAAGCCCTCTGAAACAAAGGTAAATGGAACCTTTTTAACCAACTCACTTTTATAAGTATACTTCTTCTGTATATTTTTGTCCTCAATATTTTTTTATTTTAAATGATGCTACCCATAACAAGGTTATCATGGAGGCTCATGCATATGGTACATGATATTAATCCAGTGTTACATGGGTGTCATGGGAAGGTGCATGTTTAGCCATGTCTATAAGCTCTGATCAGTATCTCAAATGCTTTGATACCTTCATGAACTTTTGTCTTGCAATGCACAGGACCCCGGCACAAAGAAGTGTACAACCTACACAAATTAAGTTGAAGGTTTCTCAGATAAAACAATAAATAATCATGTTATATGTTCTAATCACTACAGGATGAGTTCATTCCGCATATTGAAGAGTTTAAGATTGGCGAAGGATCAGTTAAGCTTAAAGACAAAAAAGCTGACTGTATTGGTCGGATACGAGATAACAGGAAAACACATTTTCAGTTTGGTTCAGATGATGAACCAAAACATTCTGAGCAGGTATATACTTAATTCGCTGCGTTTTCCGTCAAAGCGTGCATTTAATAATCATAATAATCTCTTCAATAGAAGACAGTAATTTGTCAAAGCTTTAACATCTTGCCTTGAATTTTTTTTAATCCATGTTCTTTCCAACAGCGTGACCAGTTTTTTTCGTCCATTCGGCTGGATCCATCTCTCCCTGCTGCTGGGAAAAGTGAAGGTCCTGGACAGAAATATTCCCATGTCTTTCCGAGGTAAGCCACTTGTCTGGAGGTCAGTGGTATGATCCTGTGTGGTATAAACTTATAACAAGCATTAAAAATGAGAAAAAGCCTTGCATTATCGAGAAATGCTACAATCCAACATCAGCATCACAATATCTTTAGGATGGGACACACCGCCAGCAGACATAGCTGTAGTGCCCGGATGTGAAGAGGGAACATTTTGCAGCTACGGATAAACCCCCTTTTTTGACGTTACCATTTTTTAGGAAAAAAAAGACGCGTGTGGCAAAATTCTTCTGTCCATTACAATTTTCTTTTTAGAATGTTTTTTTAAAAGCTTTCTCCTTTATTTCGACACTTTTTAGGTGATTGAGTTTGTTTTGTTTTGCATTACTGAAGCTGTTTAATGCGTATTGCTACTGTCGCGCCGATCTCAGTTGATCGAAGTAAATTCGACTTAAGAACGGCAGTAGCTTGACGTTTGAAACCAAGTCGTGCTACTGAGCAAGTTGCCGAACTCGATTCATATATTGTAAATGCGTTACAATAGGAGGAAAAGATTTTGAAGAGCTAATTAAACCGCTTTTTTTGTTTCTTTGATTTGTTTTCGACAGGAGTTGTTTACTTTGACTGAACTTAAATTTGTCAACTGAAACCACGTGACCTTCCTGCTACAGTCGAGTCGGCTTGATAACGGCAGTAGCACAACTTTGCATCCACTCCTTGTGACTGCCAGGAGATCTGATCAGCTCACATAAATGTCTGCCTCGTGTTTTGATTGGTCAGATTAATGGCATCAACCTCGTTCCCAGGGCTTTTTCCCGTTGGAAATTTTAGATTGTGAGGGAAAAAGCCCTGGGAACGAGGTTGTAGTAAGTTTGTGTCCAGTTCACGAATGTCCATTTAAAGCCGCTCTCATTTACCCTGCCCCACACATATCCTTGTTGTTGTTCTAGTGAATCAGCCGAACAGGGGAGGCAAAGTGCCCGTGATTCTTATCCACTTGATGAAGTTACAAAGATTAAGAAACATTCACAAGAATTAGGTCAGCAAAGGTACAGTGAAGTGAAAATGTCACAATGTCTGTCACTTGAATCAACCATCTTAATCCATTCTTATTTCTGTGACTCCGTTATTTTGACAGATATTTCAATACATCTGATGCGATGAATATTAACTTGAGGAAAGCGTTCTTGGAGTTTGACACCAGTTTGTGAGTACTCGCTTGTTCTTAGTTTCTCTCCATGTTCAACTCTCACAAATAATTCATTGGACATTTAACCTCTGTACCTTTCGAACCTATATGCATCAATTTTTGAATACAAGAAAGGTAATGTTCAATCACTCCGTCAGGGACTGGGATCCTCGTGGGATAACTAGAACATTGTCCCTAGGCTCTTTAACAGTCCACTTGTTAGTAAAATGTAAGGACTTGTATGAAGCGTCTCATATAATCGACGCGAAAATGAATTAGAGAGTATTTAAGGTGATTCCCTTAAAAGAAATTTCCTACCCACATTTTTTCAAACTTGGTACAATTGTTAGCCTTGTATTAGGCTGTCAAAAATGCAATAAAAGGATCGCGTCATTTTCGAAAAGAAAAGGAAAGAAAAGAACTATGAATATTACAGAAACCTACCTAGGGCCTATTTTTTTCTATTCTATAATCTAAATTGTAACCAGGAGGATTAATCATCATCGCGTATTAAAACTTTTGGACTACAAAAGCAGCCTTTGTTACCTGTCTTCATCACCGCCACCTTTGAAGTCGCAATGTGATGCGTAGTAGGCGGTGGGCATTGAAAAACAAGGCAATCACCTTAAGTCACTTACCCAATGAAGGCGTGAATTCGTTTGCAAAATACGCACATAGTCCTCGCATTTTCTTTTATTGTTTTTGAGTTTAAAGAAAGAGAACCAATGAATAATTTTCAACGGGCAATTGTGACCCGTGGCCATACGCGTATGCTGCAAATGAATAGGCCAATTCCGGGTTCCAAAAATTCTCACTTTCAAAACGAGGCTTAGTGCAAACCTTTTTTTTAAAATGGGTTGTATTTGCATGAGAATAAAAAAATCATTTTATATTAATGGCTTTGCGCTTAGCCTAGCTTTAAGCTAGAGACTTGGGGTAACTCGGAAATATTTTATTCACCTGAAATGTTGGTGGCGTGTTGTTTCTTGACTGTCATGTAGCTCTAGTTTTCAAAGCCATAGGAGACTTGCACTTCAACAAACCAAACATCACAAATATCTGGTGAAGAGTACGCGAGGTCAAATTTTGTTTTTTTTTTTCAAACAGGAGTGGACGAATTTCCAAGGACGATCTGAAAAACGTTCTCCGTAGACTCTCCATCAGTATGGATACAGTTACGTTTGAAAATCTCACCAAAATGTGAGTGAAAAGCGATCTTTCCTTGTGTCAGTGTTTCTTAAGTTACTGAAGTTTCACCTTGTGATATTTTTCGATTAGCAAAATTTAAGCAAAGTGTTCTTACTACCATGACTATATGAATTTCATACATTTGAACTACGAGATAAAGGAATAAATACAAAGAAGATCATCATTTAACAACCATCTCCAGTTTGGCTTGCTTGTTTAATTTGTTAGAGCGCTTTACCAGGATCACAGAGGTTAGGGTTTGAGTTCCGGAAATTTTCAGGCTTTCTTTTTGCAACTGCCTAAGTTACGTATTTAACTGTGATGAACCTCTTTGCGTTTATTTGTTCTTGCCTCTGTCAGTGAACATGCCGATAAGCGAGTATTTCTATCATCCATTAAAAGTGAAAGCATTTGTTTGCTTGGCAGTGGTGTTTTATGTGTCACTTACTTTTTCCCTCTCTTTTCGCCGAGTTCTTAAGACTAAGAAGAAAGTTATTAATCCAGCCAATCTGAATACGCGTACAGCATCAAATGTACCAATCGCATTTCGAGGCAACAAAGTGTAGCCGGCTCCTAGCGCGGAAAAACCTATGCCAGCAAGTCAAGAATTTTCATGTTTGGCGAGATTTTTCGATCAGTTAGAGAGCAATACTTAGACATATTATTTTAAAGTGACTGCGTGTTTTTTTCTTCAGGTGCGATAAAAATAGCTCAGGCTACATCGACTACAAAGAATTTGCAAAACACCTAACGAAAGATGCACGCCTTACTAAAGGAGGAAAAGCATCGATTTTATCAGTGATGAAAGCAGATTACTGCCCCCCAGAACAACGAAGGTAACTTTGAGTTTGTTTACCAAAAAAAACATAACATAGGTCACAGTTAAGTAGGACGCCCAGCGTTGGTTTGTAGGAGACTAGCCTGCAAATACAGACGCGTCTCTCCTCGGTCCACGTCGCTTTGGACGTTCGACGAAACGTCTCTAGTGGAGAGGAGCTAGGAGAGTTGGCTATTAGGGGACGAAACTTGTGGTGTTAAAGGAAAATGTTATGGAAACATTGTATTGAGTTGGTGGTTACGTCAAGAGACAGTAAGAAAGCAAACAACTCAGTATTTGCTTTGCCAGTATTTGCTTATACCAGTTGTTTTACAGAAGTATTTTTTTATCGTTTTCATGTCAGATTCACGTCTGCTCAGCAGCGCACGATAGAAGTGTCGAAAAAGGTTGTACCTCTATCCGTAAGCTCACACTACTTCCACAAACATCAGTTTGGAGGTATGTACTAAAATATTCCTCATATTTTCCTTCCGTATGACCTTACTGCGTTTATTTCTCGTTGAATCAGATCTTTTGCTTAACAGTCAGTCAATCGGCGTTACGACACGGTCAAGTTAATTCAGGCCACCCGTAAAGGATTCAAAAGCTGGCACTTAAATCGGTTCAGGTTGCCTGAGCGATTCCATTTCCAAACCACTTTATGGAACCAGCTCGCCCTATCAACAAAAATTTTAAAACCACATTTCCGTACTTCACAAGTGGGGATAAACCGTCCTACTTTGATTAAAATGTCACTACTAAGTCAACATAAATGACTGCTTACACGAATTTGACGTCAAAACGGACGGTTGACGGTTCGTGTTAATTAGGGAACTGATTTACCAATAAAAGGCCGTCGACGCTTAGAGAATTGTAAAGTCATTCCAACATCATCTAATTATTGTCCTTTTCTGCAGCACCTCGCCTTTCAACAACTGCACAGGACTTTGTTAGGCCAGACAGAATGCCAGGTAGATACTATTACACTAACATAGACCTGCTTGCTTTTCAAAAGAAAGTTATGCCAGGAAACTTTTAGACCCACGCGCAGCTCAAACAGTAAAAACCCCGCACGTAATAACCTAGTTTTTGACAGCCTATTAGGCTAACAGTGGCCAGTTAAAGTCCCTTTTTATAAGAACCTGTTAACTACTTTAGCTTTAATTTTGAGACAGATTCCTTATTTTATAGTGATTTGCAAACTTTCATTTATGCTGGTCGACGTAAAGTGGCTCCGTTATCAATACAGGCGCATTGAGCTATGACACTTTTCGTCGTGCGTGGTTTTAGCATGGTTTACATAGTTTAGTCACGTCTCTTTTTCTGTGCATAGGAACTCCTCGACTCTTTGTACAGTAAAATGAACATCCCTTAAAAAAGCACGGGTGGATTGTTACTGTTTTAAAAGCACACCACTTGGATAATGCGAACATTTGGAGGAAGGAAGCAGAAAACAACCTCAGCATTGAGCAATCAAAAGGCAGTGAAGTACAGTCCGGCTACAGCTACTAGTTGTAAGATTCAAACTAAGCTCTGAAGCTTCGTGTTAGTGCACCACTAATTAACAGTGAAAAAGCATGGCGTCTTGTCCGTAGAACACTAAAAATGATGTAGGGAACAGATTATAAAAATTGATATATTTTTGTGGTAAAAAGTGGTGTTTATTTTTATATTGAATGGGATGTATGGTTCTGCAAAGGAGGAGGTTATCGTGGTTAGAGTTGAATGGAAGAATTGAGAATAAAGGAATAGTTCTCCGGTAAGAAAGTGTCATGATTTACATAGCACTACTTCAACTTCTGGGTAAAGAAGTTGAGCAGAAGGTCGTTATTAGAGCCTGTTTACATATAATCTCTCATTTAAATTTGATCACGTTTATGTTTCACTTGAATGTCTGAGCACAATGCTGGTTGTAAAACAATGGAAAGGTGTATTGTAAAAACGGATAATGCCTTCGCTCCTCGGCCATCTTAAAAAGAGTAACCTTGCGCTATGAGCTTGCTCATTATTTTTAAGGAGGCCTCGGAGCTATAAATGATATGATATGGTTGACGAATAACTCTTTTATTCCGGAGTGAAATTTCAGCGTCAATTTATAATTTTACACGTGGGGCTCATTTAATAAAACTTTTACAAGTTTAATTCACAAATGTGGCTATTGTTTTCAGACTCTAAAACAATGGCTACTCTTGTAAATTACACTTGTTAAAGTGTTTTTAAATTGGCCCCGAAGTTAAAGTAAAAGATGTTACGAGTTGAGATGTGAGCGCGCTGTAAAAAAAAAATCAACACAAGAAAAAGCACAATTTTCCACAGCAAAAAGGATTCTAATGCGTATATTGTCGAAATTCAGATAATTTTGAAATTAAAATGTTTACTGTAAACCTTTCTGTGCCTGGAGTTCTCGTTATAGTGATTAAGTCAAAACGTGTGGGCGTTATCACCCATGATTTTTAAAGGTAATCAAATGGTACATCAGTGAAATAAGAAAGTAATTGCACTTGTCACCTTCTGAAAAGGTAGTTTTCTTTCACAAACATTGACCGCCATGGAAGAACATGTTTTTATTTCATCTTTCTGTCTTTTCATTGTCCTTCAGCAAACCAGCAGTCATCTCTACTCTGCAAGTAGAGGCTACCTATTCGCGGTTATGTATGGATGTGCTAAAAGGGCCTGTCTTTTGCACAACGCTACTACATATCGCGTAAAATCTAAGCCTTTGCTCACAGAATTCGAAAGACTTGCGTTGGCTAATGCAGCGGGGAGGAAAATACAGTGGAACCCCGATATAACGTCATGCCAAGGGAGCAGTAAAATTGTATCGTTATATCGGGAAATCGTCATATCGAAACTCCCGATATAACGATATGGCCGTAAAATTACCGAAAATAACGTTTTATCTGGGTAAACCTAACATGTACTTTTTACTGCATAAATTCTGTCTTAACATGAATGTCCCAACGTTCTTAATCCTCTATCTTCCTACGGATTATTTAAAATTACCGAGTGTAAAACAATCTTCAATATCGAAACGTCTTTTTCTATATATTTCACGCTTTTATCATTCATTATCTTCATCTTTATTCATAATAAATAGTCTAAAACAGTTTAACCGTGTCGCTTTAGCCTACAGTATATTAAGAAAAACGCCCGTAAAAAGAACTTCTTAATTGCAAAAAGGAAAAGTGTATAAAAAGATCCGCAAAATATTTCGTGAGAATTTTTTACTGCCCTTTACATGAATCATTTGTTGGTTCTCCTAATGACGTCGTAAGCCAACCATTATCAAGAGAGAATAGAGAGCGTTTTCACTCACGTGGCCAACATCTATGCCAATCTATTGCAGCGAAAGAAATTGTTAAGCGTTTACGTAAAACAGAAATCAAATTCTCGAGTCTCTTGAGGATTTTCTTGCTACATCAAGAAAAAAAGGTACACCAATATGGCCGCCGTTTCATTGTTTTGGAATACCAAGATTAGATGGTCGCCGTGACGTCATGTGAAAACGCTCTGTAGATCACGTGCAAAAAACAGCCCACCATCTGCGAGAAACATAAGTGGTTATTGTTCCTAAACAGAAATACGATCAAAATTCTTCTGTCCTCTGAAGATAAATCATAACCTCTAGATTCAGATTAGATTCAGTTCCGACTCCATTGGTCTACAACATTACCGACATCAATCCATAAATTTGCTCTTTCGGCAAAAAAGGATCAAAACATGCCTACTATACTACTCTAAACTGTTTATGCCTGCTTAGTTGACAAGTAAATCATTGGAGTTTTCAAACAGCAGTGGTTTTGACACTTTTGAATCCCACACTTTTTACGACGAGGTCATTAGATTCCAGCTCGTTTTCACAGGTTTCACAGTTGTATTGTAACAATTCCATCTTTTCTTTTGGCTGAGCTTTATCTGACACCCCCTTACAGCAGCACGATAAAATGCTCCTCCAGCTGAACTGTCCCCAGTCCCCTTGTGGTCCAATAGTACAGCAAAGAGCCTGGAAGAAGAAAGTCGAAAAGGCCCACCCGAGGGTCATAACTAACATCAGAAAATGGCCCATTTGCAAATAGGACAGCACTCTTGAAGGCATCATCATTGCACCTGAGAAGAGAACGTTAATGCTTAAGTAATATCGAGTTTACGGAAAGTCTCAAAAAAAAGTAGCCGGCCTTCTACCTTGAACCTGTGGTGTCTTCTGCAAGCCTTTCCGGTTTAACGTATTTCTAGTTTATTTATCGAATCACAGCAGAGCTATAATCATATAATCATGCCTCAGACGTTGAGTAACAGACGCGCAATTTGAAATCGCTAACAGCAATCACGGTCGCAAGGAAGATGTATCGGATAAAGGTTCCGATCTTTTATCGCGTTATAAACAAAGCCTAGTGGTGAAAAAACGTCTTCAGCTATCCTTGTAATCTTGACAATAAGCTACACGTTAAAAGATTAGTCGAAAACCGTAAGTAATATTTACCTGCGATGAAAGTTGTGACTGCTGCCATGGTAATAGCGGATCCCATCCGGGACAGAGAGAACCGTACACGAGACTTCCTGCACTCCTTATTAGGAGCCAAACAATAGGCTACCCCAAAATGCATGGCGAAGTCAATTGAGACGCCCACTGCGACGGACATGGTTATGGACTCCAAGATATTAAGCTTCCAACCACTCAGAACAAGCGAGCCGGTCGTTACAGAAATAATACCGATAATTGTCAGGATGGCGAACACGCTGACAAGGACGTTTAACGTAGTTAACAACATTACAGCAAACGCCATAGCGATGGCAATTGCCATGGAAACGAGCGTTCCAGAGGATAGACTTTTCTGCAGATCGTAAAATTCTAAGTTACTTGTCCACCATGCTCTTTTCATACCATCAGGAGCGGTACTTGTTTCTCTCTTTAACCAAGACTCCATGCGCTCATAGAATTGGTGCGCAGGCTGGTAAGCACGAGAGAGAGGCACGTTACTATAAATGCTCATATGCACTCCCTTGATATTGCCCTGCTTGTCATAAATGAAGCTTCCTATGGTCGAGTCATGCCGCTTGAATTTTAATAGATGTGCGCGGACACTAGCCTTGACGGCGCACAAGTCCAACACGGTCTTGTTAAATGGAAACGGCATTTCTCTGCAGCAAGGGTAATAGGAAATCTTTGGTGTCAGAGGATCATGGCAGCTTTGGTTGTAGTACTTTTCCAGGAAACAATAGCTTGCTTCTCCTTCTTTTTTTGCATAAAAGCCCTGCCGGCGTAATCTTTTACAGAATCCCAGAAGCCATTTTTGGGACTCGCTCTTTGTAACATTAAAAGATTTGTCCCATTCAAGGGTGCCGTAATCATATGGATTTAGTTGGTTTCCATTATCAATTGCTTTCAAGCCCCAAAATACCGCAATGAGAAAGGTGGCACTTCCATGAGAAGGGCTAGTCTCAAAGCGGAAATTTTCTTTCAGGTTGAGCTCATAAACCTCTAGGGGATGCGACGCTTCAAACATTTGGAAGTCGGATGACGTAGGTAGCTGGAAACCCGGCTTAAAGAGAAGAATTTCTAAACCACCTAAAGTCAAAACAGAAAAGAGGGCAATCCAAAAAAACCGAAATTTGATAACTATGTGAGGGAGGAACTGTTCAAAGAAATACCTAACAAAGTAACCCACGTATCGCTCGTAGAAATTTCTCATGGTTTGCCACGTGGACCTTTTATTGCAGGACCAAGGAACACACAATTTCTTGTTGATGACGGACACAGCAGGAAACCACGTGACCATCATACTAAACTTGCATAAAATGGCTATGCCTGCATAGATACCAAAACATTTTATGGTGGTTATCTGTGAGCTGAAGTTTGCTATGAAGGCGGCCGCTGTCGTGAAACTGGTGACAAACATCGACAGCGATGCATGCTTCAACGTTTCAGAGGTAATGCGCGCGAGTGTTGCACCGGGATTGTTAAGTTTCGATTGGCGCCATACGTCGCTGAACACAAATGCGTCATCGGCCCCAATTCCCACAAGAAATATAAGGGTCGTGATGTTTAAAAACGGAAAGAATTTCAAGCCAAACACGATCATGTATAAGAAATAAGCGATTATTAAAGCACTGATGACAGAGAACATCAAAAGAAATGTTATCAGAACTGATTCCGTGTAAAACCACATAATAAGCAAAATTATCATCAGAGCAATTGAAGGATAAATAATGTCCGCCAATAACATTTTGTTGAACATGTCAAATTTTAGGGAGTAGAAGTCAGTGCCCACTAATTTAACGCTGCCATCCGAAACGTCGCCCTTTTTAAGGTAAGTCTCGTAGATATGATTCCTGTACGGCTTGTCTCTAATTGTTGGGGTCAAGACTGAAGTGTATGTCAGTTTTTCGCCATTTGTACCCAGAAAGTGTTTATCCGTTAGGTAGTACATAATATTATGGACGGCATTATATCTGACGCATCTTAGAGGGAGAGACCTGCAAACCGGATAAACGGTTTTGTATTTAAAGTCCCAACAATTTTCTTTCAATGAAGCATTGTTGAAAAAGGGCGCACACTGTCTTAGTAGTGAGAAAACATTCAACACGTCAGCTGAAGAAATATCTTTGCACGAAGATTTCTTCGAGAGAGCGGCAATGTAGTTACCAACAGACCAACTTGGACAACACTCCACTACCCTCCCAGTATCATATCTGGTGTTCTTTTTGAAGCAATTTAAATTAAATCCGGGTGCCTTGCGCATAAGTTTCTCCTCCATACGACAAACCGCCTTCAGGCTACGTGCGTTGAAAATGTCATGTCCAGAAATCGTTGAAGCGAAAACCATTTTGTAGCTGATTTTACTTTTCATGAAGACGTTTGGACTGTCGCACATTACTAGATGAAAGTTCTTTTTAGCATGCCTTCGTGTTCTATTCATTTTTGTTTTTGGTGTTAGAAAAATAGCGTTCACATTTGGTAAATCCATGGATATGTTGCATGTGCTGTTTAGCTCAGAGAAAGGGCTAGTGGCGACTAAACCAAGATTTGCGGCTTTTCCAAGAAGAAGACTCGTTCGATATCTTGTGTTGATCTTTGTTCCGCGCGGTTCAAATCCCTTTGGAAAATCAAAAAGGATAATAATTGATTATAATTAACATTCAGTAAGCACAAATATCTATATAAATATGTTCGAATGCGCTAACAGGATCAAACTTTCCGAATAGAAGGCGCAGTAACTTTTACAGAAGTCTGATTTGGATGGACAATTATCTTAGTCAGAAGCTTGCCTAGTCCCTAGGCCTCACTATTCCGCGCGGCCTTTGTGTTACGGGTCATGTGGTCTGAGGGTTTGTCTCCCCGCCATTCGAAACGTTACCAAAATGCATTGACTGAGAACCCGAACAGTGACTAGGCAAATGAAACCTTTGTTTTGGAGGGGTTAAGGTGGATTTCTATTGTCGCGTAATTATTACATGTGTGCGGTAAGCAGGTAGATTTTGCGGGCATAAATGAAATAGAGGTAATGTATTAAAGGTCGCGCGAGAACTTAATTCAAGGTGAACCCTGCTCAACTATTACGTTTACACGCGGCCTTTCATACATAGCCTCTATTTTACTTACGCCCGTAAAAATTTCGCCACAATGGAAATCCACCTCTAGTCTCAAAATAAACTGTGGTATTTCGTAGGTGGGATAGTAAAATAAAAAACAAAAATAGTTTTATCAAACTTATAGCGCTCACGGAGTCGCTGCTGAGATTAAACTTTGACATAAACTATATATATACAGCCTCTCTTTATCTAGAAATTTTAAGCCTTCAATGTTGGCGCAAAATCCGTTTAGAAATTCGCTTTTGTACAGAAATTAACGACAAACCAAAAGAAAGGTATCATTCTTACCATCACTGGGGTTGAAAAATCCGGAAAATCAGGAGCGTTAAACTGAGGAAGAAATGAAGCAAGACCGCAGATGATAATCAGCACCAGCATAAAGAAAAACACAGCATAGGGATGTTCAGCCAACAGCAACGAGTACCTGGAAAAAAAGTAAAACAATAGATTGACTGATAAGTCACAAAATCTGGACGCGCATGCTGGGTTATCAGCTAAACAAGTTTCCGTCTCTTGTCCTAAAATATAAACAAGCTGATCACATGTTGACACTTCATGGACCATTGGGTATATCAGTATACAAATCTGCTTGCTTTGTTTTTTTTTCCAAACGTCAAATTCCTAGGATTTCCTGCTTTACACAATTGGCGGAGCAAGGTCTACGTGTTCACACACGGGATTAGAGATTTGGCAATAGACTAGCATCATCTTTGGACTCCACATTTTGAAAAAGATGTCATTTTTATTGAATATCTCTCTCCTGGAGGAACAAAGACTCTCTCAAAACCATTCGTACCTTGGCCATGTCGACCTCTGCGTATTTTGTTTGATTTGCACAGGAACCCCATCACTATTGTTGTTGTTTGCTGCATCTTCAGTGGTTACTGAACTTTCTTCGTTTCTGAGGGAAGTCTCCGGTTTATACAGCTCTGGATCATCCATACTTGCTATAGTTTTTAATAAGCTTCAAAAACTGTTCATGACAACTTGCTCTTACCCTAAATTAAGTAAAAACAATTATTGTGTGTAATTTAAATGAATATGTGTGAGAGGTAGATTCGCAATGTGCACCTCCGTTAACTTGCAAGGAAGCGTAAAATTTGTTGGTACGGTACCGCGGACTATTTAAAGTTTTGTGTCTGTACAAGAGTTATTTTTAGTCCCGTGGCCCGAAAAATTACCAGAAGTTTCGAGAAGAGAATTTTCGGGAGAGAAGGGCGGGCTCATTTCTGGAAAGGCAGCCTCGGATAAATATCACCATTTTGTCTGATCTTGCATGACATCGATTGTCTAAGCTGGGAAGGCCGATCGGTTACAAAAATCTCCTCGTCACTGTTTCGGATGATGTTCTTAAAGGAGTAAAGAGGAAAATAACAGGTTCAATCTCGACAGGGTTCGAGCGAAAAAAAGGAGTTTTCACGGTACACAGATTATACGTACTGGATCTTGAGTAACTACTTTAGCAAACAAAAAACTTTCATAAACTTTTTACTTACAGTTATTCTTAATTTCTTTCTTTTATATGCTTGGATATTCTTGTCAAATGCTGCTATCCAGCGGATAAATCACCATATAAGTATTATAGGGAAACCGACTGCGTTACCCACGGGTAAATCATTATCCAATGGATAACGTTATCCAACTTTCGAACAACTGGGCCCAGAGTTTTAACTTTTGATAATTACACGACTTGTAGCCCACTTGTAAAGTTCGTATGGTGTTGTATTGCTGCTTATCCAATTAAATTTCAAAGGAAGTTTAGAATGATTTTCATTACTTTTACCCCGAATTTGTTATAGAATGTTTTATGCACAAATAACTATTCTTTTTTTGACCCTCACGGTAAATTTTCCGCTTTCCTTTCTGTTTGCTTGGACATAGGCTTTATTAGTTCATGAGAAGTACAATGCAGCATTCTATTACCCTGACAAAGGCAATTGATTTTATAGTTCGATTTTTACTATGTTTGACTCTATGCCTTTGCCGTCGATTAACTCAGACTTTCAAGGCCATTGGTAGCTGTCAGTACAATGTTAATATATAAATTATAGTGAAAGATGCTTGTTTATCAAAAAATCACTAAAACATACATCTGTATTTGAAAGGTAAAAAATCATTTTTTTCGGAAAATTCAGATTTTAAGGTTAAAATAGAAGTTAAAAATGTTCTTTAATATTAATTACGACGGGTGCAAGATCCTGTGGTTTTCGCGTGGCTTGAGGAATTTAGCCTTTTGCAAACAAATAATGTTTTAGCCAAAAATGTCTTTCTTAAGCAAAAAGGCATACCATTTAATTATCTTCAAAAAACAATTCATGTATTTCTACAGAAATTTAACCACGATATCATGAGCTTGTTAAGAAATGACAGGTCTTTTTGTCTTTCTAGGTGTTGAAAATTACATTGAATTTTAACGACAAATGCATAGCTACCTGTAACAGTCGAGTTACAGGTTTATATGCGTCTCCTTTATGATTTTTAACAACCCGCTGTCATTGAGTCGTTTTTCCAATCCATTAATTAGCGTTTAATTTCTTGGATGTAGTGGCAATGACCTGATTTAAGCGAGAAAATAATATCTTTTCCCTAAACAAAACAAACATGTTTGTTGATATTGTGGAGGACTGATTATTGCTCTTGACATTATGTTCACAAGGGTTTAAAATGCAATTTGTGTCGAGTTAAAATACACAGAAAAAACTTCTGCGATTTTAATACAAACACTGTTCGTTTTAATTACAATGCCATTTTTGTCAGTCGAGAGTATGGCAATCATGAAATACTTAGGAAATAGAAACAATAACACCTTCAAGCATAACTGTAAATTACCCCTAACAACACATTTCAAAGTTTACAGCCGAAGCTAATTTGCTGTTAACTGTACTCACAAAACTTTTTCGACAAGATTATGTCTTTCTTCGATTTCTGCCCAGTATTTTTAACGGAACCAGCTGTACATATTTAAAAGGAAGGTGTTTAGGATAAAAATTTGTTACAAAACACACCCACCTTTTAAGCGCGTAATTGTGTAGAATTTCAATATGTTTCATCCATCCGTGATAGTACAGTACTTCTCATACTCCTTTGGCTTTCGCGAAAACCAAAAGAAAAATGCCGGGGAGAAAATGCCTTTAGCAAACGTACGACTCTGCTTCCGCTTCTTTGTCGTCGTGCCAACACACTAATTCCATTTTGGGCTACAGGTGCTCTGTCCCAGGCGACCGTACCAGGCCCCTTGCAAATACTTTCTCCATGTGAGGCTGGCTTGTACCCAGTCATTGTTCTTATTATTCCTATGCACCCCGTGATGTCCATTGATATTCGTAATGGTGCTTTTATCCAGCATTTCCTGCAATCAATGAGAGAAGTACAGACACATACTTTGTTCTTTCAAACTATACTCGAATTGTTTTAGTGTGATATTACTTTATCATTAGCTTAAGCAGTGAACAGTCTTCTCAAGTTACAGGGAAAACCTTGATTACGCCGTCTAAAAAATCACTTCAAGAATGGCTCTTCCACTCATCAATACCCGCTTGAAATGACTAATATTGGAAAGAGCAAGAGTTATTCCTTTCACGGGAGAAGGCTGAAAACTGCAGAAGGGTGTCTGTAACTCAATGAGAATGTCTTTTATTTTGTCACCGTTATCCTAGGATCTCTGGAGCAAAGCAGTTGATGGTCTAACAAGTGAGTTTGTAAAAAAGGTACAGGGAGATATCAATCCCCAGTTTAATAAAAAAAAAAACAAAAACAAAAAGACTCTATGACAGTTCAAGGCCTCACGTTAGGACATGGAGCTCGTACGTTAGGAACATACGGCGGTCCAAAAAGATTTATGGGCGGACTGATTGACCTGGTGAAGTACCTAAAGGGAATAACACCACAGGCGCACCTCAAGACAAAGAGTCAAATGTATGGGACTGTATGACGTCATCAAAGAATATTTTATGCATAAATCACTCGACGGTGTAATGGACGAGGTCGAGAAACAGGCTGGTGACAGCGGGAAATCTAACTTATTTAATTCTTCAGAAACGGTAAAATGATTAATCATTTTTAGTGATAAAACGTGATCTGTTCGTTGCACCTATTAAAATCAAATTACTCAGTGTTGACTAGCGTTAGTTTTAGTGTCTTTACCCTTATACAACGAGAAGAACTAATCAGATGGCATCCGAGTGGAGATACATGAACCAGAATTCGAGGGATTTCAAAAAGATGCGGTTTTGGTGAGTAGATTGACTGGTTCATGTGGACGAAAGGCCGATTCGAGTAAACAAGTGTGCGCCAGTTTAAAAAATATACGTATTCGTGTTGAGAAGGCCTCAATTTCTTTTCTGTAACCACCTTTGGTGTTTTATACTGTCGTGTAATGATATACATATATATCAAGAAAAAGTGGAAACATTAAACCGTATATAATATATACTGTCAGAAGGTTTTCACAATCAAGTTGCTCACACAATTACTAAAGAAACCGTGACATGCCTATTATGGTTTTCACTAATTTTTTCCAAACCACGTTTGCCTTGATATTAAAATGATTTATCTTTGAAAGGTCGGTCAGCATTAATTTAGATATTTCTCCTGAAATATTTCAGTAACTCTCAAACCAACTGATACCGATTTTATTCATCAGAGAGAATCAAGGCAACAGCTCGAAACGTCAACTCAAGTCTTTTTGCAGTGGAAAATTAAGCCTCATTCCCAGTCGTACACGACGGTTTCGAATGTGACGTCACCTGCTGTCAAACTTGTCGGGATGGCGCTCGAGTATTTCAACAAAGGTTGTCGGAAAAAGTGCACGCATCAATCCCGAAAGGTATTGTGGGTGCTTTTAAATTCACTGTTCTTCGAAGAAATTTGAAAGAATGGCACGAAAGGCCATAGGCGTATGTTTGCGAATGCTAAAGGAAAGCAACAATAGACGATTCGATAGCAACAGTGTCAGGAAAAGCGTATTGATCGTATCTCATGTTACCTTTTGGGATTGTCGCGTGCACATTTTTTATGACAACCTTACTCGAAATAGCTTTATATTAAGAAGTGGTGCAAGTCTGCCGACTGTATTTATCCTGCCATTGTTTAAGTGGCGGTTGTCCTTTGTTGGTGGCCGCGTGGTACACGTTATACCCCACTACATTTAATAAAAAGCAATCACAGTTCTGCTTGTAGTCTAAAATAATGGCAAAATGTAAGGCTTTAAAAGGGGTGCTAAACATTAATGAAAAGTCATATGTGTTACTCGAAAGATCCAACAACTTTATTTTTTTTTAGGTTATCTATTTATGTTGATTGTGAACAACGTTTTTTAAAACGCTCTTAATTTAACATTACCTTACATGGTTACTATTTTGCGTCGCTTATGACTACGTTCAAACAAAAACTGTCATGGAAATCAAGATAAAAACAACGAGAGCACACGATTTCCTTGTAAAAGCCCGGCCTTTAGCAGTAGGAGGTGCCAATTCTTTCAGCATCATTTGAACATTTTCCAGAGAGCCATTGTTTGGAAGAGCCTGTATTCCCAACAGCTTACACATCAACGGGTACAGATCAACAATGTTAAAAGGGGGCACCTTGAGGCCCTTTTTAAAGGCAGGGCCATGCGCAAAGAACACAGAATAGCTCTTGGACTTAACCGCAGGCCAACCATGATCTCCCACTGTCCAACTACCCTGGCGGGATCCTGCTTTCGTCTTTCGCACTACCCACCCGACTTCTGGGTCAATGTAAATTGGCGGTATTCTCCGATTATGTTTCCAGTGGTACTCATCCGGAATGTTCTCTTTCTTGTATACAGACATGTGTGGGTTATTTGCGTTGGTAAGATTTCGGTATATTTCGTCAATCTTAGCTGCATCCGCCCAAAGATGTCCAACAGGCCCTCCCTCCACAAGCTGGAAATCATCCGGGTTGATATATTCTTCGAGGAAAATTTGCCGGGTAGATGAGGTATTTGTCATACTGTGATCGGATACAAAGATAAGGTTGACCTGTTCGAAGAGATTTGCCTTCTTGAGGCTCTCAATCAGGTACCCAACAGTATCACGGTCAACAGCCTCCATAGCTTGCTTATACTGGGGCTCTAAGATTCCATAGCTGTAAAATGAAAAAGCATAAATTATCGTCACTCAGATCCTTTCCTTATTTCAAGAAAAGATATGAGGCATGGATCAATGAATCATCTTGAAAGAAGTACGAGGAGTATGACAGAGAGCTAAAGGGACTGAAATCGAAACAAGGGGGAAAATGACTGGTGCCCCCCCCCCCCCCCCCAACCCGTAGCAAAAAATAATAACCATAAAATAAAAAGGCTACTTAGAAAGTTCCAATTATTTTTCATTGGGGCGCATCGTTTTTCAAATTTGGCCATGCGAGCTTTTTCCACTTGTAATGTTACACTATAATAAATTACAACTGTTCATGAGAAAATAGCAGGAAAGCCCAAAGAAACCTTGCGTCTAACTGAGGGCTAATCTTTGCTGAGGATTTCCCTTCCTTTACACTGACGCACACTTTGTTTAGAATGCAGGTTCAATCAGTAGGTGGATTGATTTATTGTTGAGTTTAAAACACTCAAAATTATTCAAACGAAATCTACTTTTGAAAAGTTGGCAGCTGTTTTCGGAAGGTTTGCACACGAACTTCATCATGTTATCAGTCATCATTACAGCTTGTTTATTACAAACCTGTGGCCTGTAGCGTCTGGATTTTCAACATAAAGGGCTACAAACTGTGGAGGTTTATCAGCCTTGAGCCAGTTCATGATCTTGTCAATTCTCATCTGTGTTGGTTCACTATGATTGACTTGACAATGAGAATATGGGGGGAATCCATTGTTGGTTGTATTCCGCATTTTCGGTAGATCTTTGGAGTCTATCGCACTGCAATTGACGTGACATATTGGTTTTTCGTAGTAAGTGGGCTTCTCTGGATATCCTCCGAATCCAGGCCAAAAATACACTCCACTTCTACCGCCACTTTTTTGAAGGGTTAACCAAAGAGGCTGAGAAGCGTTGTAGAACTTTGGATCATAATTACTACAATCATAATCCTATACAAAAAGAGTGGTAAATATCAGTCTTTTTACTGTCAATGATTGGAAAGAGGGGAAAATACAGGGAATGTACAAATAACTTTTGGAGAAAAACCGGTAAAAAATACTCAAAGTATTTAAACAAAAGTATTGCTGAAGTTATTTGAGGAAGTCTTCTTTAGCCACTTTCAGGAGGTAGGGATGGAATGTGGGGAATTGTAGTTGGCGCGAAAGAGATCTCAATACGCATGTTCAGAGCAAGTTTGTGACGTCACTGGCTCAAACTTAACCTGTTCCCAGGGCCCAATGCAGAAATCTCTCTCCGTCCCTTTAGATGACGTCAACCCTAAGTATAGGCTGGCTATCAATCGGTTTCAATGATCACATCTTGTAATTTCCCCCAGGCTGAAATTTTTAGAACCACAGTAAATGACACAACGTTAACTACTGCTGACAGACCATAAAACGAACACTTGCGCTCAGAGTTACCGAAAGGAACAAAAGCCACTCGATCGACCCATGACAGTGTTAATAGGACTGCTTCTTGGTGAAGTAGATATGCGATAGTGAAAAATGTACATATTTATACTACCAAAGAACTGGCTTCTCTTTTGTTGTTATTTATAAATTTAAGTCTTAGGTTTGCATGAGTGAAGATTGCTTACGTATTTGGGCTGGCCTGTACTGATTGCTTTGGAGCGGTACCCGCCTTCTAGGCGGGAAACGAGGAATATACATAATTTATGTTATTATAATTATTTCTACGGAGCTTGGAAAACATCACGCGCAGTTTATCATTCTACCGTGGAAGACAAATATTTTGGAGCTGTCTTCCCAGTCACTTGCTGTTGAACGAGTGACGAATTTTCTCTGCGACTTTCGTCAATTTTATTCGGAGCCTTAGTTACGAATAGACTGCAAATAAATGAAAGGCTAACAACAAAATTAAAACGAGAACTTGGAGCTGAGACTAAGATTGCATACTTACCAGAACAAACTTTTCTTGATAGACTGGATCCCAGAACATGTTCGACACGATTCCATGATTCTCTGGATACAAGCCCGTTAGGTAGCTATGGTGATTTGGCCAAGTTTTACTGGGTACCACGGTTTTAAGATATTTGGATGTCACTCCATTTTGGGCAAGGAAGTCGAGATTGGGTGTGTTAGCATATCGGTTCTCTATAAACTGCCATCGCATCCCGTCCATCGAAACAATAATAAGCGGGTGCGTGGATTCCTGTTCTTCTTGACCAAATCCAACGATTATAAAAGCGCAGAGCAACACACTGAGAAAGGCAGAAATGCAGATTGCCATTATGTAGACACAAGGAAGTAGAAATGCTTAGTAATAGTTTGCTACTTGAAAAGCTATCATATAAGACGGTTCAGGGCATAAATGCAATTGCGGGGAGCCAATGATTTTAGTAGCTTATCAATTAATGTTCAATCTATTGTCGGTTTCAAAGGGCATTGTATTCGTACGGTTTAATATAAGAACAAAAAGAAACAAACTAAAGAATGCAACGCAATTAGGATGAAAGAACGTATTCCTTAAAGCAACAACAAAGCTGTAAAAGTCATTCATGTCATTATGACAGACGTGAATTAAACCAAAAATTATTCATAAGCCATGTGGAACAGCCTTCCACAAAAATTTACCTAAAAGCGTGAAAAACGTGTTGGGGAAAGTCATGTATTTCTGTTTGAATGAGAAATTTGGGTGGTATTTTAAGTTTTTGGTTTTTAACACAGCTTAAAACCTTAGCAATATAACTCCAAACGCAATTTTGAAGTTTCTTCTTTAAACGAGCTCTTACGTAAGAAATCTTTAATAGTCTCATCAGCTTGTCAAACATGATAAATGTATTTCTCAATACTTGCATGATCATGATATGAACTACTCGAAACTGTCGATTATTACAGAACTGAAAAAGGAAACCTTAACAAAATTGTACCAAAACTTAAATTTCATGGATTTGCAGACTAAAAATCGCAGACTAACTAGGCAATAAACTTTTATTTTACATTTATCGGATTATTGGCTAGTAACCACCTATAAAAACCATAAAACCAGAAAATTAATGCAGGAAATTTCAAGGAAGCTACTCTGAGAAAATGTAAAACGACAAACTGATCCTTACGGCAAGGCGATGTAGAAGTAAAAAGAATAAAACAAAAACTATATGTTTAAACAAATTTATTTAAATATATATTTTTTGTTTTAATTTTTTTGTTTACTTCTTCATTGCCTTACCGTAAGGATCAGTTTGTCGTTTTATATTTTCTATTATTGTACTGATCCAGGTCTACAACTGGGAGATCCGGCACCACTAATCGGTTTTGTCACTGTAGACTTACTGATATTTTATAGCGGAGCTTTCGCGCGCGAAACGCGAGAAGCGGAGCACCATGGGTAAGAAAATGTGGTAAACTACCCGTCCGAGAAAATTTGGTAATCACGTGACCGTACACCGCCCGCCCGAGAGTCCGTCCGCACCACAGGCATACCAATATAAAATAATTCAACCTACAGGTATGGCAACCGAAATGCAACTCAAGGTTTTATTTGGAAAGAAATCGCATGGCCGGCCGGACTTTTAGAAAGAAAACACAACGGCAAAGTCGTGTTCTTTTCGACGTTATTTTTGATGTTTATACTCACGTGGATAACAGAGAAAGAGCTAGAGCGAGTGATTGAAAACAAAACAGACGAATTTTGTCGGAAGAAAAAACATGAAAATTCAAAGCGGCGGTGAAACAATGAGAAATGCTAGCGGTAAGCAAGGTGAAAATGAGCGGCAGTGAAAAATAAAAGCGAACATGAACACAGGAGACAAAATATTGGGTAAGCTCATACGACAATCCTTCCACAAAAATAATGTGTAACTAGGAAGCGTGAGGTTTTAGTCCTACAAAACAGCGTTGCAGTTGTGCAAAACGACGACAAAGGAAGACAAAAAGCGTGCTGCACGTGCAAATTGTTTTTTTTTTAAAATTAGAAAAAACAGTGTGCTGCACGTACAATTTGTTTTTTTTTTGCTAATTAGATCTATTGATCTTGATGCCATTTTCATTGCCGTCCCCGTTTAGCATTACACGATTTAATTTTTTTGTTTATAAGTATTATTAACCAGAGTTTCGCTTTTAGCCCTAGGAAAAAATTTGCTCGCGACAATCCCGAAAGGTAATATGGGATATGTTCAATACACTGTTCCTGACACTGTAGCTGTCGAACCTACTTTGGTTGCTTTCTTTTAGCACTCACAGACATATGTCCAAGGTCTTTTCAGCCGGTCTTTCAAATTTCTTTGAAAAACAGTGAACTCAAAACCACCCACAATACCTTTCGGGGTTGTCGCTTGCACATTATCTGACCACATTTCTCGAAATAGCTGTATATTATTTTACTGGTGGTAATTGCAAATTAGGGGAGTGCGTTCGATGGGGAGGGGGGGGGGGGTGGGTTGGTGGGTAGTGAGTGCTAGTGGGAAGAGGGTGCAAATCCTGATGGACTTGTAATATTGAGAAATCAAAATCAAACACTTTTATCAATACGCATATCAGCAGGTGTCTTTATCAGTGTTATTGCTTACCCTCCTACTTTACAATTCGTTACTATTTCATTTTTCCTCAAAAATGCAAGAGCGTACTGCACTTTTTACATTTACTTGGCTAAGCCTCAAAGGAAAGTACATGTATGTAACAACAGGTCAAACACGGACTATGGCCCTCAGGATATTCTTTTGCACTCTAGGACGGTCAAGAAAATTGGCTAAAAATTGGGATAGAGAAAAATTAAAGTTACAGTCGACTCCCGATAACTCGAACCTTCAAGGGAAATCGAAAAAGATTCGAGTTATCGGGATCTCGAAGAAAATAGCCGGGAGTAAGGAAAAAAACAGTTTTTACTGCACAGTGAGTATTCTAATCACATCTAATTGTAAAAATGTTGAGTGAAAATTGAAAGATACTGTTAGATTATAAATCAGAACGTAAAGTAACAAAACGTTGCCTAAATAGAGCATGCATTTCACTTTTTGAGAAGTAAAGCTATTTCACGTTAGATTTGGGCAAACAACATCCGCCTCCACTATCGATCCACTAGTAAACTATATGCCTACAACATGTCAATGGGAAATTCAAAATTCAATGTTTCGGAGGCAGTACACTCTTTTTTCCCGACTTTTTAAGGGCTCAAAACATGGTTCGAGTTTTCGAGGGTAAAATTATATAGAAATGATCTGAGGGGAAACAAAAATTACTTCCAGTTAGCGGGAGTTTCGAGTTATCGAGGGTCCGAGTTACCGAGGGTAAAATTACAGTAAATGTATGACGGAAATCCAGGGGAAATCGATTTTTTTTGAACCCCCTGGTCGGAACGAACTCATTGTATGGAAAACAGACAGTCGGTTTTTTTTCTCTCCTCTCACACGCCCTACGGGCGTGTGAGGCTCGCGCGCTTCGCGCGCGTAAGACTCTCACGCCACGCTTTACCGATTTCTTTACTGATTTTGAGAAAAAAACCGACTGTTTTGCAGTCTAAGTTATCGGGAGTCAACTGTATCTGAAAAGTTTTAAGCGTCGAGTACCACTTTAAGGTGACTCGACCCAGTTATTTTGTGGGGGTACCATCCTACTTTGAAGCTCTCTGGTATCCCCACCTTTACTTTGATCGTAAGTAAAAACATATAGCATGGATAACATGTAGATCAATTTACAATATAGCATAAAATTGTTGACGATCGGAGTAAATGTCACGTGGTTATAGTGCCACGCCTCTTTCGGGTCTGAGTCGAAATTCTGCTGTTGCCGGCATTTTTTCGTGAAAATCTCTCGGCTACATATGGTGCGCATTAGTGCCTTGCGTTGAACAAAGTTTCACCAAAATTGCAAAGACCCAATTCGAGAAATTCAATGGTTTGCAAATTTAGGTCATAATTTATGTAAAAATGATAAGAAAACTTTACATGATTATATCTAATTAACTATGAGATTTATCTCTTTATTTTGGGGATCTTTATAACAGATGGGTCCTTGCAAGTCGGTAAAAAGCTTTAGGGCCTTGTAACTGCGCGCGATTTCGAGCAATGCAAACATTTACAAATTAGAGTTTTAGCTATTTGCTGACGTTTGTCAGCGTTCACAAAAAAAGCATTTTCTTAAAAATTTGTAGTTTTTTCTCCTTCAAATTTTTTCAGGGCCACAATTGATTAACTAACTACCCGGATTCTGAATTTCATGGTCGTTGAAAAACTGTGACATTATCTTCTATAAGCTCAAACTGGAGTAAACATTGAAGATTTTTAACGTTTTGGCTGAGTTTGTGCTTCGGGAGTTCTCTGTGGTGTTGAATGCTAGCATTTCTTGATTTTTTTGCAAAGGCACAAGAAGCACAAGAATTGATTAAAAATCGTGAGTTAAACCTTTAAATATCACACAATCACCTATCTCACCGTACCCAAATTATCATATCTCAGTAGCATTCGATAGTCAGCCAAGCGTGGTCATTGCAAGCGTGCTGAAAAAGAATGCTGTATCATGACAGACTAGAAACAGTAACCATTTTCTTTTTAGAGTTTTTAATTCTCGGTATGATGTGAACTCAGCTGGCTAGAGACGTTACGTGACGAGAATCCCTTCTATTTTCTCATACCGTAAAATTCCGAAAATAAGCCCCTCCATGTATAAGCCCCTCCAAATATAAGCCCCTCAAAATCGTAACGCAAAAAACCCTCCGTTAAATCGCCCCTCTGAATATAAGCCCCCCCGGGGGCTTGTACTTGGAATTTGCCCTCGAATACGAAGCAAACAAAGCAAAAATGGTAAATTTCCTTCCCACTACAAGCTAGCCCAATCGATTTTGAAACGCAAATTTCCCTCCGTACATAAGCCCCTCCGAATATAAGCCCCTCCAAAAATAAGCCCCTCAAAAAGGGCCTTTGAAAAATATGAGCCCCGGGGCTTATTTTCGGTGAGCATTCAGAAGTCAGCTAAGTGTGGTCATTGCACACGTGCTGAACAAGAATGCTGTATCGTGACAGACTAGAAACAATAGAAAACTCCCAGAGCACAAGTTTGGGCTTATAGAAGATAATGTCACAGTTTTTCAATGACCATGAAATTCAGAATCTGGGTATTGTGGCCCTGAAAAAAATTGAAGGGAAAGAAACTATACGAATTTTTAAGAAAATGTTTTTTTCGTGAGAAGGACTATTTTGGTGAAACTCTGTTCAACGCAAGGCACTAATGCGCACTGTATGTAGCGGAGAGATTTTCACGAAAAAATGCCGGCAACGTACAGCAGAATCTCGACCCGAAAAAGGCACGGCACTATAACCACGTGACATTTACTCCAATCGTGACCTACATGTGATCCATGCTATATGTTGGACTTACGATTAAAGTAAAGCGGGGGGGGGGGGGGGGGGGGGATACCAGAGAGCTTGAAAGTAGGATGGTACCCCCACAAAATAACTGGGTCGAGTCACCTTAAACCCTTGTTGCGTGACACTAGGCTAACACGACTCACCTCGTTCAACGCACCCGGAAACAAAAGCAAATACAACGCTTTAAACAGCGAAAAGATGTAATTTGTAATAGAATTACATATGGTGGATCTAAGCTGATCTTGCTTGAATCCATAAAAACAAATACAGTGTATCCGATTATCTTAGAATGGAAATTTTCCTATAAGAAAAAACTGATTGAATTAACTGAAAACTGCGAGAAAAACTATAAACAAACCTGTAGTAAAGAGAAAATCGCCAACGTTTCATCTGTGAACGAATAGCTTCCAGAAAAACTGAGAACATGAGATCGAGGCAAAATGTGCCAGGCCGCTCCAAGATGGCGTCCAAACCGTGATTGCATACAGAACGGTTACTACTTTATGTACGGTACGCAAAAAGACTCAAATGGTCGAAATGCTGGGTACAAGTAGTATTGATTGCGCAACAACTGAGCCCACGTTGTCGATCGCATACTTAAAAATCAAGATGGCGGCAACAATGAAGCGAAAAAAAGTGAGCAAAAACAAAAAGCAAACATGGCGAAAACATACAGATATTAAGGATGTAGAAGAGCATCTTGAAGAGGCCCGGCGCGAGGAAAGAACGGGGTAAGTTTATTTGCGCAGTCGTCTCCAAAACCGCGGAGCTAAACCTCAGCTTATCGTGTTAAGTGTTAATCCACGTGAGTTACATGTATGAAATTATGAGCCGAGAGAATCTCGAACACTTAAACAGAAAGAAAACCATTTTTGAATTAACAACCGAAAAACTTAATCTTTCACTTGCTTTATAAGTACTTTTGCTGTTTAATTTGTTGCCTTAGCTATTTATCACTTTGTGAAAGTAAGTTCTTAATTTGAAAGAATAAAGCTTTTATGACTGTGATAAAAACGTTTGACTACAAAATGTGTCAGGTTGGCAAGGAAATGGAGTTGTAATATTTGATTTATGTTACATTCGAGGCTTTGCTCTTCTTTATAATATTTACATCGAGCTTATAATTTTTGCTGTGGCTATATGGCCGGTAACCGGTCAAGGTTTTCAAAACACTAAATGACCGGCAGTCTTATATTCTCAGTAAATTTCAAAAATCGAAAAATTCCAGCTAACCTTAACTATCATATGTCGATTAAGAAAAGTCAAGTGATCCTGAAATGCTTTATAGATCTTAAGTCTAGCGTTTGGTTTACACTGGGCTCAGAAGACGAAACCATGTGTTGAGACACTTAGAACTTTTTTCAGGTTGACTACCGGTCAAGGTGTTGAAAACACTAAATGACCGGCAGTTCCTATATTCTCCCTAAATTTCACAAATCCAGCTAAACCAAACTATCATATGTCGATTAAGAAAGGTCAAGCGATCCTGAAATGCATTATAGATCTCAAGAATAAACCGAGAATATAGGGACTGCCGTAGGTCCCAGACTAGGACTGCTGGTCATTTAGTGTTTTCAACACATTGACCGGCAGTTGAGCTGAAAAAAGTTCTAAGTGTCACAAAACATGGTTTCGTCGTCTGAGCCCAGCGTAAACCAAATGTCAGACTTGAGATCTATAAAGCATTTCAGGATTGCTTGACTTTTCTTAATCGACGTATGATAGTTTAGGTTAGCTGGATTTTTTTGATTTGTGAAATTTACTGAGAATATAAGGACTGCCGGTCATTTAGTGTTTTGAAAACCTAGACCGGTTACTAGCCATACAGCCACAGCATATAATTTTATGCCTACAGTGTCGCAAAAAAATTTTGCGAGAGTTTACTTTTATGGATTGGTGATTTTTTGTGTCTTGCGAAAACTAATTTTTGTGATTAGGACAGTGAATAAGTGTAGAGAGGGAATTCTCAAAGTTTACTTGACAGCTAGAATATGGTGTGCAAGTCTGGCAAGATATTCCTGAATTTCTTTCAAATAAGCTGGAGTCAATTAAAAAAAGGGCACTATATATTATCTATCCATGCCATAGTTACTTAGATACCCTCAGTACTACCAACCTTAGCAGCTTGAAAGAAAGATGAACTCATCTCTGCTGTAAATATCAGTTCAGAAGATGACTCAAAAGGACCACCCCATTAACTTCCTCAAGCTGAGAGCAGCAACTAATGGTCATAGTTACAACTTGCGGCCAGCGACAACAATAGAAATATTGTTTATGCTGATAGGAGTTGTTTCCGGACCCAGCATTCAGGCTCCTTTATTTCATTTGCTAGTAAATATGTGAATATGTAAATAGTTATTTAAGATATTTTTATTGTTTCTATAGTAGTAGTAGTGTTAATGATATATGGAATAAATCATATATGAACTGCAGAAATGAAATGAAAATGAAGAAATGATCGTCGCAGTGAACGCAATGTATGCAATTGCGAAAAGAAGCCTGGAAAAAATTCAGGACGTCAACGGGGTTTGAACCCGTGACCTCGCGATTACCGGTGCGATGCTCTACCAACTGAGCTATGAAGCCACTGACGTTGGGAGCAGGTCAATTGTGGGTTCATATGTTCCCATGAAAAAAATGAGTGTTAGTGAATTTTATTCAGGCTTCTTTACGCAATTGCATAAATTGTGTTGATTGTGACGATCATTTCTTCATTTTCATTTCATTTCCGCAGTTCATATATGATTAATTTTATTCCCTATATCATTAACCATCATTTCTTTCACGGGAACATATGAACCCACAATTGACCTGCTCCCAACGTCAGTGGCTTCATAGCTCAGTTGGTAGACTGTGGCACCGGTAATCGCGAGGTCACGGGTTCAAACCCCGTTGAAGTCCTGAATTTTTTTCAGGCTTCTTTACGCAATTGCATAAATTGCGTTCACTGCGACGATCATTTCTTCATTTTCATTTCATTTCCGCAGTTCATATATGATTTATTCCATATATCATTAACACTCGTTTCTTTCACGGGAACATATGAACCCACAATTGACCTGCTCCCAACGTCAGTGGCTTCATAGCTCAGTTGGTAGAGCGTCGCACGGGTAATCCCGAGGTCACGGGTTCAAACCCCGTTGAAGTCCTGAATTTTTTTCAGGCTTCTTTTACGCAATTGCATAAATTGCGTTCACTGCGACGATCATTTCTTCATTTTTCTTCATTTTCATTTCATTTGCGCAATTCGTATATGATTTATTTGATATATCATTAACGCTCATTTCTTTCACGGGAACATATGAACCCACAATTGACCTGCTACCAACGTCAGTGGCTTCATAGCTCAGTTGGTAGAGCGTCGCATCGGTAATTGCGAGGTCACGGGTTCAAACCCTGTTGAAGTCCTGAATTTTTTTCGGGCTTCTTACGCAATTGCATAAATTGGGTTCACTGCGACGATCATTCTTCATTTTCATCAGTACTAGTAGTGTTTGTTAATTATTTGTTGATTGTTAATTTATAGCTCTTTAATTCAGTTGATTCTGCAATGTGGCAAATAAACGGTATATTTATTTATTTTATTTTTTAGATTGATTTTTTCTTGCCTAGAATTAATTTTTGCGATTCTCAGAAAGTACCCAGTACCCAGCATTGATAATAGTTTCGTTTTTATTGAGTATGTGCAATAGAAATACATATTTTCAAGCAATAAACCAGTATTTCATTGTTTGCGAATGGAAGAGACAAGTTGTGATTGAACAGACACAATTTCTTAGTGAGAATTTTAATTTTATTTGTGGGAAATTATTTTTGCAGATCACTGGGAAAACTGCAACTATCACAAAAATTAGAACCCACAAAAATTTCGTGCCACACGGTAGTTTGCCAAAGTTTTTGTTATAGGTTAAATTTGATCCCCATTTATTCAAATTACCTTAAATCCCCTAAAATATAGATTTAGCCAGGGCTAAAAGCGAAGCTCCCATAATTAAATTTGTAATTTAAATCAAAAAATAAACTTGTATTCCACAAATCAGTTAACTTAAGAACCCATTCATGTGACTTTTGAGGGAAAGGCTAAGTGATTTTAGACAAAAATAATTTGCATACAGTCTACAAAAAGAGTGAACCAAATCTTACATCGAGTTGATAGCCTTATACGTACACCAAAAAAATAGCAATCATCTTTGATCACATTTAAGAGCCATAATGGCTCTTGATCTTGATCACAGTAGATTAGGCCTGGAAAACAAATCAGGCTGAATTTTTTTGCGTGCGACAAGTTTGCTTTACAAAATCTTACTAACAAATCTGGGGGCGTGTAAACCAACCTTTTATACTTTTTTATACTTATCACATCTGAGGTGAAACAGTACTATGAGGCACTGCTTTTATCATACAGACCTCTGACAGAATGCAGTATTTCATAATTTTGAAATACAAATTGCACTCATTCAATATTCAGGATGATTGAAACATTTGAAACATTTCCCATTTGAGGTGAGCAAATGAAAAGGCTTTTTAAAGTTCTGTAAGCTTATATCAAACCTGATATATATACTCGGTCAGATCATTGTTTCAAATCTTACAAACGTGCATAAACTAAATAGCCGCATAAACTACGCTTGACTTCATTTAATTAGATATAAAAAACAAACATCAAATATAATAATTACTCAGGCTTACCATTCAAGATGCAGCTCCTGGAACCCTCTCAAGTAAGGCCAGAATCGCTTCAGACTTTTTAACCCTCTTACACTTCAAGCAAGGTGAAAACTGAAAACAATACCATCCGAAATCGTATTTCCGACTTTGACAAGCGACATATTTCTCAACCAAAAACCCAATAAACAAACTAGCCATGAATAACAGAGGACTTCTTGATAGCAGGTGAATTTCATTTTGTACATCCAGTAGAAAAAGACAGTTAAAAACATCACAAGTTGACACAAAACTCTGTCAGCTTCAGCTGTCAAAGTAACAAGTTTCAAGATGCTGCATAAATTTTCTGCATGAACTCACCTGGCAAATTTTGACCAATCAGACCATAAAAATTGGACGTAGAGCATGACCAACGTGTCACCATGGTGAGAAAAGTCAAGAGCAACTGTCTTCCTTGCCTGTAATTAGCTGGCTGAATTTTCGCGTCCGAGGTCAGTTTGAAACCAAAATTTTAATTGTGCGGCACATAAACACAACATATTTCATATGAATTTTTTTTAAAAAAAGCGGATAACTTAAAAAAAATACTTGAACTTGATGCGTCAACACCTGAGCCCGCGATACATTCAGGTGATACTGGTCAGCGGATACCCAGTTTTGACAGCTGTGAATTGATCACAACATTGATTGGCAATATGTGTGCAATATCAGTTTTCCTGTGCTCCCAAAACTAGCTAGAAAGTGTGAGATCGAACATTGGTTCTCCTGTGGTGCGGACGGACAGGTGGGCGGTGTAAGACCACATGATTATCAAATTTTCTGGGATGGACCGTAGATTTACTTAGCTATGGGGCTCTGCTCCCACGCGTGCTTAGCGTGTGTGGAGCTCTGCTATTAAGCTCTCCTAGCTCAAATAAGCCTTCCCTGTCTAATAAGCCCCCCTTTTCATGGGAAGATAGTTATTAAACCCCCCTCCCCTCCCTCCCTATTATTCACTAGCAAATTATTAGAAAATGGACTGATCCAGTATGGTGAGTTCGGATTTGTTCTGGGGGGTTACCCCCATTTGGTTTTCAAAAGGACCTACAGGAATGTATGAATTTATTTGTCGTTTTAATTCCAAATGAATAAGAAAGAATAGTAATTTATGAATCCGAAATGGCTGACTTATTAATTTTTCTGCTTATGCCTCTCCCCCCCCCCCCACCCCCTTGTGGGATCACAACTTGTAGATGTAACATTGTAACAATGGAGCAAAGCACTTATGTCATGTTAAGACTGGATACTGGTGATGCAGATTTCATTGTTATTAAACCTCCTACTGTTTGTTTTAATAGTGGCCCTGTCTCAGAAAAGCCTGATGAAGGACTGTTTTTTGTTGACAAGGATACTGAAGAATCTCCAGTGACTGGTATGTTCAATACTCAATACCTTCTTGTGCATACATTGCATTTTGTTTTCATAAAAATGAAATTTTGTAGCATTAGGCTAATGAATGTGTGTTGGCAGGACCAGGGAAGGACACTGTCATTCACACTTTTTTTTACTCATTTCTTGGTTTCAGCAACAATGGGCAATTTTTATGATGGACATGGTAAAAGATTTTAATGTTAACAATCTGTCATAGTTTCTGATGCTATATAAGAAATTCCAAAGAAGGGCTGCACAGTTTGCAGTGTATTGCTCCAACACCTCAACCCAATTTGTGACAGAAATTATAAATGAGGCCCTGCCGGGGGGGGGGGGGGGGGGGGTCCATGTCGCCCATCTGAATTTTAAAATGTCTTGTGTCGCGATTTCATTTTGCGCGCTGTCACTACTTTTTGAGCCATGTCGCTTGTCGGAATTTACCCTGGCAAGGCCTCATAAATGGTGGAGACAATATATTCCAAATTAAAAATGCAGAGCAAAAAAAGTGTGATGTAAATTATAATTATTTAGATATGTCTTCGAATTGCTCAAAATTCATCAGTGAAGTAGAGTGGGAAATTTGGTTGCATAACTTTATAGTTGTTACGTATTTCCAGGAGAGGATTGTAATTGGCTGGGAGGTGCAGTCCCTTGTCTCTATTCACTGAGGGTTTTCTTTGCTTGATGGCAATGGCCTCAATGTGGCACTTGATGGTGTTCATTACTCAGTGGTGTATGTTATGATTATTATTAATTTTATGAAATGCTTGTTGACTGGAACTTGAAGAATTTTTGAAAGAAAGACCTTGCGTTTGAACAGGCTAACAGTCCTGAAAACCCAGGGAAAAACACTTGGCAGCTCAAGAGGAAAGCAAATACATCTCTGATGGGTCCTAAATATTGTGTTCTCTATGTCATATTTAGTTACATAGATTGTAACTTGGTGCCTTATTAAACTATGCAGATGAGTCTAAGTTTCTGTCAAGAAAAAGAAAACTTCTGAAAGCAGACCAGTTGGTTCTGCCAGAAACCAAGATTAAACCGGTTGGTAACAAGAAAAGAAAGATTGTCTCAAAGATCAGAAAAGCAGGAGATCTTGAGGAGTCTTCTGATTCTGATGTGGAAAAAGAGAAAAGTAATATGGGTTATGCAAAGGAGGCTAACAGTCAAGATAGTAAAGACAAAGTGTTTGATTTATGGGAGACAGAAGGTATGAATTCACACATCCAGTAACACACATTGATATTATACAACTATCCCTCAGGGAGAGGTAAATAACTATAATAATGGTGGAAATATACCAGGAAGGATGTGTCACGGTATTAATCTCGCTGTACCTACCTTAAGGGGGGGGGGGGGGGAGGGTGGAAAGAGGGAAATTACTGTTTAGTAAAATGTATTTTTTGAAAATAAAATACCTTTTTTCATTGATTGTATTAAAAATATTTTGGGGATTTGTCATATGCATTTTAATAAGATCGTGTTGCAAATTCAGCCCCCAAAATAATTTTCTACCTACCAGTGAACACCAACAAGCTAAATTGGATTCAGTTTGTTTTCTTGGCATTTGTTGGTACAACTGCTCCATTTATGGCTACAAATAGGTTTTCTGAAACTGTTGTACAAAATAATGTGCCTTTTTGACTCTTCTCCTTAAAAGAGTGAATAGCAAAGGATATTCCAGGTTGCATGTATAGGATCCAATTAAAATGCATCAAATTGTTGTCCACTGATTTGGAAAATACTAAACTGTGTTATGTAACAATTATTCCATGAGCCCAAATGGACTCTGAGTCAAGAGATAGATAAATCGTTTATTCAAAATCACAACCAGTAGCTATAAGCTGAATTACTTGTGTTATGTACATGTTGATAAAAATTTAACCTTATAAAAATTCCTAACTATATCATAAGAAAAAGAACTATCATACAATGATAAAATTACATCAGATCTAGTATAAAGGTTCTATTTACAATTATTGTTGCTTATCTGTATAGTGCATTATAAAAGAATTTCTAAACCTCTTTGGTTTTACACATGGGATTGAAAACATATGCCTATTCCTAAAGTTATATCTCTCATTGTTGTTTCACGGGGACAGCAGGCCAGCTAGCTTATGCTGGCCATCGCTCTCTACAATTTGTTTAAACAGAGTGCTATATAATTGGTCGCGTGTATGAAAGACTGTTTTTAAACCCTCATCTTCCAGGGCCTTTCTATGTGAAATTTCTGGGAATAGAATTCTTAAGACTCTTTTCTGAACCTTCTCTATTTGAGGCCGAAGGCCAAATGGGCTATTGACTCAGAGGCCATGAGGGTGAGAGGAATAATTGTTTTTATAAAATCCAACTAGTTGGTCAAAAATATTGAGACAAAACAACTTAAGCTAGTTAAAGCTAGACTTTAATCCTTTTTTGGCGCCAAAAAGCTGGCACTTTTCGCTTCTTGTGGGCTATAACATATAGCCTGGTAGTAGTTCAACCAATCAGAATGCAGCATTGATAATAGACCACTAGTTGGATTTTACTAATATTCGATATTACCAGACTTACAAACCAAGGATTCACTGTACATATCATTGTGACAAGTAACTAAAATGTGCTATTTCATGTTTAAGTACACAATAATGTTGTGTTGTGTAAACAAATTAGATTTACATTGCTTTAATGTACAGTAATGGAATCTGAATTAAATGGATTTGTAAGATTATACACTGTCTTGTGGATTTTTTAGATGCTCAAACTGGAGATGAACATTTTCTGACAACTACAAGAAAAATAAAAGTGAAGGTAAGTGGTTGTGTATATTCCATCAAAAAGCACACGTACATGTACATACTGATGAAACTCTTTCAAGGCCACTTTTAACTTGATGTAAACAGTGATTGTTTTGTTTTGTTTTTAGAAACCAAAGACTACCAACAGGAAGACATCAAAACTGAAAGCTGTTGAAATCTGCCATCCTGGAGCATCATACAATCCAACCTATGATGATCATCAGGTAGATCTTATCTGAGGCCTGTGGCTGTCATAATTTTACAGGGAACCCACTTCTCAAGCATCTTACCCTTTTAACCTCAAAAAGTGCTTATAATTAAAACTCAAGAAAAGTAATACTAATTATGTCACTTTGTAAAATACAGAAGAACAGTTATGTACCTTGTGGAAGTGCTGTTTGACACGTTTTGTTATTTCTTAGTGAATGGTCATGCCATTGACCACAGTCTCAAAAGGTATAGCTTACATGTACCTATACTGTCTCAGTCTCTTAAACATCAGAACTACGTAACACAACTTTTTAATAAATTTTATGAGTGAAAAATGTTAAACTCTTACCCTTCGATCTTTAAAATTAAACCCTTTGTTGCTCAAGCTCTCCAAGAAATATTGAAATATTTGTTTTAATAAGCCCTCAGCCCTTCATACCATGATACTTTCCATGCATGTCTTGTTTTGACTCAATCTTTACCTGCTTTTAGTTGTTGCTTAAAACGGCTCATGATGTGGAGCTCAAGAAGGTGAAAGAAATAGAAAAATTTAAAAGAAAAGTGAAGTTCCTGTCTCCTGAAGAGGCTGTCAACTTGGTAAGCTGTCTGTTTCATTGTATAAGAGCTCCTCGCGTGTGCGAGTGGAGCCCCATACCTAAGAAAGTCCAAGAAATTTTGGTAATCACATGACCGTGATTTAGTTGTTAAACTGTATGCATACTAGTAGTTATGCAATACTTTCAGACATTCACTGTAATATAACAATTGGGATATTTATGGCATACCAAGAGGAAGAGTTGTATAACTAGTCTATCCCATGCCAATAAACATGATGACATAAAATGGAGAAACCTGACATCACAGGTAAACAAAAAGAAAGCCACTTTTAAAAATATATGTACAATCTGTAAACAGCGATTTCCAAATGAACCATAGCTTATCAATGAATAAAATTCCTATTCCCCTCTGTCTACCTGAAAAAAAATTGCAACACATCTGTCAAACGTTTCTTGCCGGATTTCTGTTGGCTTGTTGTTTTGAAATGTGGATCCTTTTTGGTCTTTGTAGCTTTGTTAGCTGGTTTGTTTTTGTTCCCCTTGACTAATAGATTTGTCTGTTGTAGACTGTTTGATTTTGTTTTGGATTACTCTTTTAAATTTGACTTCCTAGAATTCTGAATGGTAGTTAAAACTGGAGTTTTACTTTGTTGTATAAAGTTGCATCTGGCACTTTTTGTATAATGAAAAGTTTTTCTGTTGGTATCTGGTTTGGTTGTGGCTGGAAAATGTTAAGGCAGTGCACATTGCCAGGATTTGATTGTAAAAATTAATACTACAGTTGCATTCTGCAGAATAGTCAACTGATTTCTTGCTTTCTGATTGGCTGAGAATTCTTTATGGCATGGGATAAAATATCTTACTCCAGTTTTGTACCGTATCCACCCGCATGCATATTAGTATTTTTTTTGTGGAAAGAAACCACAGACGCCAGAGATTAAACCACATGTGCTTTCTGCAAATATTAATAGTCAGGCTCATTAAAAGTCTCATGTATCTATAAACAGTTTATTAGGCACAGTGATAATTAACTGCTGATGGAATTATCAGATGGGATTCTATTTTCGACGACAGGGTGTAAAGAAAGTCAGTTTTACAGCTTGCCATTCAGGCAAGCTGAAGCTAACATGTACTATTCCACGAGTCATTTTAACTACATGTAGCCCCCCCACCTCCATCCCCATCTCCCCAAAATTTGATGAGCAGGATTGATTAGAGTTCTTCTATAACAAGAATTCCCCCAAAAACTTCCCTTTCCTGTCAGGCAAGCCAAGATCAGAATTCACAAGTCTGATAGCAAAATCCACTATCAGGGTTCCTACTGGTCATGGAAAACCTTGAAAGTCATGGAATCTAAGAATTTCATTTTCCAGGCCTGGAAAGTCATGGAATTTAGTTGTCGATCATAGAAGGTTTTGTTTGGTAGATTAGTTACCGCAGATGACAAAGCAAAGACAGTGAAAGATAACCAGAAGCAATGAAAGAGTGCGAATAGTACCCCATTTTGTGCATACCAGAGTTGGTGGCTGTTGAACTGTTTAAGGTAAAAAAATACCTTAAAACACGGAAGGTTTTGAAAATTTTTGAAAGTGACAGCTAAACCTAAGGTCATGGAAAACTTGAAAAGGTCATGGAAAAAGTCATGAAAAATTCCTGGAATTTGAAGAGCTTTCAAGACTATGAACTCTGACTAGCCCTAAGGTATCAGACACTACATGCACTTCCCTTGCATGCTAAAAATTAATGTCTCATGGAAGTCTATCGACTGATTATGAATTATCATCCATGTGATATTTTAGACCAAGTGTATGTTCCATTTACCCGCAATTGAACGAAATGAACTGTGAAAACAGTGGAAAGTTGTAACTCAAGGTAAAACATCCATTTTTTTGTGATATTTAGCCAACATGGACAGAAGAAATGAGTCAGGGACTCTTCAATGAAGAGGAGAAGGAAGAAGATGAATTAAACAGCGATGATGAACAGGAAGGGTTGTCTACTGCTCCAGTCAGGGCTGTGGACAGAAAAACAAAACAACAAAGAAGAAAAGAGAAAGAACTACAACAAGAGGTAAGTAGTGTTTAGCGTGAAAAAGCTAAAAAGCGAAATAATTTGACAAACGAAATATTTTCATGTTCTCACTTTCTGAGATGCCTAAGGAAAACAATGCAAATTAGTAAATGTAATAAATAGAGAAATATAGTAATTAAAATAAATGACAAGTACAACTTAATTTTGGAAAATAATCAAAATATGTTTAATAGAAGTTAAAATTACAGTACATGTGTACATACAGTGTACAGTCGAACCTCTCCTTACGGACACCTCTCTAATACGGACAGTTCACTTGGTCCCGGGAAAATGCCCATACATTCTTTGTAAAAATAACCTCTATAATACGGACCCTCTATAATACGGTCAACGGACACGAAATCTCGGCCCCAAACAGAAAATTCATACAAACTGAACCTCTTTATTACGGACACTCCAATGATGACAGTTCTTATTCAACACGATTTCCTGTTTGTCGTTACATATCAGAGTGTAATCAATTGTCTCATTGTTCATACGATAACAGTATCATGTTTTCAATCGGTAAAAATTGTACTATCGACATGTCATTGCCATTTATCATCAAGATTTCTTATTCTTTGAAGACTCTCCAGTTGTTGCTTTCCTTTTTCTACCTCTTTTCTTTTCGACATTTTCACTTGAAAGACTATCTTTACGGACAGCTGGGTTTTCTGTAAGATCCAAGCACTTCTCCAAACGCTCAATGAGTTTGTGCGGTCCAGTGAAAATATATTCACATGGGATCTAGAGACTTCTTTAACGCAAAATGAATCAATAACAAAGAACTTTCATTAAATACTCTACTGTATGTTAGTGTTCGCTACACTTGTTACTGTTCTATTATGATACTGTTCGGAAATTGTATTATAGTTTGCCATATTTGCCGTTTGGGCCAATTTTGACTTAAAGAACACTTAATACCATCAATGGAGCCTTTAAAGTGACGTAATATTCATGACCTCTATACAACGGACACCTCTCTAATACGGACACTTTGCTCTGTCCCTTCGGTGTCCGTATTAGAGAGGTTCGACTGTAATTAATTCTAAGTGCAAAAGATTGCTTCTTCAACTGATAGTGAGGGATTGAAACCTGATAAAGAAACTAAATTATTGGTCTACTTTCAAGTTGTTTCTCTGGCAATACTCTTTTATAGATATATTTTTTTAACTAATATAGCAAAAAAAAGTAGTTAAAAAGGCTCATTCTTCTTTTTGTCTCGACAGCAAAAGAGGCTAGAGGAAGACAAAAAGAAAAAATTACGACAAAATGAGATTTTTAGGTAAGTTTAACTGCATTAAAGAAGGAAGAAGAGGAATTGCCTTTTCAAATAGATATATCTTATTGGACGGTTTAGTGTGTGGTGTCACGGATCCATATTCATTTTTTCTCAGAGTCGTCAGCCGGGCAAGTAAGCCTGATGGCATACTTGCCCAAGTTACAATTTGGGTTGCCCGGACAAAAGTGCCGAATTATATGAGCGAATGGTGAAAAAATTATGTGCAATTTTAACATTTCTGTTAAGTACAACAGCCTACAGGCCTAGGCTAAACACAGTTTATTTACGTTTTACAAGTGGCCACGGTCGATCAGTTTGACATGAAGGCAAGACGGTGTGCTTACGTTTTAGACCCCCGTATAAGGCAGCGGTTCCCGCGTCACCTTTTTTTTCGTCGAAGGCAACGAAACATCTTCTAGAAAACGTCACATCTTGATGCGTATAAGGCAACGGCTTCTGCTTCACCTTTTTTGTCCACCGAAGGCGACCAAACGCCTTCTAAAAAACGCCACATCTTGATCAGTACTGTCACGTTTTCTACGAATGGCCTCTGAATGCAGTACTTCACAAAAAACTGAGCGGGTTATAAGGTTACTAACAAAAAGAGAACGTCTTATGTCTACCATGTGGAGTTTCCTCACATTTTAACTGAACTAGAGGTGAAGACTGTTAAGTTCCTCGCTCGCTAGGGATTGTATTTTTTTTCTTTCACGGATTTTCGCCATCATCATCTTTATCACACAGCTTCAGGTCTGTTTTCATCTTCTGTGTTGTATCTTTAGCATCAAGTTTGTATGCTCTCTCTCTAATAAATGTCGACCTGATATCATTGTTGTTCAGACGAATTTGCTCTAGAAACTCGGTTTATTTAAGCCTTTAATTTGGCCTCTACTGCGTTATTTTCTTCCCAAGACGATGCATTTTTTACCACTTGCGACGTCTGTGCGGGATTAAAACCGGTCTTCTGGAGTACAAATACCATGAGATATTTAACAATTAGTTCATGCGTCAGCGTGCGTATGTCGAGATATTGAGCACGCGGGAAGTTTGGAGAGCACGAAAGAGGCGTAAGAGTTGCACGAGGCGCAGCCGAGTGCAACTCTAGCCTCTGGAGTGCTCTCCAAACTTTCCAAGTGCTCAATATCTCGACATACGCACAGCTGCAGCATGAACTAATTGTTTTATAACATTATCAAAGCGATCAATGCAGCAGTTAACTTAAAAGTTTATTATTGTAGGGCGCGCTCAAAGCAGTACGCGTCAATGTTTACGTGACTATATATTTTTTTTCCTCACAGTTAATCTTGTGTTTTTATCCTGAAACTGAGAGAAAGTGTGCTCTAAAATGATTATAAAATCCATATTTAGGTGCCGGAAAACTATTAATTTACCGAAAAATTGTTATTGAGAGAAAACAACTTTGCAAAGAATGATCTCACGCCATAGCCCTCACAGCTCGCGGAGATGACAACAACAACAACAACAACACTCACCTCTCTTCCTTACTATCGGTTAACAAATTCAAACGTTTCCTCTTAAATTTCCTTATAAAACACATGGTAAACGCTTCATTGTCTATTGCTGAGTTATGGATGCACTCAGGAGACTTAGGATTGCTAGGCTCACAACAACTCGAGGAATTACGAAAAGTTTATTGACGTCATCAGCGTGCTCAATAGGAATATGAAGCACGCTCGCGCTATTGAATTTGATTAGGCGAATTTTCTAGCTATGTTATAATTCAATTTGTACTCTTTTTTTTAGCGTTATTTGTACTCTACTGAGGGCAGTTGAATAATAACTACATGTATTAATCGTCTTTATTACTTTTATAACAGATTAAAAAGTTTGAAAAAAGAAATAAACATGGCCGAGCAGAAGTCTGAAGAACGCAAGCAAAAAAAAGAAGAAATAAAAAATGTTTCTGCTACAAAACCCAAGAGGCTTAGTAGATATCAGTATCCTTTGACTCTGAAAGTGAGGAAGAGATTATGTTGGGCCTAGCGCGAAGATGTACTCAATCAAATAGAATTTTAAGGAATGATTTTGTTTTTATGTTTTATGTTTGAAAAGCTGTCTTTTTGCGATCGATCTGGGTCTTCTAACGTGTATAAAGTTGTCGTATTAAGTTTGAAACTTGACTTTAGTGTAAGGTATGAAGCACCGAATATCGAACTTCAACTTAGTGGAGAGATCACTGGAAGCCTGCGCACTCTTAAGGTTGGTGGGCTTGTGGCTGTTGTTAATTTCTGAATTGTCGTTCAGTTTAGCGGCTACAACTTCGTACATCTCAATGACACTGGTAGTTTCGGAAATGCTTTTAAAATCCGCCACATCATTTCTTTTGTCTTTTAATAGCAAGAAGGAAATTTATTTGAAGACAGATTTAAGAGTATTCAGCGGCGAAACATCATTGAAACCAGGCAACCTGTAAAGTAAGTCTACCCCCTCACTCATTAGCCCGCAAATAAGCTCTCCATTTGGGAGAATCGCGAAAAGCCACGCGAGAGCCGCGCTCGAAAGGAGACGTGAGTACGAGGGGCGGGGAAAGAACCTCTCGCTGCTTGCTTCGCTCGCCATGATTGGAGGGCTTGCTTGTAGGCTGCTCATTCATTACTTTGTTGTTATTGATTCGTTTAAAGTAAAGAATAATTCTCCTTGTGCACGAGCACTTAAAATTCACTTCATTCTAAACTTTTGCTTGCCAATGAAGTGTTAACTGCTTGTGCAGCTTAATTTGGTTAATATAACAGATATCCAAAATTGTGTTTTTTCCGTTAACTTTTCAGGCGTCGTCGAAAATACAAGCAAAAAACGTACACAAGAAAATCTTACAATCAGCCGTGTATAAAGGAAGTATAGAAATGTCAGGTAAGACTTCCTTTTGTCGGCTCTGAAGGCAGTGTTATTGCAGTGCTTTCGCTTGGTATTGATTGATACTTCAGTGGTGTAGTCATTATGTGAATTTGATTGTGAACAGCTACCTCCGGGGTGCTTACCATTTACACAAACCAGCCGAAGGAAAATCTTGTACACTGATATTCGTACATAAAACTGTAAAATTTGACATAGCGGCAGAACGACTGGGTACAAAGTTAGGCTATCCAATTCAGTCGAACATATTAGGAAAGTTGCATCGCCTCAAATCACAGTGCATATTTTCTGAAGACTTCCAAACCGAATAGCGAAACATTTGATTTTTCAACTGGAATTGCCTGTTTCCCATCTTAATGGTAAGCACCCCTGGTCTTCACTTTGTAGTGATGTGTTTGGTCGGTTCATTACTGTTTTAGAACAACGTAGAGGGTTAGAAATTTAGAATCATGTCGTGATGGGTGACTAGAACGAAACATCATCATCATCATAATTTGATTGATAAAGCAGGTTGTATGCACAACGCCCCTTGAAAGCTGATAAGGTCCTGCTACAGTCATAAACACACATAGACGCACTCTTGTTTTCTAAGGTTGACCGCACTACTGGGGTCTGTGGGTTCTTACTTGTTCCACAAGAATCAAACCAGTGAAAGAGCTTTGAGAAGGGGCACAGGGAGCGCTTACCATTTGTATAGAAAACCCGGAAATTCCGGGAAGAATTCAGATGGAACGGCTCACCCCGGTGGAAATTTTCCGGAAAAAAGTGATAGCTTTCGAGGTACTACCTTTTTCCCGTTTTTACCGAAACGACCGAAATTTTCTGTACCATTTGTTTGGATTACTAGTGCCAGGCTTCATGTCGGTATTTTGTAAATGGTACAAGTCAATCCCGTTCCCGTTTTCGGTGCCAAAAAAAAATACCAATACCATTTGACGGAAATTTTTCACCGAAATTTCCGTACAGATAGTAAGCGCTCAGGGTTTTCCTTCCATCTTAGAGACTGAAAAGTCTAACCATTTGTAGATGTAGCACATACTCCTCCGTTCTTTTTAAACCCTGAGTGTTGTTGCGGCCAGGGTTTGAACCCGCAATCTCCCGCTCGGCAGACTGATGCTTATTCGATTGAGCTAACCGGGCGGCGGTTACAAACCGTGCGAGGAGCGAGAAATATAGGCGAGGTCAGGTGGACTGGAATTTGTTGATGTCGCGGTTTTGTTAATGACGGTCATTTTAGGTTGTTAAAGTGCTCATAACTTGACAATATGAATATGTATGTTTTGTTACAGTTATAATCTGCCATGAACTGTTATCAGTAAGCATTAGCTACACAATGAGGTGATTCAGATTGAAAGTGAAAAGCTGTCAGTGGATCTGGTGGTATGACATGATCGTAAAAAATACAACACGATATGATATTTTCCGTCAGGATAGTCCGCCACCCTGCTGATGGCCATTGGAGGTACATCTTGCAAATTGATCCAGCTTCAAATTTTTCATGTAACGCTCAATAAGGAGATTTAGAGTCAGGGGGATTCTCGATCTAAGTCCAGAGAAGCCAAACAAGGGCGTCACGTTGGTAGTACTTCAAATTTTAAGCTTTAACATCTCTATTTAGCGACAATTTGAAACTCGGAATGCGACGGGTTTTTTTGAGCCAACTGAGGACCCGTGGAGTGTATTCTTGATGTTGGTTTCTAATAATGTTTGAACGATTAAATGTTTTGTTTAATTGTGTCTATAAATACAATTCATTTTGTTTTATTGCTTTCTTAAATATAAATAGCGAGAGACCAAGAAAACTGTATTTACATCAACACTGTTATCTTAATGTACCAATTTTAATGTGAAAACCAATTAAAATACGTTGCGGTTTTACGCGCTGATATTTCAAATAGTTTGGAGAATTTGAAATTTCTGATTCTTTCTGAAGTTTTCTTTATAAAATAAATGTTTTACCTTGTCAGCAAAATCTAAGCTCGAGTTAAAATTTTGTATTTCGTAACGAATGTATGAAAAGATAATTAAAGTTTTGAAAATGTGGTTGTTATGCACTGAGAGAATTTTAAGTCCTGAATTTTTTGATGTAACAAAGAAATCTTAACCTGATTATTGAACAGGAATTTATAAATGTATCTTAAGGTGATAACCTGTAATTAACTTGATCTCCTGCTGTGTATAGGTTAATTAGTTCTTTACTTTAACATTCTTCTAATATATGTAAAATTATATCCACTTGCTCGATTTCGGGTCGATAATTCGAAGTTTTTCCAACTCAGGAAGAGCGAAAAACAAATATTAAAAAAAAGCAAAATAGGGTTATGAGTGCATTGAAGTCATCCATTTTCACTTGCTTCTTGCAAAGGTTTTTACCATCTGACCCATGAAACAGCTAGGAGCAGGTCATTTTGTGAGTTTAAGATGCGCAAAGAGTGAAGCTATGAAAGTGAAGTAGTTCTAGAGCAGTTCAATTGTCCAATCGAAATACTTATATATGGCATTGGCATTACTGATACCGGCTAGGTGAGAGATATTATCAAGAGATTTTATCTATTCCCGAACAACCCTTTAAAAGCTGCTGTTACTCGAAGGCGCGTAAAAACAGTTCCCTGCTATTCGTCGTTTTCACAGATCATACCGGTTCACAAGAAAACAAATGTCTACAAAAATATGTTGAAACAAGAGTATATTGAAATGCTCACGAATCAACTTGTTTATACTATACCTTGTCTAATCAATAATGATTTTATCAGTGTGAAGTATACATAATAATGTGGAGAAAGCTTTGATTGGTACAGGCATCATGAAAGAGGAGCCATAGTTACACAGCACGCCGCATTGTATTTAGTAAGGACAAATATGATTCAGTTCGGCATTCTTTGATCGGGTTATTTAGTGGTATTTCCCGTCATTAAATTGTCATTTTCCCCGCTTTTTCCCTGAGAACAGGAAACATTTCCACGTTGTGCAGTTGTCTAATCTTTTCTGGAATCTTTTAAAAATGGGGGACGGTGCAAAATCATCAGGCGAGTGGACAAATGAAAGAATTTCTATGTCTAATTTGGGGAGTTTCTCTAGAAGCAGTAATTATGTTCGTAGCCTGGTTCGACAGCAGTTTCAGAATCAGAGTGATCAGCCGAATACAGCTTGGGAGAGACTTCGTGAAAGGCTAGGAAAAAATTCCTCTTTTGAGTACGAGGAAGAAACACCGAGCTTTGTCAAGAAAAAAGCGAGTGACGTTCCCAGTGAAGAAAACAGCGATGACAGCGAAGAGGAGGGTGATGATGAGGAAACTGCGAACTTTAGTAACAAGACATCGAGCAAAGACAGCGCGAAGACGCCACCGTCAGAGGGACACACGTCTGCGTCGTCCTCCCGTCGTTCATCAGCGCCTCAGACACCAGGTGAGAGCAGGGATACGGGACGGCGCTACACGCTACCTTCCAGAGACGCCCATTCGAAGATCTTGAATCGGCGGTTATCCTTGGCTGAGAGTGTCATCAAAAATTACAGCAAATATATTCGAACCCCAGACGAGTCCCAAGCAGAGCGAACAACTTTAGCCAAAACTGAAAACGATATTCCGCTCAAGGAGAGTAAACAGGAACAAGTAAATAAACAACCTATTGAAGCCATTTCGGAAGAAGAACATACTACGCGCTTGAATATCAAGCCCATCGTTGCAATCTCGGAAAGTGAATGTTCGCCTGTCGGGAATACCGAGATTGTGAATCGTGATACCCCCTCCATGATTCCAGCCAGTAATTTCCTGAATATCCCTGCTGTCTGCCCTCTTGGATCGTCCTACACAGTGCCGCCAAGCCCGGCCACTAAACCCAATGGTGCGTTTTTTGACGCTTCTGTTCGTCGGAAATCCTTTAGTGGTGAAGAATTGTCACTGGCCAGGAGTGCAACAGACGTTACTTCAGTGTCCACAAAGGACAAAGTTGTCGCGGATAAAGTAAAACTTCCCAGGTTATCGGCTGCGCAGACAAGTAAAGCTGAGAAGAAAAAGCTTTCTCCGAAGAGCAGGGAAGAAGCCATCCAGAGACTACGAGGTGACTACGAAACTTTGGCCAAAAACAAACGGCTAAGACGCGTTGGTCGGAAAAAGGGAACGGTATATGAACAGCTGCAACGAGACCGAGAACGGCGTGTCAGAGAGGCACAAACGTTTTACCATGAAATGGATCAAATTACCAAATCACTGAAAGCTATCAACAATCGGTTAGATGAGAGAATTAAGATTCTCAATTGTAGTGAACCACATAAAGTTAGGTATCAACGAATCTTACAGATTGCTTTTGCCGGGCTTCCTTTCAAGAAACTATAACTTCAGCTAAAGACAACTCTCAGGCTGTTTATGTTTAGTAAGCTCCATATGTGGGCAAAAGATGAACAGTAAGATATAAAATCATGGGATTATGTGCACTGCAAAACTGGAGGGATCAAAGATCAAAGAACTGGGATTAATTCTGAAAGATATTTGGGCCTTTGACGAGATTAAATTATTAACGAGCTGCCTCCTCCCAACCAAAAGTATCCATGTCTTAATGTGATATATGTAAAATAATTTTTTGACTGGCGTAAACACTTGTTGTGCATACTATAATGTTTTGAGCTCCGGTGAAAAGACTGGAAAAATTGTTGAAATCTCTTTTAAATTCAGATTCGCTATCAGTTCAACAATTATCTTACTATTTTACAACATCATGATATTTTGACAATTATTTAGAAAAATTATTAACAGCTTCTAAATTATACTTAGCTCTGTGGGTAAGACAAGTTAACCCAATTATCTCTCATCCGCAAAACTAGAACAAAAATATGTTTTTTCTTTTAAGCAAAGTGTGTGGTATTGTCTTGGAATTATATTTTCATTTTTGTTTAACGGTCAACAACAATGAAAGAGTACCTTTTGTATTTACTGAACAAGATTGTTTTCTTTATTTATTGTTTCAAAAAAGTATGAAATTCCAAGATGGCCATTATCTCACTCATTAAGACCCTACTTTAACTATTGAATTAAAATATTGTATGAAAATAAGAAAAGCCTTTGGAGATAATAACTTTGTTTTGTACATTAAAACTTAAGATGATCAAGTAACCATTTCGGTTTTCTTTTTATCATTTGTGTATATGATACGCCGTCGATTGAGATTTATGAATTTTTAATAACCCGTTTGTTCAAAAATTGACCTCAAGTCGACCAGTAGCATCAACAGCAAGATTTTAAAAACAGAATGAACTTGTAAGTGTAACTCTGACGTTGAAATGTAATAAACTCTTCATAGGACTTATGTGAAAAATGATCATTAATCATTAGCAACGATCAGTGTATTGGCAACTTCATTAATGACTCATCGAACACTTGCGTGGAGAATATCATTCAATTAGCATTTAATCATTAATAATAATGATGATGATGATGATGATGATGATGATAATAATAATAATAATAATAATAATAATAGTAATCTTTTACAAGTACCAAGGAGGATTGACTATAATGTATTTGACAGGTTATTAAACTCGAGACGTTCTTTCTAACTGAGGGACCTGTTCATATTGCACAGCTGCGCTAGGAAGATACCCGTTCGATGAGCATGGATAGATGATATCTTCATCGCAGTGGTTCTTAGGCCGTGTTTCTGTTAAGTCCTCTGATAAAGGATTAGTTGTTTGAGTCACATTTACAGGTGAGTAACCAGCACTAACACCGATTTTCCGCGACCTTTTACCTCCCTGGTTACATTGTTGATTATTAACATCAAGAGCGTCTCCCAACTCCTCGTCTTTGTCAAACTCTCCGTTTGTGCACGCCTCTACTTCATTATCGTTGATCAGCGGCTGGCATTCAGCCACACGTTCCTTCATACAACCTGTACTCAATCGACCACGTTGTTCTTGTATTGCTTTGGAAGTTGTAGAAACATTGCAAGGCGTGAATGCACTGTGCCGCCGCGTGAGCGTTTTTGATTCTTGGTCATCGTCACACAAGTCTTTACAGCCGGCTGGACCTTGGCAGTTGCTTGGCAACGCGTTTCTACCGAGGCTGTATTCCATAATGGAATAAGCAGAAACAGCTCGACAAACAACTGGCACTGGTGTAACTGGTAACTTAGTTCCTACCTCATTCAAACCGTTATCGTTTTGCAAAGCGTTATGAGCTGAATTTTCCGTTTCGTTGTAATTTTGCAAGTTTATTGTCTTTGCACTTGTTTCCCAACAGTGGTTACACGAGCTGATAGGTGATGTCATTTCGCTTTGCGTGTCTTCTGTATTACGTACCATTCCGGACAAGCTATTTGCACTTTCGATATTAGGGTCACTTTTACTTAAATTTTCCCCTTCTTCACTTCCTTCCTGTGGAAAGTCGGTTGATTTATTTAAGTTTTCGCTTGTCTCATGATTCTTCTCAGAGATGTCGTTTGAAGATTTCCCGCGAAACACTGCAGAAAGACCGTCATATCCATTACTATCTCTTCTCTTCCCATGGTACTCTACAGGCACGCTTAAAGTCACTTGTGGAAGGCTGCTTGTAAAATTCCCATCGCTCTCTGTCTGTATAAGGGTTCCACCAATCCCATCAGCATTTGCGGTTGTCCCTTGTGTTCCATCACTTCCTGGGTTCCTCAAACTTGAACACGAACACGTCATGCGAGAATTTAACGAGCAAAGGCTTTGTACGCTGGCCTGGTCTGAAAGAAGGATTATGGGTCCTTTGCCACTCAGAGCATTACAAAGTTCGTTGTATCCCCGCGGTAAAGCATTTAGACTGGACGCCGTAGACGCGCTTTTGAGGCTAAAAGACGCTGGTGACACGGCTCCCCGTCGGAGGTGAAGTGGGTAGAGTGATTTATTTAATAATGGGGTCCTGTGGGTTTCCTTCTTTGACTCGCCTTTGTCTTCTCCAGGAACATAAAGAAATGCATTTTCTCCTGTCGTTTGGGGACCTGTCAAGTAACAGCAATCTGTTAAGATCACGTTCGGAAGGTTATAGGAGGGCACTTACGGGCTGATGTGAAAGTAATTAGTGCAAAAGAGAGGCAAAACTGTCAAAGTGAAGGATTTAAACAATTTATGTTTAACCCATTCGCTCCTGGAGATTTTGCCGAAAAACGCGTTTTGAAGCTAGTCGAATGGTTTTCTGGTCACTGTCGTACTATAGAGAGCTAAAACTTACCACAAACCGGTTCACAGGTCATACACTTCACGGCCTTCTGATCCAGATGCAAAATGCGAAGTTCGGGCATGCGCAGAAAGCAAAATTTCGGTTTTTTTTGTTTAAAAGTGACTCAGCAGTCTTGACTTTTACTTTTCGCTTTCTCTCCTCCCCTCTTTTTTCTCTTTTCTTGCCTCATTTTTTTCTCTTGCTGGGCATTTAGTAGGCTTCATTTTGGTGGGAAGAGTTTTTAGGAAAGCTTTTAGGATCTTAGGATTAGGTGAAAGGAAAGGTAGGTGGGCAATGGAACAAGATTTTCATGCAGATTTTCAGGTCAATGTTACATGGTTTTTTGCCTCTTTCTCCGGTGTCCTTGACTGAATTGTGCTCATTCTGGCATGGTTTGAAAGATCTCTTCACTCTGCACAAGTTAGCGGACAAAGTTGTCCTTGACCGTTAAAACTGATGACGTCACAAGGGGTAGAAAGGACGTGGATCCGCACGGGCGGTTACGGGCGGTTCAGGGGCAAATGGGTTAAAAGTGTTAAAAGGTCAATTCCGTGGCGCCTGTGACGTTTTTCTCTGGCAGTGAAACCCCAAAGAGTGAACCGTTTTATAAAGCAGCCGTAAAAGTATAGACATAAACAACTGAACACGCGACCAAAATGTTGTGGACCTACGATCTGAACTCACAAACAGGGCTACAATCCCGGTCATAATTTGTTGAAATACTTCCGGAAAACACAACATAACTAACTGGTTTCACGAATACATGTATCGCTTCCCTCTCCTGGCCCTGAACATCAACATTGAAGGAGAAGGAGGCCAAGAATTAGCAGTCTTTTAACAATTATGATCGGGATCGATTGTATTTCATTTCATTTCTGGGGGCTCTTCTTATTTCTTGGCCTGTCTGTACCACCAGAGAATTGTTCAAAATCACGGATCGGAGCAGAACCATACCCTTTTACTAGCACTTATCGTTCAAGATCTTACCTTCTCTTTGGTCTCTTGCTATGTCGATGGCTGATGGAGACCTAGATGGTGGATCAAACTTTAGCGTTATCCTGTCTGTTGACCTTTCCCTCTGAGGCTGGTGATCCAAAAACACCGAATTTAAGGACTTACTGCGACTTGCAGTGGATCGCTTCAAAGGCCTGAGCATCCTCGACATTGAACGCAAAGACAAGAAGGAGGACTTCTTCAGACTGCCTCTTGGAGTCATAGTGCAGCTTATAGAGACCTCCGAGGCAGGATAACTACGATCTGTCTGTCTCTCGCTGCACAGAGACATAAATTTGTACTCATAAACTTCATCTTCTTTGGCAGACTGTGTTCTTTGAGCGTGCATGGACGTGAGAGCATGGGAAAAAGCCACCCGCCTCTTCTTGGGGGGCAAGTTGAGCCTCGCTTTGGCGTATGTGTAGTAGAGAGAGAAGTTACTGGCGACCACGGACACTGGTAAAGCAATGACAAGCACTCCACAAACAGCGCATGCGCTGCCAACGGTCTTTCCAATCCACGTACGAGGATGAACCTCACCATATCCAACCTATGGTAATAATTGCATCAGTTTTTTGTCATTGTAGGCGTCAAATGCCAAAAGAATTTGTAAGAAAAATGATTGAGCTTTTATTTCGCACGTCATTAACCTGCTACATTAGCCCAGGCGGCAATTTTTCCGTTATTGTGGAAAGCGAAATGCTATATCTAAAGGAACTGTAAAGGCAGATCATAATGTAACTCCATCTGTGGTCCAGTTGTTTATGAATGAAGTTGAACGGTCGACCCTAATGAAAGTTACACTTATCTGGATCCCAGGTGTTTCAAACGATTTATAAAATAACTACGATAGTACGCGCGTTCTGATTGGTTAAAAACCTATGGTTTATTGTGCCGGTAAACTCATAGAAAACTTAAAACTATTTTATAAAAGCAGTAGACCACACTTTCTATGGGTTCACCGGCGTGATAACCCACGCGGAATGTTGGGAGAACACGAGAAAAGCTTGTAAATCACGAGCCGAAGGCAAGTGATTTACAAGCTTTTCGAGTTTAATTATTGCATAAATCGGCTCTATTTGCGAAATATAAACATGATCAACAAACTACAAGAATTCACAACCCAAGGGCAAAAGCACATGTAAACAAGAATCGCCGAAAGGCGATTTTTAACTGGGCTGCCAAGGGACTATTTTTTCTGAGGGGAGGGGAAGGCTATACACACTCAGGCTACCATAAAACCTTGTCGGCAACCATTGCATGCAACAGAATCTCATGTGAGACTGAAACATAAACTCATTCAGAACATTGTACCCTTTTGAAAGACTTTCGTAACCAAAAAAAAGAGTACCATTTTTAAGTGGGGGTTGTATAATAACTTTTAAATTCCACCATTATGAATAAAAATAAACAAGTTAGCCATTAATTCTAAACAGGAAACAATTTGCATTATTTCCACGCACCCCTCCCCCAATCCCTCTGTGACCCAAAATATAGCGTGACAGTATAACGTGACTAATCTGACGTAACCGGAAATTCCAAAAATTGTTGTCCTTCTACGAGCATAAAATGCGACAGACTGAGCTGATTTACACTAGACAGAAATATTGTATTGTATGAAAACCAGAAGTATACTAAAACAGACAGTTAACTGCCCATTGATCCCGCCTGATCCAGGGGCCTCACTGACTGCACGGAGACTTTACTGCGCTTTTCACAAACATGCGAACTCTAAAGTTCAAAAGCCACCTTCACAATTGTGTTTATCGCTCCCGTCAATCATAATTACGATCACAAGCAACGAACCTTGAAACAGAGAAACACACAAAACGGATCGAAATCCACAAATCACAAACCATGACCTTTTGAACCCGTGAAGTAAAGTTTTGTTTCCTAAGAGGTCCGTTAAGATGATTGACAGCAGCGAAAAACGCAATCGTCGGTTGGGTTCTGAACTCCAAAATTCACATGTTTGTGAAAAGTGCGATCCTAATTTGCGGTCCACAGTCTACATGAAAACGCACTATTTTTTCCACAAGATGAAAAGTATTCAGTTTTAAGATTTTCCTCACGGTATTTTTCTCTAACTTAAAGGAATAAAATCCTTTGCATTTTGAGACCTAAAAAAGTTTAAAGATTTCTCGCTCGCATGTTGCGTTCACCTGCACGCACTTCAAACAATGTAAATAGATGAAACGATCGATAACATATTTTTTGCCTGATACCGATGTGAGTTAAAAATTCGCTCCAGTTCTGTTTGTCTCACCCAAGACTAACTTTTCTTCATGGAAACTATGCCGCTTTATAACTCGTCCGAGGTTTTTGTGCCAGCTAAACAATATGGAAACACTATTCACAGTGACTCCTTGGATATTAAAAAGACTGAACGTGACGCACTATTATGCCTTTGTTTACTTCTGATCACATCTTCAAGCGAAGTCTCTCTTTTCAAGCGATTCATCTCAATGCACAATAATTGACCCTTATATTAGTTAAAATCCTATGGTTCATTTATATTAATGCTGTTTTTGCCCCTCACATTGACTGTGTTCGTTCATATTCAAAACACCTTTACGAAAATAAAGGTCGTATAAGTCATGTGTGTTATGTTTCGAGATAAATGGATTATACGCTTTTTTAAGTTTCCATTTTGCGGTGACTTCAGTTTACATCTCCATAAAATGGTAAAAGAAATATCAAGAAACATCACGACAGCTGAAAATTTTCAAAGGCATGTTTCTGAAACTCGCTAATGCTGACATCAATATAGCGTGCTTGCTGAATGGGCGAAAACACAGAATTGTGATCACAAGATCTTGTACAAATTTAATGACAAAAGCTTAGCAAGATCCAGATACAAACAAAAGCAAACCCCCTGAAACCTCGACGTGGGCTACACTTGTATGCTCTACTCAGTCACCAAACCTTGTCAGTAATAGCTCCTATTTTCCTCAAGTCGCTCTCTGTGAAGCTCCCGGATGGGATGTCCCGGAGAAGCTTTAAACTTGTGTGCGAAATTCTCAGAGTTACTATTTTTGTCCGTGTCTTCTTTATCCTCAGTATCCGAAATTTAGATCTTCAAAGTGGCGTGTGTTGCATTAAATAGAAGGAAATATTTAAAGGAAAAGCCAGTCTTCTAACATGGCAAAGTTGTCACGTCCCTCGCTTATGGACGTGCCTCACATCAGGATTCATCTGCCATTCATCGGCAACTGAGTTGTTCGCTTCACTGACTATGACGGCTTACAATCAAGTCTTCAGCCATAGTGTCGTCAACTGGTGAAATACTTTGCTCATAAATTGTGTTTCTTAATTGCTCATGTACTACATCGATCGATAGTTCACGAAGCAGCCACGGCGTTCCAAACCTGACGCTCACAGTCATCTTTTAGTGTGAACCTACCGTGAACAGCGTGTCGGTTTGAATGCAACGCGAGCATTTCTCTGAGTTTCCCAGCGCCAACATCATCTAACTGCCTTAAACTCGAACAATAAAAAAATTATAGAGTGACTCCCATGATCGAATCGCTTCGAACAACGCAAATAGCCTTCTTCAGGTTCGCAACGCTTTGTGGGTTTTTCAGGGGGAGCGCAGACGAGGTACAAAAAGTATCCGTGCAAGGGTTCGTGCAAGAGAAACTCATATGAAACCATTTGTAAGAACATAGTTTCTCGGTACCAGACCCTCGTGTCTTCCCTCCCCCGGGAGACCACTTTTTGACACCGACGACCGAAAGCCCATTTTATGACTGGGCGCACAGGCAGCCCAGTAAAAAACCAAAAGGGGGGTCCGAGTCCCTGAAGACTAACGTAGGGCCTAGTTCCCACACGTCCGTAAACTAACAATGAAACAGGAAAAACTTTCAGTGCGGAACATCCCCCCGCCCGACGCATGGAGTGCATCAACAAATTGATCAATAATGTTCTCATCAAGCTCAATATTTGTCAATATTTCTTTGTTAGTTCAGTCAAATTCAGCAGCAAGATAAGCATCACAGGCTTCAAAAAGGTGTAACCGGATAAGACCATCACGACCTGGATGGTTGGAATCCACGCGCGCACGTTGCCACTGACCCCGAGCTGAGTGATCTTCGCTAACAAGGACCAAGTCACCTTTATGTATCTCGCGACCAACCGTAAACCATTTTTTGAGGGGTGTCAAAACTTCAGGTACTCAGCATGCCAAAGGTTCCAAAGTCAATTGACAAGTCTTCGTTGATACTGAACACTTTTGGTGATATTTCTAGAACTGTGTTCCGTAACATGGGTGTCCTTAGCTGGAGAAGCTTGAAGATTTCTCCCAATGAGAATCTGAGCTGGAGTAATCACGCTGTAGTCACCAGGGTCTGCACTAAGGCAAGTAAGAGGACGACTGTTCAGCGTGCCTCAATCTCAGCTAAAATGGTTGTCAGCTGTTCAGCATCCAATATTGCTTTGGCAAAGATTTTCTTTAGGGGTGTCTTGACTTTGTTCACAAGATGGTCATAAAACCCATCCCACGCATCTCTTCATGATAAACTTCCACTGAATCTTCTTTCAGACAACACGACTTGAGTTTTGTTAGCTTCAAGTACTCTCCAACATTGCTGCTGATTTTTCTCAGCACTCTTGAATGTTTTTGCATTGACCAAATAATACTGCGCATTTCTCTTCTTGCCACCATTCGTGTCAAGGCAAGGAGAAATCGCTCAACAGTCATGTTGCTCACTAACTTTACGTGTATTGCATGGTTAACTGCGCTGGTAAATAGACAGATGTAAGCCTTTTCACCTCTGTCTTTTAAATACAATGGACCAGCAAGTCCAAACCAACATTGGTAAATGGCGGTGCAGGTTTGATCCTGTCTTCAGGAAGGGGTGCCCTCTGCTGCATAAACGGCTTTGTGTGATAATGGCAACAAGCTAGGCAGTTCTTTACTGTTTTGCGGACTGCTGATCTTCCTTTGATCAACCAAAATTTCTGTCGTAGGACTGATAAAGTATACTCGACGCCAGCGTGGGGTTCACGGCAGTGAACATCTTCAGTCAGGAGCTTCACAACAGGATGGTTGGAAGGCAAGATAATGGGATGCTACTCCCCTTCCGGTAATGAAGACTTATGAGTTCTTTCTCCAACGCGAAGTAAGCCACTAGTAGGGCACAGAAATGGATTTAAATTTGCCAGCTTACTGTCCTTCAGGGGACCACCATGCTTAGCCAACGAAGCTAGTTCGTGAAAACTTGTGTTCTGTACATGGGCTACAAGCCACTCTTCTCCCTCTCGTATTTTCTAATCCAGTTAAAGGAGTTGAAAGTCTCTCTTCTTTCAACTCATCGAGTTGGGAATGAATCTTCTGATCCATGCAACAGTTCTTAACAATCGACTGTATCTGCTGAACCTGGTGTAGTCAATAAACGGTTCTCTGGTTTGGACAACACAGCTGACAATAGCTTTACTCTTCCTCTCCACTTTGACTGCTTCATTTGGAGACTTTGATCTTAAATCCTTTGGTCAATCCTTTTCTACCTCTTGCAACCAAGAGGGCCCTTTCCACCACAACCGACTCTCTCTAAGCTTACTGACAGATAAGGCTCGGGTAGGTAGATCCGCTGGATTATGTGGCCATGGGCAATATCTCCAAACACTATGACACGGTTAGCAACAAATGGTTTCCACTGTGAGGCTGATCCTCTGATCCAGTGCAAGGTGGAAGAATTGTCTGTCCAATAGACAATGCGGCTAATAGGACAGTCGATTGCATCTTTATCATAGATTCACAGTCGGCCAGTTATCACTGCAGCCATTAGCTCTCAGCGAGGGAGAGTAATCTTTCGAAGAAGGGAAACTCTTATGTTAGACATCACAACACTCGTAGACGCCTTCCCTTCTTTAGGAACAATTCTAATATAGATGGCGGTGGCATACGCAACTTCTGATGCATCACCAAATGCGTGTAACTCCACCTTTGCAAGCTGGCTTAAAGGCCAATCAATGTAACTTCTTGGAATGTGAAGCCGTTCAAGCTCTGAAAGCTCTTGAACCCACTGAACCCACTTCCTAGGGGTTTCTTCAGGTAACTCATCATCCCAACCAACACCCTGGGTCGACAGCGCTCTGAAGCAAAAGTTTTGACCTTGCTGTAAAACGCGAGATGAGACCAATTGGATCGAAGATCTTCGCTGCTAAAGAAGCTAGTTCTCTCTAGATTACGATGTCTCTGATTTTAATTTCAGAGAGTCCAATTCAATCATAAAGACAAGGCTGTCTGTTCTCGTATTCCACTTTAGACCCAAAGCTTTCGTAAATGGATGCATTCACGGTAGGTCACTCTCCAATCTGATCAAACTATCTGACACTCCATCTTTCTCTGGAATGGCTTGCATAACCTCAGGCGAATTACTGGACCATTTTGTCAAATTGAAAACTGCTTGTTCCCTAGGCTGTTTTGAACTTCGCTGTAATCTCACGGCTTCACGTACAGTATCTCTCTCTCTGAGGCAAAGTCGTCAACATAAGTGTTCCTCAGGATTTCATCTGATGCTTCAGGGAATGTTTCTTTACATCTCCTTGCATGCTCCTGTGTAGCGCAGATGGCAAGGAATGGACTAGAAATAACTCCAAACGTAACTCTTGTCATTCGATAAATATTAGGTGTGGCGTCGGGGTCCAAATCTCTCCACAGGTAACGATGTGTTCCCCATCTTCTTCTTTCAAGCTAATCTTCAACAACATCTTTTAAATATCACCCATTACCCCCACCTGATTTTTTCTGAAGCGCAGAAGAATTCCGACCAAATCTGGGTGTAATGCAGGGCCCGCTTCTGAGCAGCTGTTTAGAGACAATTGAAATCTCTCGCAGATGCATCAAATACAACCCTTGATTTAGTTGTCTCCTTATCTTCTCTGATGGAAGGTAAAACACCGGACGCCCATCTGCTGGTGCAAGTTGCTCATAGGGTACTTCTTCTGCTACCTCGGTACTCCACATACTTAATTAATAGCCTTTTGGTAGGCCTTGGCTTTGGATGGATCTTTGAGCAGATTCTACTCCAGGTTAATACATCCTACTCCTTGCTTGCTTGTAATTATCTTTCAGTACAACTTGCTCATCTTTCCATGGCAACGAGACTTCATACCGACCATTCTTGTATGCTAATGTCTCTTTAAACTTCCTTAAGACTGACTTTTTTAACAGATGTAATACCAATGAACTCGCAAGTTCCACAAGTGACTTCTGAAGTGTATCATCCAGTTGTTGATCAGCACAAAGTTGAACACTCATAGACACAGTGCAATCTTGGCCATGACCAACCGTTGGTCCACAGGAGACCCATCCTAAGGATGTACGAAGTGCAACTGGTTCATTAGGACCACCTCTCACAACATCTCTTGATGCAAGGAATAATAGAAATCCAAGCAATCCATATAACTGGAGCAGTTAGTGCTTCAACACCTTGAGGCTTTCCAGGTTTGCCGACCGGTGCTAGCGTAAAGGAAATTCTCTTTCGCAAAGTGTCCTTAGTAGATATTCTTCCAAAACCTGACACTGCGATTCCCCCAGTGTTCCCATTAAGGCCAAGGTCTTCAACCACACTCGGTTTGACAAAGGACGTTTGGGAACCGGGATCAAAGAAACATTTGACAACTTTTTTGCAACCATTGGATCCACAAAAACAGCAGGAACAGTCTGCAGGATCACCTTCCCACGTGAGTTGACCGCAATGGAAGTTGCTACTATGGAAGACAAAGAGGGAGGAGCTGCAGATGAGGATCTTGATTCAGAGGATTTTGACCTGGCTTCTTCTGGCTGAGAATTGACTGGTTCCAAGTGCAGGAGACTGTGATGTTTACCACGGCCAGATTTACAGAGCGGGTTTTGACAAACTTCAGCTCTGTGACCAGTTTCAAGGCACTGAAAACACAGGCCTTTGGATACAACTTTTCTAAATCTTTCTTTGACTGGCAATGACAGGAAACTGACGCACGACCACACCCAGTGGTTTTACCAAAAACAATGCACTCACGCCCTCAAGTCGTCGCCCACAAGGCAGAGGTAGAGTACCTTCGTGAAGGGTTAGACCTAGAATGGCCAACTGTTTTCCTGTGCAGGGGACTTTGATTCAGGAGAGGGAGGCTGGGAAGACTCCTTAGCTCTTATTGACTCTTCTAAGAAGGCAAACAATGTTTTTACTTTCACATAGTCCTCTTTATGGTCACCAATTTCTAATTCCCACTTCTCCACAACCCCTTTCGGTAACTTGTCAACAATGAAAGGCACAAGAACAGGCGCTAAAGTCTCGGAACTGAACTTCTCGCCCATTGATTCAGCAGAACGAACATACCCAACTACTTGGTCATAAAATTTACGCATGGACAATGCATCTTTCATAATTCAAATGTGACAAATGAATTAGGGACATCATATGTGAAACAGGAATCAACCGCGGATGGCCAAATCGTTCCTTCAGAGACTCCAATACTGGCTGATAATTCTCTTGTATGACTGCAAACCCTTTAACCGCTTTGGCGGCCGAACTTTTCAATGATCTCATTAGGTATTCTAATTTCTGAACATCAGCTTAAGATGGATTATCCACCACTGAGAGTTTAATTGACTGATAATAAGACTACCAGCATAAAACATCCCCATCAAAGGTTGGCAGATCAATCTTTGGAAGCTTCACTGGTACCTTGGGACATAACGATAACGGCGCCTGGGCTGCAGTTGAATTACTTCCCACGTTTTCCTTACCGACATGTTTACTTTGTAAGTAGTGCATCATTTTCGACATGCATTCAATGGCATGCAATTCGTACTCATTAGGACTCTCACATTCTTCAACAATCCATTTCTCTTCTAATAGAGTACACACTGACGCCTCTACTTCTTGAAGATCGTTCCATTTATTTGCAATGTTGTCTTTTAAAACCTGAATTCTAGCATGGTTATCGGGGATTGACCGAGTTTCGTCGATTGGCCTCTAGCTGTCCGTCACAGACTTGCTAAGAAAACGTCTGTTCTTCTTAATAACCTCTAGGTCATTCACCATTTTGATGCACAATCTCCACTAACCTTGAATGACAGTTTCGTTCCTTACAACACTCCAAAATTTCTGCAAAGTTCACAAGAGATGATGGCGCCAATCGCCGCACTTCCAAGACCAACTTGTCCAAATTCTTCACCACAAACGGGGGTCCAATTCTCAATTCTCCGCTGGTATCTTGAAATACTCACCGACACCGTATATCTGGCTACTGAAGGACCATGTTTCAAACGATTTATTGCATAATTAGGCTCTATTTGCGAAATATAAACATGATAAACAAACTACAAGAATTCACAACGCAAGGGCAAAAGCACTTGTAAATAAAACCAAAAGGGGGGTCCGAGTCCGTGAAGACTAACTTAGGGCCTAGTTCCCACACGTCCGTAAACTAACAATAAAACAGAAAAAACGTTCAGTTAGGACCACCAGGTAAATTGCCTGGTGATAACGAGGGTCATTTTGTATCCTCGCACGCTATAATGAAGAGTGTCCCAGTTAGGACCCGCGTGGAATGTCTCAAAGGCGTGGCGGTTTATGGTTTTGATGATATTTCTTTTAGAATTCCAAAGAGCCAACGAAAAACTCTCAGGAAGTTGTGACATATTCGATTATAGGAAGGAATATTTTTAATGCTTACCGTTGTCATTGTGATGACTGCCCACCACATGCTCTCGGGAACGCTTTTGAAGTCACTTGCAAACTCATCTTTTTCCAAAAAATATACAAACGAGGCAAATACTACCATAACAAAGGCCATGATTATTAACAACAGGCAAAGCTCGCTGGAGCTTGCTTTTAGTGTGTTCACAAGAACTTGGAGAACATACGACAGTTTGAAGATCTGAAAAATTCGTGCTGCTTTGAGCATGACCAGCATCTCCAAAAAACGGACTTTCTCTAGGGACGGGTAGAAAAATAGCACGTATAATAAAACTAACGGTACGAGGTCGGTCCAAGTGTAGGGATTCTTGAAGAAAGCTTTTTTCTCGGGCGAGAATAGGAGCCTGAGAGCAAAGTCCATAGTGAACCATGATACACAGATGAGATGAATAACTAATAGGGCAATGTATCTAGGCGCAGTTTTGTCACTAAAATGGTCCAATGTTGATAAAGCGAATTTGATTATATAAGCAGTGAAGACGACGAGTGAAATGATTCCCACCAACTGAAAAGAAAAAAAAGAAGAAAATTTAAGGCATTTGGCTTATATGCGCCGTTAGACAATTAATTTTTTTAGCTTTTCAGTACCATAACCCTCCATATCAAAATTATGGTGTAACATGCCAATTTAAATTCTGTAAAATGGTGAAAAGAGTAGCTAGAATCATGAGAAATTGGCTTCTACTGCTTTTTGAAAAGACGATTTATATTATGTTTTATCCGCAGACTCAGTAGCCTCAGTTTCAATTATCATACTTGAAGCCGGATTGTATCGACTTATTGAAATAATACAATCAGCTTGCAGAGCTAATACACACCAAGTGAGTGATCAGACTGTTGAATTTTCAATCTTACCTTTGCCCAGAATGATGTGTAAGGCTCCTCAAGGCTCTTCCAAACTCTGGGTTGATACCGAGACCACCAAGATGGTCCCTCGTCTACGTCCTCAAAAAGCCCTGAATCCCTGGACTGGAAGTCGTCGTCTGAGTCCTCTTCGTAACCAGGAAGTTTGAAATATTTCAGTTTCTCCTGCTTTTCTTTGTGTTGCTTGTAATTTTCCCAACAGCAGGTTTCTACCTATTGAAAGAACACGAATATCCCTTGAGAATGAATGATGACACTTGATTTCCTTTTCAACAATCACCGGTTGATTTCACGGTATAAATCAGGGGCACCCAACCACGGTTTCCTCAGGGGCGGATCCAGGGGGAGGGTGCAGGGGGTGCGCACCCCCCCCCCCCCGGGATGACCTGCGTCCGCTTTCTAATTAACACTGTGCAGTCTCTTGACAGACATACAAAATCTGCTGTATCGTTTGATATGTATTCTCAGCAGTTCACATTATGTTATTTCCTAGTCAAAGCCCTCTTCTTCGTATTCGCTTTTAAAATTTTTTACGTCATCAGTCAGTTAGTGGTGCACCGCCTCCTAAGAAAAATCCTGGATCCGCCCCTGTTCCTCCTATATACATTGAAAACACTTTTTAGTCTGTCCAGAGTACTTTTAGATCTTTAGAAATACATTCTAATCGGCGCTATAAAATTTATATCTGTTCTGTCATCAGGCTTCATTCGGGCTTCAGTATTATTTCCCCGAAAATTTTAGATGCAATTTAAAGTTTTACGAAAGTGATAATTTTTTCTGATTCCTCTTTCCATCGCATTTTCGAATCCGAAAATTTTTAAGTTTCCTTGTTCTGCGAAAAATAGCTTAATCAGGGAAGTGACAAGCAAAAAATTAGACTTCAGAAAATCGTAGGGAATTTATTAGATACGCATCGAAAATTGTACATGAATGGAACGGTCATCTAGAAACTCTTAGCCCCGTTCATACTGAGATCGCTTAATAACGAGATCGATCTCAGATAGGTTCTGAGATCGCATGGGGACCTGTTCACACTGACCCCTTCTAATAAGACAAATTATTCCTAACTAGGGAGGATTAAGCAGTTTGTTTACCCTCTGGCTTCGGGTGAGATGGGTTGTGTGACAGAATAATTTTTTTTAATAAGAATCGGTTCATGCTTAGCGAGCGTATATCGAGTTATGGATGCTTGCAGGAAGTTTAGAGAGCACGAAAGAAGCGTAAGAGTTACGCCTTGAGCGGCTCTAGCTTCTTGAGTGCGCTCCAAGTTTCCCAAGTGTACCACATAGCCAAGAAAAACACTTCAGTGCTTGTTGATCGTTAATTTAATTCTCGGAACGCGCGGCACAGAAAAACAAGTGCTTCTGTGCGCTGGTTACAAACACGCCACAATAGTCTGGTTTGAAAGAAATTTTTTTTCTAAAACTGACAGTGAAAATTTGCTTATTTATTCGTTAACGAACAAGGCATTGTTAGCTAAGCAGAAAAAAGATAAACGAATCTTAAATACTCAAATGTTCGTAAAGGCATGGACGGGAACATGGTTTGGATTCGTTGAAAAGATGTTTATGTTTAGTCCCGGCAGGCGAAATCCAGAAAACTTGTTTTTTTTTTTAGCGAAGACAACTGTTATCCTTCGTTATATTCATTTACGAACAAGCAGTCTTACATGTACTGCCAGGTCATTAAGGCTTCTTGAGGGGACCTGGCAGCAGTTGTTTTTGTGACTTATAAATTTATGTCTTCTTTCACTTCATTGCAAGAAAACGTTTCCTGCCTCAGCCGGATTGTTCGGTTATAAAAAAAGTGCATGATTTTTTGCTACTGCTTTATAATTAACTTGTTTTCAAAAGGATAAACAAACGTTAAAAACGGAGGAGGCTCTATACAAATTGGATTTTTCCTCGGCAACACAGACCAATTTGTGGTCTTTTTCCAGCTGAATGTCAGAAGTCTTTTCAAAGACTCAGGCTCTATTATTTGCGAAGCGTCTTCTAGCTTTTGCCGTTGGTTTTTAGTGGCTAGAAGCTCAATTCCAAAAATTCGAGAAAGTTCTTCATCATTGCCGTCGATTTGTGGCCACTTAGTTGAGAAAAAGAGACGAAAATCCGAGTTTGATAGTTAAAGCTTTTAGATGTTTCGCGGACTTTTTTCAGCACTGCTTCCAGTCACGTTCAGGAAAGCCCCTGTTTCTTTACAGCTTTTGCAATGTCCGCATCGGTGACTTTTGTCTATTTTATCGTGAATCCGATGGTTATCCCAAGCAGCGATAAGAGCTCATGTCTCCACCGTTCTCCTTTTTTGCAGACTTTTTTTTTGCAACTTGCAAAACCAATACTCCTCACGTGTGATTGGCTGGCGGGACTCTCAATGAGGGAAGGCTACTAAGCTGGATCGCTTTCAGGACGTGTTTGCGTTCTCACTCAGCCCGGAACAATGTAGATCTATCTTGGACCGATCTCAGACCACCTCCTGAAGCGATCCAGGTTGGATCGATCCCAGATCGATCTCAAGAAAGTGCGAACGTTTACATTCAGCTTGTATAAAGGCCAGATCGATCTGAGATCGATCTAGCCCCTAAGTGTGAACCGGGGCCTTGTTCTTCAAGGTATAGAAAATTCTAGGCAATATTCGCTTCTCCGAACAGTTATTTTTCAGGAAACTGTCGTTGGGTGCCCCTGATAAATTTGGAAGCTTTTAGAAATCATGCTGTGATATTTCCGCTAGTGGGTAATAAAGCTGATTTACAGCAGATTAAAATAGAAGACAAAAACGTGCCACTTGTTATGCAACATCTCTGCAAAACGAGTTGAATAGCGATGTTGCACGTTTTACTACTTGTGTTGCAACAAATCAAGTCATTTTGGGTGGCAAAATTTTCGACTCCCTTTGCAGCAATCTTGCAAAACAAGTTGCACGATTTTTGCTGCCCGTTTTACCGTATAGCTTTAAAAACGCCAAGCTTTTTAAAACATATAACCACCCTCCTTGGTTATGTTATTACGTCTCATTTGGAGTTGTAGTTTTAGTGACTCAACTGCTGTGAACAGAAAAAATAAGCCATGATGGGGGCTCTCATTACACGCGGCTAAGCCCCAGTGATTAAGTTTCTCGTGAGCAGCAAAATAACAGACGAAACTCACGATGAAATAGGCGGTGAAAATACAAACAATCACCTGTAAAGCGAAATATGTTATTTTTTAAAATTAAAATTGTGTTTCTACGAATTGGGATTTTAAGTTAACCATGCCTCATATTTGTTAATAGATAACATTTTTACGATGTCCTCTTTATTGTAACGCGAACGTTCAGGCTTTATAATGAACCGGCGCGTTTTACGCTCCCTTGTGATAATGCGTAATTTTACTTAAATTTGCAGCTCTAAGTGCTTGACTGCTGTGTACAAAATACGCCATTAATATATAATGAGAAGGATTCAATTCCCTGTAGTAGTTTTACTTTTTCATAAAGCTTTCAAAAATGGATATATAAGTTTTTAAGTGTTAAGGGCCCATACGAATATAAATGAAAGTAGGAAAAAACGAAAGAAGAACGAAACGACCGAACAGCAAGGTGTGTAAGTGAGACTAATGTTTTTATGAACGTTTACTTGCTCAATACGTGATCATTTAAGCATCAAATTTCTATCATAAAATTGAGCGACATCTTATCATATTAGATATCGATCGATGGACAAGGTTTTTTTTTCGCACAGATAATTGAAAATCCTTATGTTTACACTTTTCCTTTAGAAAACCACATTATTTGCCCTAATGATAGAGGTTGTTTGTTGTCCTTATGTTTTCATGCTTAAATATTGTCCAGGTGAACCTTTTGCGTTGAAATATTTATGTCATAGGGCATGCACCATAGATATTTTGTGTGTGTCTGCGCGTGTTTTTGAAACACTTCCGCATGTAGAGTGCAACTTTCCTTTCTTGCGATTTCGTGCTCTTATTCTGGTTCAAATAAAGAAAAAGGTGGATTTTGTGCAAGTATTTAGAACACATGAGCAATTCTTTCCTTCTCTGTGGTGCTTATTCAAGGAAGAATTAAACAAATTTTCATCTATTTTTAGTGATAAAATTGACTATCTTACTATATCTCACTGCTTGTCAATAATTCCTATCATAAATTAACGCCATGCTTAGGCTTCAGTCTGATTTGCATGCAAAACAACAGATTAATTCAAAATAATAAATATTATGGCAAGCACTTTAGGGCAAATTCCCTATCAGAATCGAGATCAGGTCTTAGCCTGTAAGCCGTGTGGTGAAACATGATTTTCTTTCGAGGTTAGCAAATATAACTGAAGTTTTAAGCTTTTACCTGTGAACACTCGGAAACGTAGGAAGATAATGGCTTTCTTATATAGCACCTGTTTATATGTTAGCATATCTTGCTTGGAAATTAAAGTTGGTTATGAATATCGATCGTCTGTAAAATACGTACATTTAATATCTGCACATTCAAATATCGATTCCTGTGTTAAAAAGGGTTTGAAGAAAGAAAACGAAACGGTAGATATTCTGATCCATGCCTTGACTACCTTACTCTTGACTGCTACTGTAGTTGTTTGAGCTTTAAGGCGAAAAAGATCAAAGAGGATTACAGCATAACCAGATTACATCCCTAGATTGTATTTTTACAACATTTTCATTAATGGTTCTGTGAATAAAAAACACAAAATTAATGTTCAGCCAAAATGAGTATATTTTTGGTTTGAGACAATAGTCAGCTCGCATGGTTTTCTAACCGGCGAAGTTGGAGTTTTTATTCGTTGATTGTTTCAAGAAAGAGATTGTTCGCCGCCGAAAGCGAATATTTTTTAAAAAGCGTTTTTCAATTGTATTACTATTTGTTATGCAGCTCCTTAAGGATCTTTGTTAAAATTCTGTAAGAATAACAATCATAATGAAAAATACGATGAAAGAGATGCAAGTTTTATTAGGTCAAGTTTGGTTTGCCCACGTTATAAGACGAAGTGTACAGCTATCATTACCGCGCTGACACTAAGCGACGAATTGTCGATTTGCAGCCGTGTGAGCGCTATTGTCAAAGCAAATTAAAATGCTTTTTTCTGTGTCTATTTACTTGTAGAAGACAATGTAGAAACTCGCAACCGCTTAATGACTTCTGAACAGATTTTGTTTCTCGAGCCTTAACGTTTATTCGGTATCAGCTTAATATGTATTTGTCCTTTGATTGAAGTTTTTTCAATTGTTACCAACCGCAAAGACACGCAAAAACGACGATCTTTTCCTATTATATCCAGGCACTGATTTCAAAACGTTCCGTTGTGTAGACTTTATTCTTTTGCTATTCTAGTGAAATTTTTATTCACTTCTCTGCAAATAACATTTCATGTTTGTCTATCGCTTTACCTCATTTCATTTTTAAGCAGATCTATTTATCAACCTTTGAAATGAATGTAAACATGTTAGCAAAACCATTTTAAGAGCTATATTGTGGAAACGCGACAGGAAGGAACAGACGCTCGGGCCAAAAAATATAAGTTCGATGAATATAAAATAATTCAACCCGGACAGAAATCATTGGCGCGCACGTGAGTCAGTCATATTTTCATTTCACGGGTAGAGCACATTTATTAAAATATTTATCAGATCTCTCGTGTTTGTTTTTATACCTTATGTGACCTCGATGAAGTTTTTTTCGTTTCTTAATTTTAACTTTATACGGTTACATTCTAACAGACGCAAGTAGTTTCTGAAACCTTCGTTTTTAGGTTTATTATTATTCAGCACCTCTGTTGTGGAACGAAAATTTGATCTGCTCGGGACTTTAATACAACACAAACATGGGTTCTAGCATAAACTGTGTTAAGTTTCGTCCTTAGCTTTGTACCAGTGCATGTGCTTGCATCTCACCAAAGAGAGGAGTGTAACTGTTACTAGTAGCGTTACCTGTTGTTCATCAATTCCCCAAAATCCTAACTCTTCTTCAAATAGTGGCCCGCAGACATCTGAAGGACAATGCAGCCTTCCCGTGCGATAAAAATTCAATATCTGCGCGAAGACTCCAGGATGCCTATCGAAGAAATACTCTCCTTTCGATGTGTCATACTCAGGGGATCTCGCCACTGTCGTGTGATGCTCCCCAAGATAAGAAAGACGTGTATCTGGGATTGTTTTCAGTGTGCTTAAGAAGGTTTCATGCCGCACACCTCCGACATTCAGCACAATGCGGTTTGAGCGCTTCTTTTCTTTACCAGAAGGCATGTTTTAGAGAAGCTTCCAAACCTGCGAAACAAGATAAGCCAAATGACTAGTTATTGAAGCCCCAGACAGTTCAGTAGATAATATAAAAAAATTGCTATCGCGTCTCTGACTGACGCTATTTCCCCGTGGATAAAAGTTTTTTACTCACTTTATGCATGTGCAATGTTCCTTAACAATTCGTCTTATATGAGGCTTTGCGTTGAGTAGAAACAAACTGGAGAAGAACGTCATTTATAGCTGAATTGTTTATACCGTGTGTTTCTGTACGTAAAGAGTTTGAGCTTTCTTTTATAAAGTCTAAATTATTCCTTTTTCTCAAGCTGTTTTTATCGAAATTAAATGCTCAAGGGTACACTTGTACAGGTGACCAATCAAATCGTATCTTTATGACGAGCTCAGGTGACAGTGATATTTCAAATTTGTCTTACGAAGCAACAAATATTTCCTTTACATCTGTCTCCTTACGTCAATCACTGGGCGGAGCCTGCTTGAAAGTTCCTCAGTAATTGTCTTGACACCGATCACCGTTAAATTAAATACTGCCCAGCTTTCAGAGAATTGTTTACTGACATCAATATTAAGAACGCCTTGAGTGTAAAATATATGATCGGAGAAAGAAAACTAGATGCGCACTTCATGTGCAACGTCTCTTCTAAAATTTTAAGAATCAGAAAACTAGCTATTGTGGACAAATGGTTTTGTTTAGTTAAGTATGGAACTGTGAATCTGTCTTATCAGCAAAAATTTCCTGTAGCGAGTTTGCCAAGATCGCTACTTAATTAGTATTTTCATCTGTTTTTTCCCGTTTCTAATACTGCCCGTATCACTTGCATATATAATTTCATATGCCCCTGAAGTCCTCTAAGATCGCTTAAAATTGTTTAAAGAGTACTCGCGAGCACTATTTTGAATTAAGTAGACGATTTTCCAAAGATTTCCTATTCATATACTGTAAGATTGATAGTTATGTATATATACTGATATTGTTCGCTAACAGCGCTAAGACTCCGAGACTTCTTCATTTCGCTTAGCTTTAATGCAGCAAAAAGAAAATTGTTCATTATGTTTAATAAATAAGTAGCGTTGCCTTTGACAATTTGTCATGACCTTAAGCACATCAAAACTTGCCGGAGGTAAACATATCACTGACGCGTGAGTAAGTCTGTAGTTTAAACCGAATTTTAAGATGAATATTAGTTTCAATTGTTTTCTGTGTATGGCAGAACTGCAAAGAGGACTGACTGCAGCATTTTCGAGTGACATTCGTTTATGTGTCATTTTAGCTGAACTGACAGGTTATTAATGATAGAGGCAACATAAACACGGCTTACCATGTGTTCTCCTATTCACCGCTAATGTTGATGCAGCTTTCCCTGTGGGATAAATATTTATGGTTTGGGTGGCGATAAATAGCTTATCGGTGTGTTTGTCATGTTAATCAACTTCATGTAACACAGCACGACGCATGAGGCTGCTGCTTCATTCCTCCAAATTATTATTTACTCGTATTGATTTCTCTTTTTCTTCACGATAACTACCAGCTACCTTAACCTAACTAAATGTTCTTTCTAAGAACTGCTTCGGTTTTATTCTGAAGATAACTATTCAAACTATTCAAACAGTGGTCTAGAAAGTCGTTGCTTATTCGGCGGCTTCCTACCGGTTTTACTCAACAGTAGTTTTCAAAGTCGTCAATTGAATTGCAAGGTGGGCGCCACTAGAATAGTGAACATTTCATGAAGATAATCATCTATTTGCAGTGTTTAAAATGGAACAAAAGTCAGAATGAATAAGTAATGCAGTGCTTTATCTCGTTATACCGTGAATATCCTTCGCTTGACTTAATTTGTGTTTGTTAGCACGCTTTAATCTCATTCCCAGGGTCTCGCTTGTCCTTGTGGTCGAGGCGGAGGAGAGAAACACTGGGAACGAAAGAAGGCACTCTGATAAGGGAAGGAATTTTTTGAAGGCGGTTCGGAGGTTGGGGCTGCGTGTTGTCCGTTTTCAGCATTTTAACTCTGAGTTTATCTGACAGTAATTTCCACCCATTTCTTGCCGTCACACTCAAGATTATACTTTGTAGTTTTGTGAGAGTTTAGAAGCTGACTATCTTTGTAGGCTCAAAATGTTTCGGTTACTGCTATAAGCCTTCTTCAGTCGAAATGATAAGTGATAGTAAAATAGGTAGCGCAGTTAACGCACGCGCTGAAAAGTTGTTACGTAATTTACTTATGGACAACTGCGTAGTTATGCGGCGGGAGTAGCTTAACTGAGGAAGCAGGATGACAGAAAACACTTAAACCACGCTCTGAAAAAGCTTTCTAACTTGTAAGAAAAAGAGGTTCGTTGGTCTCTCAATGATCTAACTATCTCCCACACAGTCTCCGTATCAAGTCATAACAATTCATTTTTCCTTCACGATTTTTCAAGTCGTGTAAAGAGATTGAATGGTTAAAATTTTTTTGCCATGTGATTAAATGAAAAGAACACGTTCGTAACTGCAATGCAGAAGAGATTTAGTTAGGACATTTAGTTAGATTTTAGTTGGGAAATCTGCGGAAAAAGAACAACTTATACAGACTATTACCCTGATAATGTTGTAGTGATTTTTGTTGACCACTCCTACGCCATGCTATTAAATTATTTCTAGCCGACTGTTTGGATTAAGAACAACTAATAAATTATGACACTGTCAATGGGGCTAGTGTACATATTCTGAGATAAATATATTTTTCTGTGATAAGGGCAAAGAAAATTTCCGTGGCATAATATAGTGTTCGTTGGATTGATTTGACTTGATTTCTCGCGCACGCAACCATTATCAAGGAAATAACCTAGTCTACTTAAGCTTATTATACAGACCAAAATAACTTCTCACGGCCTGCCCTACTAATGCTGACTACTTTTTCCTGTAATTTCTCGCGGGTTAGCATTTGTTATCTGTATGCTGATCAAGTGAAGAAAAGTAAATAAAACTGAAATGAACTCAACGGAACTCTCGATAAAATGTTAATAATATAATTTTGTGCTTTAAATGTATTCAACAAACAAGATAGGAAGTTTTCGCACGCATTCAAGCTGTTATACCGTAAAAAATATAAGCAGTGAACATTATAACACGTAAAAAGCGCAGCTATTAAAATAGATTTTTATATTTTAATATTTCTCTGTGCGGAGACGCCTTGTATCTTCGGCGCATTTTTTGTCGGAGCGTTTAGTCGAGAGTGCATTAGACTTAGCCACAGCTGAACTGTCAGTCCGGATGCGTCAGACGAGTTTTTGTATTAATCTTCCCCTTTTTTTGAAATCAATGTTCTATTTACTCTTCACTGAAAAGTCAATGTCGTATAAGAAACAAACGTTATCACTTATCTCGCAAATGAACTTACCTTATAAGATGAGAACACAGAATTCTGATTTCTAATGTCTTCCGTTATACTTGGTTGAGCAGCCAATAACTTTAAAGCGAGTTGAGCTTTGGTTTGATTCAGTCTGTTGTTTCTCGTTAACAGTTTTTTCTGCTGAATAAAACTGTCTTTGCGTAGGTTCATGTAATCCGCAATTTCTTGGTGAATGCGGCAAAGGTAGGCAGATTAAAGTACAAACTAACTGATCATTTTTCATTTTAGTTTCTGCCTCCGAGGCTTCAAACAGCTGCTGCTTTTCATTATTGTCAAGTTCAATTGGTCAGAAAATCTCCATAAGCCTGCCGGATTTACTACAGTCATATCTCATTAGTGTTTTGCTGCTTTGCATACCCCCTAACTGCTTAGTCTGCTTACGATAACAAATTACACTAGAGGCCTTTTGTCGGGGCTCATGCTACAATAGAAAAGGAATTCATAAAGAAGTTGGAAAATTATCCGTCATAGAGCATCCCCGGCACTAACAGACAAGTTGCTATATTCAGATAATCTCAAATACGTTTTTACCTTTCAGTCCAGGTTGACAAAGGGAGCGTGGCAGTAACTCCAAACGCCGTGTAAGTCCAAAGTTTGTTTTAGGTAAGAAAAGGAAGTTTTTCTTTCCTATGAAAAAAATCCTTAAGCAAAAGGAATAATCTAGAAGTAAATGCACTTGTTCTCTTTGAAATGTCTGCTATTTAATTGCACCCTGTAATCCTTCTCATTGAAAAGCTTTTCCTGGCTACCTGGAACACTTTCGAGAGGGAAACAACTTCCTCATTAAAATTTTAAGGTAGACTGGTTTTAAATACAATGTCTCTAAGAAATTGCGATATTTTTTTTAAATAACGTTTGAGTAAGACAACCATGTTTAAAAATAGGATCATTAACCTTCAGTCACTCGAAAAGAAGTGTCTATTGCCCTAGTGTAAACAACTTTTGTTTTACGTTTTAAATGACCAATAGACCATGGAGACATCAGTTTTTCTGTCTCATGGGTTTAATAACCTGCTATGTTTCTCAGTTCCCTAATCAGACATCCCGCCGAACCAACCAACAAACATATAGTAGACTGTTAGAATGATTAATTAACCGTTCATAAACAGGATCTCTTTTGGATTACTAGTACTTTGTCTAGCAATATCCCTTAGCTAAATATAAGAAGGGAAACACCCTTTGTTTTGATTTTTCCCTGCAGTTAAGTTTTTAATATTTCTTTCATATCTAATTTTAGGCATTTTCTATTTGTTCTTTATTCACACTGAAGACAATGTCATTTTGTGAGTGCTTGGCAATGTCTTATAACTGACACTATAACTAATACTATTAGCACCATCACCGCCGCCCTACTACTTCTACCACAACTACTACCGCCACTACCACTACTATCTACATCTAACCCTAACCTAGCCCGAACCCTACCACTATTATTACCAATTCCAACACCACCACTACCACCACCACAACAGCCACCACTGCTACCACAACCACCACTTTCACGTCACCCCCATCTCCACCACTACCATTGCCACTTCCACCACCACTACCACCACTAAAGCAACAGCCACCACCACCATCACCACTTTCACGTCACCAACATCTCCACCACTACCATTACCACTTCCACCACCACTACCACCACTAAAGCAACAGCCACCACCACCATCACCACTTTCACGTCACCACCATCTCCACCACTACCATTACCACTTCCACCACCACTACCACCACTAAAGCAACAGCCACCACCACCATCACCACTTTCACGTCACCACCATCTTCACCACTACCATTACCACTTCCACCACCACTACCACCACTAAAGCAACAGCCACCACCACCATCACCACTTTCACGTCACCACCATCTCCACCACTACCATTGCCACTTCCACCACCACTACCACCACTAAAGCAACAGCCACCACCACCATCACCACTTTCACGTCAACACCATCTCCACCACTACCATTAGCACTTCCACCACCACTACAACCATCAACACCACAACTACCATCAACACCACCCCTAAAACAACAGCCACCACCGCTACCACCACCACCCATACTACCACTACTGCTACGACTACGACCATGATGAGGCTTCTGCCACTCCTACTATGCCATAAACATTCAACTTGAGCTTTCAGTAGAATGATGTCGACAATGCGAATGAAGCCGTTTTTTACGTCAACAGTTATTTTCCCCTCCCAAGTTATTTCTGGTGGAAATTGTTCTCTAAAAAAGCGTGAATATACCAGTTATAAAAAAGACGCTGTGTGAGGCTATATTTGGGCGTCGCTGTACTGCGCGCATGTGAAGTTTTTAAATATATTAGGGATGTGTCAGTAGTGAAGTAGCGTTATATATTTAGGGGTTGGTTGAGATGTATGAAGTGCCTGAAGGCGTGGAGTTATATTGGAGTGGATTGCTAAGATAATGGCTATAGTTTGTTAAACAGTGAAACTGGTTTCGAATTTGATATTGAGTAACAAAAAACATGTTTTTTGGAAGGTAAAAGTGATTTAAGGTGTTGTAGTGAGGTAGTTGTGGGAGTGCTGATTTGGTTGTGAAGGGATAGTGTAGTAACAGTCTGTTGAAATGAAGTGGTGGTTGTGAAAGCCAATAGTCGAAGACATCATCATCATCATTAACATTATCATCATCAGCATTAGGGTTTGTATTCACTCTTGACAGAGAATCGATCCCAGGGGTGTCTGTGCTTGGCTAATCTTGACTATAACATACTTGTACTTATTTTAAATGTTGTTAGGTATTTTGTTTAGGATTGTCTTTCGGTTTGATAATACTTGTTTGGAGAGAACGTGGATAAGGGAAAGTTCATTTAATATAGAAAAGGGGTATGAAGATGTTCTTTTTTGCTTGTTAGGGGTGGGGGAGGGGGGCGGTTAAAATTTTGGGTGTGTGGGTTTGGGAAGCTTTGAAAAAATCGGTTAGGTAGGGCCTGATTACATTAGCCGGGCTGGCTCGCTTTGCAGAGATCTCGGTACCGTTAAACGCAACGAAAATCAACTTTGCGATTACATGACAACCGAGCCAGCCCGGTAGCTGGGATCCCAGCATTGTGATGCCGGAAAATTTTCCAAATAATTTTCCAAGTAATCACGCCTGCCGGGCAGCCCGGCGAATGAACCAAGCGAGAAACATGCAAACTGCTCCCAATCTCTATATAAAAATGGCGGCTCCGGGCTAAAACCGGAAAAAAGTCGTCTCGGCAGAGCTAGCCAGACCGGCTAATATGTTTGGCTAATATGTTCAGGCCCCTACTGTGAGTTGTCTTGTTACGCAGCTTTGGAATTAGCCGCTTTTGTGGTTCGTGTATGAGGGAAATCGACTTAATCTAATTAACCCAAGGGTTTTAAAAATAACTGTCACGCACGCAGTTTGTACGTGAAGATGTTGGACTTTGCCCCCTTTACGGTTCCAATGTTAAAGAATGGAACTTGTTTATGGGTTCATTTTTCGCAATAAGATTTTAAGAAATCACCTCCTTTTCGAACAGATGCAATGAAATTACCGTAAAATTCCGAAAATAAGCCCCTCCATATGTAAGCCCCTCCAAATATAAGCCCCCCCAAACTCGTAACGCAAAAAACCCTCCGTTAAATCGCCCCTCCGAATATAAGCCCCGCCGGGGGCTTGTACTTGGAAATTACCCTCAAATACAAAGCAAAACAAAGAAAAAACGATAAATTTCATTCCAACTATGAGGCTAGCCAAGTCGATTTTGAAACGCAAATTTCCCTCCGTAGATAAGCCCCTCCGAATATAAGCCCCTCCAAAAATAAGCCCCTCAAAAAGGGCCTTTGAAAAATATAAGCCCCGGGGCTTATTTTCGGAATTTTACGGTATGCATCATTCAATGTTAAAAGTAAAAGTCTTACATCAATTAGCTCCAAGAAAATTTTCAAACTGCTGTAATACTTTATATGTGGCCGCTCATCGCATGTCATTTCCCTCACTGAAACAATCCCGTATTTATCTCATGCACGATCACGAAATTTTGCGCCATTGCGTGACATCTTTTTTGGCTCTCGATAACTGAGGGCAAAAATAAAACTACAAACCCAACCCGTCAATTCCACAGTGTGATTTTCAGTGTTTAATACGACCAACGATTATAAAATTTTCATTACTTCTTAAACTCAAACAAAACATAAAGCAATTACTAATGGATAGAAATTGCAAAAAATTGATCTGGCTAAACGAATTATCGCATGTCAAAAAATAGTCAGGAGGCAGCTCGCCAAAAAACGATTTTCGCTAAACATTTTGAGTAGAAGCAGGCAACATAGCGTAAAATCTTTGTTTTGCCATCCTGATAAAGAATTGTGCTGTTGCCCACTCCAAATGTTATGATATCCGTCATTAAGCGGGTTTTTTTGTCGAGGCCCTCGCTCCTGCAGCATGAAAACGAGGCTGAACTGTAACATTTATATAAACCCAATAATAGTGCTCAATACGATGGGGAAATAGCTGAATCTTTGCTACTTCACGTTTAGAGCTCGATAGACAGTAGTGTGGGAGGATAAAATGCATCACTTGATCAGTTATAAATAGTCACGTGACTTTCCAATAAAATCGATTTTAAAGCATAAAAGACGCTCTATTCACACTTTCCTTGAATATAGTTTTCAACTTACTGACATTTCTCATTTCGATTTACACATCCAACAATAAAAACACAAAAATGCAATGGGTGATCAGGTATGATGGGTCACGTGATGTAATGAAATCATTCTATTTTCAGTCATTCTATAGCATTTCCAACCTATGTAACATTTCCCATGAGTTAGGATCTTTCATGTAAAAATACTGAACTTTCCTCTACTTGGCTGCACGGTTTAAGTCAGAAATACAAGCTTATAAACCATAAGCAAAGTATCTTATACTACACAAGACCACCATGTGACTTCCACCTTATCAAAGTTATAGGTCATGCTTCACTCGTCTCTGCTGCAGTTTTCCTGTCGTTTCTGCACCTGTCGCCACATTTACATGCCTTGGAACAGCAAAGAGATAGTTGAACTTTGAATAGTTGATGTGTCAGATGACCACACCTTCAGTGTATCCTTGAAGCCTCCATTGATCACCAGCTCTCGCCCAGGAGGCGCACCGTAACTGTCCGAGATTTCAGTCGAGAGGAAGTGAGCTAGGCTAGCCTTGTTACCTTCTAGAATGATGAACCTTTCCAGTTTCCAATTCTCTGATCTCTGTTATCCACATTGCACCTAATCCCTGTGCTCTTTTTCTCCTTGCGCTTGTCTCTTGTTCCTCCTTTTATCGAGTTCTTGACATATCTGTCAAATAGCACGTCAACCCTTGTACAACTGTCCGAAAAATGGGAAGTGACATGACGAAGAAATCGGTCACTCCACTCCCCAAAGGTTTTTGCTCCTGAAGAGTTGGCGAGGGACTGAACAGCTGCCATTCCATCAATAATAGTGCATGTTTGACTCCTACTGATGGGCATTTGGCTCTTACAGACATTTCCTTGTAAAATGGTACCAAGATCCGACTTCCCTGCTTCTCGTAGACTTCCGTCTAGGCTAACAAGTGACTTTGGGACTGGAGTAAGCTCGCTTTGAACAGATTCCAAGGCTACTAACACCCTTCTCAAGAGATCTTTGTCTGCTTTCATGGCGATGGTCTTGCTCTTATCAACTGACACTGGTACAGTGTAAAGTGTCTCAAAGATTTTCACCTTCTGTTCCTTTAGAGTGTTATGGAACTTTATTTCTGTCTTGATTAGCCTGGTTTCAATGAACTGTTTGATGACTTTCTTACCAATTCCCTCAACGCTTGTTTAATGGCGTTACTTGCCACATCTCCAGTGGTAACAACAACTAAGTCAGACGTACATCGGAAGACCTCGTATTCTGTAAACTGGGCCTCCAGCTTAGCTACATCCTCTGCATCTTGTCGCATTCTGGCTTTTCCCAGATCTTTGGCACTAGTGCATTCTCTTTCTAAGAAGTTAAACATCTCTTTGGCATCTTCTGACAGCTTGGCGCGCTCATTGTAGGTAAGACACCAGCGATCTCGAGCCGAGTCTGTCCTTGTAATTCCAACAAGGCCTCCAGCTACCTTTCCAGTTTTGTTTACATGCTTCAGTGCTTGGTCGTCGGAAATTTGATTGAAGGTGCTGGCTGTCTCCTTTGTGACAAAGTTGCAACTCTCAAATGCCTGCTGGACCTCAGGGGCAGTCTGCGGAAGCATCTTCATGTCTGCAAGAAATATGACGCCCCATCTGGTGTAATTCGAGTGGTCGAAAGCCGCAAAATAGGGTAGCATTTCGGAGAATGAAGAGAGAGACAGATCCCACTAATAATTCCTGAAGAGCTTACTGAAACAATTAATCAATCACTCTATTCACACAGCTAAGGCAGGAGCCCAAGGCTAATTCAGTATCTATTCAATGGTTGTTATCTAGTCACATGACCCATCATACCTGATCACCTATTGTAAACGTGAAGTAGCAAAGATTCAGCTATTTCCCCATCGTATTGAGCACTATTTATTGGGTTTATATAAATGTTACAGTTCAGCCTCGTTTTCATGCTGCAGGAGCGAGGGCCTCGACAAAAAAACCCGCTTAATGACGGATATCATAACATTTGGAGTGGGCAACAGCACAATTCTTTATCAGGATGGCAAAACGAAGATTTTAAGCCATGTTGCCTGCTTCTACTCAAAATGTTTAGCGAAAATGAAAAATGAGCGCCCTGCGTGACAGTGCTTCCTGACTAAAACAGAGCCATTTCCTGTAATACAATATTCCTCACGAACGCAAACACTCCGCAGTAAGCCTGAAAATTGCCCAAACTCTTGAGTGTGATCCAAACCCGTTTTAAATTCCAAATATTTTTGGATGATTTAATCCGTGGATTTAGTACTTCCAAATTTCCGAAAAAACCGGCCGGCTTTTAGGTGAGGTAAAAAATACGGTAAGCTTCTGAATACGATCATATTTTCCTCCAGATTTAAAATTATCCCTGCGTTGCTTTAACATGTTCATCGCTTTCAATTCCTTCGTCCCCGCATTGTTGTGAATTGTACCAAGTTTTTTGTTGCAAGGTTTTTGAGATCGTAAAGGTGGGATTAAGAACTTTGCTTGCAGAGCTTTTTTTTCAGCATGCTTTTTACTTTGTACGAGACGTTCGCGTGGCACATTCGCGTCGCTTGGCTTGTTTACGTTCGCACGTATTGCGTGCCTAGTGCAACTCTGACTCAAAATAACCGATCTCGATTACTCTTTTTGGGCGACGCCCAAGTAATAACCGTGGGTTCGTATGCAAGATGTGACCATTTTGTTTCTATCGACGATGCTCTAAAGAGAGTGACCACACATAGAGACGCGAAGTGGGAATGGGCGGGGAAGAACAAAACTCTCTACCGGGGTAAACGTTAAATTTCTCGTTTGACTAGCCCACGGTCGATATATCAAAATTCTAGCATGACTCCGAGGCTTTAGAGTCAAAATTGTAAATTTTCACGACTCCATTTCTCGCAATTCCCAGAAGAGAATTGAGCACAAAGAAAACAAAACCAAATATAGAAAAATGACCAGAAAGCCTCAGAGTCATGTTAGAACTTTGATATATCAAACTTGGGCTATTGCAGTTGATATCTCGCCAGTCTTCTCCTCCTGGATGGATCGAGGGGAACTGGAAATGATAAGAAACTAGCATAAGTCTGTGTTGAATGGTGAACGGAAAAACCATCCGGGACGCGTGACACTTCTACTTGGATAGCTGATGAGGTGATATTCCACAAAACATCAAAAAAGTGTCAAATGTTTTCTGTTAAAAAAAACAGACGTTTCTGGTATATGGCCCTTCTTCAGTGTGAGGAAACGTTTTCATTTGTCTGTTAGTCATCTACACTTTCGAATATTAGCGACAGAAGTCGGAGCGATGTTTCGTCTCCATGGTTAAGTTACCGTGCTGGTCCCTTGTAACTGATAACCCTATGTAAAAATCATTAGAGACGACTGGGGAGGGGTCATAGACGGTATATTTCAGAGAAAATAAGCTAGGCAGCGACAAATAAAAAAATCAAGGTAAAAGGCAGTTTTGAAGTAATATTCTTTTCATTGGTCCCTATTTCTTAACTCAGAGGTTAGTCTGCTCAATACTCGACAATAAATAAAGAAAGAAAACGAATCTCTCTGACCGTTCGCGGTGGCACTGAACACATTAACGGTAATTACATGTAACTCGCGGATACTCAAGGTACTCCGCCTAGGTACCCTAAAATAACGCCTCCAAACAGGTCATAATAGAGCAAGATTTTTCAGCTAATTATAACGCGTGGTTGCGAAAAACAAAAGGAATAATTAAAAGATTCTACTAACACTCAAAGTGCTTGTAATAACTGAAGGAAGAAGGGATCAGTATACGATTTCGGGTGACCGCCCCCCTCCCCCTCCTCATCCCCTTAACCCGACGTTAAAACGAATTTCTAACGTAGGGCAAAATATTGGGTTAGGGGAGTCTTCAGGCCTGTGTGCTTGGAGGTGTGGCGCCCTAGATAGGTCAGGTAGACAACTCATGTGGTGTAAAAAATAACGCGCGTTTACATGCTATCTTGAAACCCCGCCATCCCAGGGTACATCATGTAAACCTGATGTAGACTCACCTAAAGGGGTTACCTGAGCTACCTGGGGTCTCCTACCAACATGTAAACAGGCGCTCATTATACTGGGTGCCATCAATCTTGGGGCAGACGCAAACTTAGACTTCCTCAAAGTCCCTCGCTTCCGGTAGTTGGTCCCAGCGCGACGGACTTTTATCCCTTGCAGCGCGCTAAATTTGCAGGAGGAATTTTCCTCGTGTAGGTTTTATCCAATCACGAACAGTTTTACTGATGCGCCGTCAAACAAACCCGATCACGCCACATGAAACGTGACTTAATCTGTTTTGATCCAAACTGTGTATTTTTTGCGGGCTGTATTTCGATTTCGTTTTATCGCCTGTATTCAGGCGTTTTGTCTTCCTCCATTTGGATACTTTACCAAGGTCGGATTTTCCTGGCAGCCACGAAGCGAAAAAACATTACCGACTTGCTTTGTTTTGAGCACGCGCAAGACAAAATTTTTGATGCGATTTTTTGCAAGGTAAAAAAGTCGAGCTTTTTTCTCTCGCTCGCTTTTGGCGCAGAAAACAAAAAATCTATCGCTCACGCTTCGCGCTCGTGAAAAAATTTGATCTCGACTTGTAGGCAAGTCTAACATAAACCGAAAACGATTACTCACATTCCTAAATGGCGCCATCAGCCATCCTCGGAGACCCAGGAGCAGTCAGTCGGGTCATGAGAAAAGGCGGGACGAAAGTTTTCAAGTACGGGCAAAAGAGGCCCGGATGCCGCCTCCTGATTGGGCACAAAAAATGCTTTGTATTATTGTGCACAATCGGCGAACAGTTTCTCCTGAGTTCTTTTCGTGAGTTCGTACACGACGGCTATTGTCTCGCCACACTTGCCCGGTTCGTTCACCAAGCTTGTGCGTGCAAGGAAAACTTTTATTTTCCGCTTTCCTAACCAGAAAAGAAACAAAGGAACGTTTGGGATGCTATCAGCAGGAGCAATTCAATTTGCCCCAAGAATATTGTTTTTGACGGATCACAATGTATCGTAAATGATAGGAACTTCAAGATGCGGCGGCGACGAGAAAGTCAAATTAGCAATAGCTTCACAAGGCAAAACAACTTGGCATGTGCATCACGCTTTTTTTAACATTTCTTTGCCATCAACTGCACGACTACCCGTGAAAATGCCTAATTTCACGTTTTGTGAAGGACGTAAACAAGCAATGACAAAATTCATTCTCTTCATGAAGTTGGATATAAAGAAGTCAGAGTCAGTGCTTGCATTTGACAAAGTAAGCGAGTTGGAATAATCACGATAGAGACTGAAAAAATGTGAATTCACTTTTCCATGCGTCGTTTTCGTGGCTGTCAGCCGTCGTGGTATCTTTTAAAAACTCCCTAGTATTTACGCAAGACGCGTGACCGATGCAAGCGTGAATACCTGTTGTAAGCTCAAGCTTGTATTTTTGGAGAAGCGTCTTTATTTTTCGGGCAAACAATATTTTGAAATCAGATGGGGATTTTATATCAAACTGAAAGTTTTCTGACTGCGTGCATTTCTTTAGTGCATGAGCCAGACAAGCCGTGATCGAGACAATAGCTGTCGTGTACGAACTCACGAAAAGAACTCAGGAGGAACTGTTCACCGATTGGGCACAATAGTACAAAGCATTTTTTGTGCCCAATCAGGAGCCGGCATCTGCTTGAATTTTTGGAAATAGTTCGGTGAGAGTCGGTATCCAGTGGCTCTTTCGCCCGTACTTGAAAACTTTCGTCCTGCCTTTTCTCCCTATCCGACTGACTGCCCCGGGGTCTCTGAGGGTGGCCATCAGCTGGTATTCCATCACGTCTACTTAAAGACGGATCAGACGCCCTGGCTTCTCCATTGTCCGTCATTTTTAATTTAACTATCCAAGAAAACGTTATCCCTGCGGAATGGAAAAAAGCGAAGGTGACCCCTCTGCACAAATCAGGTACAAAAGATGATCCAAGAAATTACTGCCCCACATCCGTATTACCAGTGGTATCTAAAGTCCTAGAACGTTTAATCCACAAGCAACTTGCAAGTTATTTTGACCATCATAACTTGCTCTGTAAATCACAATCTGGTTTTAGAAGAATGCACTCAACTGAGACGGCTGTAACCTATTTCGCCGACGAGATTCTCATGAATATGGATAAGGGCTTAGTCACTGGTTCTGTGTTTATTGACCTGGCAAAGGCTTTCGACACAGTTGACCATGACATTTTGCTTAGCAAATTAGAGTATTACGGTGTATGCGATGAAAGCCTTCCATAGTTTAAGAACTACTTCACGGGAAGAAAGCAGTTCGTGCACACTGATTCTCAGTCATCTGAAGAGCTTGCCATAACTTCTGGAGTGCCGCAGGGGTCCATCCTCGGACCCCTGTTATTCATTGTCTACATTAATGACCTACCACGTTGTATCAAACACTGTTGTGTAAATATGTACGCTGACGACACGGTTATATATCTTGCTGGTCCAACTGTACACAATTTAATTTTTTCCATCAACCAAGATCTTCAGTGTTTATCTGAATGGCTAGAAAACAATAATCTTGTTCTCAATGTTTCAAAAACTAAGTGTGTACTATTTACATCTCAAAGGCATAAAGAGCGCGATTGAATTTTAAATCTTAATTTTCTCGGAAAGTCCATATCTTGCGAAACTTCTTTTAAATACCTAGGCGTGGCGTTCGACAACTTTATGACTTGGAAGGCTCACGCGGACTATGTGTGTAAAAAGGTGGCGTCAAGAGTTAGTATCCTGGGCCCGGTTGCATAAAACCTACACTTAAGTGCCCACTTAAGTAGGTCACTTACGAATCCGTTATGGGTACACTTACGGGTGTTGCATGGAACGCACTTAGCACTCTCGTAAGTTACTGTTTTACGAGGTAACTTACGGGCTTACTTAAAGGCACACGTAACTTTGATATAGTACTTCATTAATGACTCACTCATTTTTTTTTAAGCTAACCATCGGTGAGTGTGAAGAAAGTTTTAAGTGGTTTCGGACACTTTTAAGCCTCTCAAAAAAAATGAAATTTTCATGCAGACGTTATTTTTCTTCAATATCTACTGAAAATGATAGTTCTTCTTCTTTTTTCACAACTTCGGCTTTAAAGTGTACATCAGAGGTTAACAAAGCGCATTAGAACGAATTACGTGAAGAAAAATACTTTTTTTCACTTCTCAGTAAAAGATCTCGTTAACTTTAGTAAAAACAGTAACGATAAGGGACCTACATAGGTCCCGTAAATTTACGTGCTATTTTTCCCGTAAAAAAGGTTCTATGCAACACCCGCAATTTCTGTTGCATAAACGACACTTAAGTGAACACTTACGAAAATCGTAAGTGCACCCACTTAAGTGAATTCCCTAAGTGGACCACTTAAGTGATTTCAAGCAACTGACTTAAGTTACGAGTGCACTTACGTATACCCGTAGTTGTTACGGACGTTTTATGCAACCGGGCCCTGGGCCGTGTTAGAAGTTTCGTCACAAAAGAGGCAGCAACACTTGTTCACAACGCTTTAGTTCTATCCATTATTTGATTACTGTGACATTGCCTGGAGTAACTTTCTACAGCAAGATATAGATCGACTACAGCGCCTACAGAAGTGATCTGCACGGATTATCACACGTTGCTCTCGCTCATCTGAAGCAATAGAGCAGCTGCACTGGCCGACTCTTTCCAGCAGACGCTCTCACCACAAAGCTAAACTCGTTTTTCTCTGTCTTCACTCATTAGTTCCTAGTTACTTTTCATTATATTTTACTAGATTTTCGAACATTCACAATTATTCCACAAGGCAAAGTATGAGGCTATCCCTACCAAACGTTGAACAAAATTTTGGGAAAAGGACCTTTCTTTTTACTGGCGCAAACAGTTTTAACAATCTCCCTTTAAACATTGTAAAGAGTGAAAACATTCAAACGTTCTGCCGCCGAGCAAGACATTTCTTTTTATCATAACTTTGATATTTAAGTACTATTTTAGGCTTTAAATGTGATTTTGCATTGTATTTTTAGACTTTTAAATGTAGTTCTTAAATTCTAGTATTGTATTTTTATTAGGCTTTTTAAATGTAATAGTTCATGAAAATTCTTGATGTAAATTAATTTTTAAGATACAGGGTCCCTATGGAGACCAGCCTTAGAGCTGAATGGGCTACCCTGTGTAAATAAAGTTTTACTTTACTTTTTTACCCACAATTTCTGTAACATGGAGCAAGACAGTCAAACACCCGAGACAAAAAGCTGCCAACACGTTTTGCTGTTTATTACCTTGAAAAAAAAAAAAAAAAACTTTCACCGACGTCTTAGAACAATCCAGACAGAACATAGAAATGAGACTTGTCAAGAAGACGATGAATAGGGAGTATTAAATTGAGCGCCTCGCAATAGTCTTTTCCCTTTTGAAGTGTTTTTATGCAGGTATCGCGACGGATTGCTATCATGAACGTCATACTCTATTACAATCAGGCAAGGTCTTTTCGAGTATCCCACTTGCTAAGCGTTAGGCGAAACAATTTATTTCCACTTTACTGGTTTTTCAGGAACTTTATTTGGACGTCATGCTTTTAACATTTGAGTAGCTTAAGGTATTTTTCCTATCGGTGGCTATTCGCCTATTGCAGACCTCAGAGAATTCCAATAGTTGTTCTGGTCGTTGTAACAATTAGGTCCCGTTTATATGGAGAGAAGTTGTCCCGGGTAAAAGGGTCACCCTCCCATCCGAGTCAACGAGTCAGCGGTCGTTGATATCACAAAAACGTTGTCCCTTTTCCCAAAAGCCACCAGCGTTCGCCCATCCTCTAGTTAGGGACTTTAAGATCCAACGACGCGACGGCAACGAGAACTTCGCTTAAAAAGTGAATTTGCGTTCTTTCAGTATTTATCGCAGTGTTTCCTACCCACTTAGTTTCTCAAATGTAGGCGAACCCTCCTGGAATTGAATTGAATTGAATTTCTAGGGACCATATACAAGTTCAAAAAGAGAACTAAAATTTCGTCGTTGCTTGTTTATGTCCTCCATAAAACGCGAAATCAGGCATTTTCGCGTCGTAGTCTTGCAAAAACGGGCAAAGAAATGTACAAAAAAGCGTGATGCACTTACAAAGTTATTGTTTTGCTTATAGAACCTATTGTTTTTTGACGTTCTTGTTGCCGTCCGCGTCGTTGGATATTAAAGTCCCTATTGTCTCGCCATGACCGAGGCAGGCGAGCTAAAATGTTATATAGAGAAAAGTTGACTCGGCTAGGTGGGTTACCTTCTAGCCGAGCCAACTTCCTGTTTCTCATGTAAATGTTTTGCCAAGTTTTGTAAAAAAATGAAGAAAAAGTTGGCTCGCCCAGGATAGTTCGGATAGGCGCAAGTGACCCTTTACTCTCCGTATAATTGCGGCCTATGATTTGCCATTAGTCGCTTGTCCAGGCCTGTTTTGAGGAGGATTAGTAGAATGCTGATCTCATTCAAATCATTCTCAGCTGAATCAAATGTTCGGTAAGTTGTTATTGGTAGCTTGCAAATTGTCTCCATTGTTTGCCCTATCAATGTCCTCCGGTTCGCTATCTCCTTCAGGGAGTTCCGGATGCGCTCGTATAGGAACCAAATTTAACGAGAAATGCGCGGAGCGTCTTGCGAACCTTCGATTCTGGTCTGGCTCGTGATTGGTGAGTGGTTCATTTTCCTCGCCAGGACATTTCTTGTTACAATTTATTATATTCATTTCAATTCCTGTTGAAACGAGCGACGAATAACGGCTTCGGCCATTGACGCCGTCTGGCGAAGCAACACTAACGCTTGTTTGCGGTGTAGACAGTTGTAGGGCTTTAAGGGCGTTGTCCACCATGTTTTTCTTTCCTCGGGAAGGCAGCTTAAGCTTAACCTTTGCGTATGAATTATAGAGTGAAAAGTTACTTGCCACAACAGATACTGGCAATGCTATCATAAGGACACCACTTATAGCGCAAACGCATCCCACCAACTTGCCTGGAAGAGTTGTCGGAAACATATCGCCATATCCCACCGTTGTCATGGTGACCAGTGCCCACCAGAACGAGATTGGAATGTTTGTGAATTTAGTTTCGGGCACGTTTCTTTCCGAGTAGTAAGCGAGGCTGCCGTACACTACTACCTCTAAACCCAAAATAAAGATGAGAAAGTACAACTCGCGTGAACTTGCTCGAAGTGTCTGAGTGAATACTTGCATAACGTAGGAGAATTTTAACGGACGAAAAGTGCGGATCATGCGAAGGACGTATAAGATGCTGAAATTTCTGATGACTTCGTCGTAGGGTGTCAAAATAACGAAGTAGAAGGGTATTATGGCAATAAAGTCAGCCCAGTTTTGAAGAGTTTTTAGGAAGCAGACTCGATCTGGACAGCAAAGAAAGCGTATTGCAATATCCAATGTGAACCAGGATACCGCAATGCATTCAATAATAAACAGGACTTGGTACTGTGTGGACAATTTATCGCTGAAGTAATCTAGCGTCAGAAGACAAAACTGTGTTACAACCGCCACGTTAAAAATAAGAGAGATGAAGCCAAAAGCCTAAAGAATAACAAAGAAAAATACGGTCATAAAGTAAATTTTACGGGGCTATACAAAAATAGACTTATGGGAAGTGTTCAGAATGGGTTTCTGCTAATGGTAACTACTCTAGAAATTTGACGAAATACCTCAGCAGCGAATGCATCTAGCCTATAAAGAGTCGACCTATTTAAGGGAATCCAAAACAGTTCTGAATTCCATTAGTTTGTAGGATTCCACGTTCCTTGAGCTGTATTCCAAATTCTTAAGCCCAGGATTCCGGATTCCACTAGCAAAATTTTCCCGGAATCCGAATTTCCTCAGTACATGGGTCGAATGGAGGGTCTATATGGTGTTAAATGTTACGATCGAGTTACAAGATAAAATAAAATAATGCGCAGTGCTATACAGACATACTGTTAAGTGTTACAAGAGGAATGGAGTTCTAAGGAGAATGTTTTGAAGTTTTTAAATTTTGGATTTGTCGAGAGCAAGACCAGAAATGTTTCTTTGCCGAGAGGCAGCATGTTAGGAGAATTACCTCTGAGATACCATGCTCTGGTTACTCGATTCAAATCCTTCTAAATTTGATCTTGGTCATAAGTTTGACCCAACTAAGACTTGAAAGATTTGTGTAGGGTCACCCGAGCATAACAGTGCTAGTATCTAGCTTTCAAACTGGAGGAGAAAATTCTCGTCAAGTGGAACTTTTTCATCTTATTCATTGTAACTGAATCAACAAATACTTCTGACGTCACCATTTAGAACTCTATTTAACGAAATGAAAATTCAGAGACGACCACAATGGATAGAACGTCGTGCAAAATCCGTTTGAAAAACTAGACCATGAGCTGTTAGAAATTTGTCACTTTTAAAGCAAACAAAATGATGCTTCTACTCGGTGGAGCTCTTCTCGCTGCAGCTCATAAAACTACCCCCAAACGACGCGTTTTTCAAACATACAACTGGGAGTCATTATGGAGGACAGATCAGGCGTCTACAAAATGTGCTTGTTCTGGTTTATAAATGTGTAAATGGGCTAATGCCCACTTATCTTAGCTCAAACTTTGTGGAAAGAAATTCAGGGTACGATCTTAGATGTAAAAGGATAACTCGTTCTTCCGAAATCGAGGACGCCTATGCATGCTCTAACTTCCTTTACTTATTTCGCGACGAATCACTGGAATTTACTAACTAACAATGCAAGAACTGCTAGTAATATATGAAGTTTTATACCATTCTTAGACGACACTATAAGTTATTGTAATGCAATTTGTTGCCTCTTTTTAATGGTGTACATTGCTGTAAATAGTCATGTGGTCAAAATTATTTTTAATATTGTCATCGATCGCACTCGATTGTTTTATTAATCTGTTTTGTTTCTTTTCATTCGGACATACTAGCAACAATGTTGCTCTTCCATCTGAATGTTGAAGTAAGGTTTATCTATCTATCTAAGGATATTTCCGACGGCATTTAACCCGCGACGATCACTTTTGATGAGACGATCTTAAGAGATAAAAGCGACGATCGCACTGCCATTCCAATCAAGTTTGACAGATAAGTCGTTTGATGAGGGCAAAGAAATTGGCGAATAGTTAATTGGCGCGTACCCAGTAACGATTCCAGAATTGAAACAAGGCGCAAGACGAAATTCGGCTCTAGTTCCCTTTTCGTTTCTAAAGTTGGGAAGGAAATATCGCTGGTAACATTAAGAACAACTGTGAGTAACATAAAGAACGATTGCGGATAACAGAAGTAACAACTGCGAGGAACATAAGGAACAACTGTGGGTAACATAAGGAACAAGTGTGGGTAACATAAGGAACAATTTCGGGCAACAAGAAACGATTGCGGGGAAACATAGGGAACAAGTGGGGATAACATTAGGAACAATTACGGGTAAGATAAGGAACAATTGTGCGTGACATTAAGAACAATTGTGGGTAACATCAGGAACAAGTGCTAGTAACATAACGAACAATTGCGGGTAACATTAAAAATAACTGCTGGTAACATTAGGAACAATTGGGGGTAACATCAGGAACAATTGCGGGTAACATCAGGAAAAAATGCGGGTAACATAAGGAACAATTGCGGGTAATATTAGGAATTAATATTAGGAACAACTGCGGATATAAACATAAGGAACAATTGCGGGTAACATTAGGGACAATTGCGGATAACATTACAAACAACTGCAGGTAACATAAGGAACAATTGCGGGTAACATAAGAAACAATTGCGGGTAACATTAGGAACAGTTTCGAGTAACATACGGACCAATTGCGGGTAACATTAGGAACAACTGCGGGTAACATTAGGAACAACTGCGGGTAACATTAGGAACGACTGCGGGTAACATAAGGAACAATTGTGGGTAACATTAGGAACAACTGCGGGTAACATTAGGAACAGTTGCGGGTAACATTAGGAACAATTGCGGGTAACATTAGGAACAACTGCAGGTAACATTAGGAACAATTGCGGGTAACATTAGGAGCAACTGCGGGTAACATAAGGAACAATTGCGGGTAACATTAGGAACAACTGCGGGTAACATAAGGAACAATTGCGGGTAACATAAGGAACAATTGCGGGTAACATTAGGAACAATTGCGGGTAACATTAGAAAGAACGGCGGGTAACATATGGAACAATTGCGGATAACATTAGGAACAACTGCGGGTAACATAAGGAACAATTGCGGGTAACATACGGAACAATTGCGGGTAACATTAGGAACAATTGCGGGTAACATTAGAAAGAACGGCGGGTAACATATGGAACAATTGCGGATAACATTAGGAACAACTGCGGGTAACATAAGGAACAATTGCGGGTAACATACGGAACAATTGCGGGTAACATTAGGAACAATTGCGGGTAACATTAGAAAGAACGGCGGGTAACATATGGAACAATTGCGGATAACATTAGGAACAACTGCGGGTAACATAAGGAACAATTGCGGGTAACATTAGGAACAATTGCGGGTAACATTAGGAACAACTGCGGGTAACATACGGAACAATTGCGGGTAACATACGGAACAATTGCGGATAACATTAGGAACAACTGCGGGTAACATTAGGAACAGCTGCGGGAAACATTAGGAACAACTGCGGGTAACATTAGGAAGAACGGCGGGTAACATTAGGAACAATTGCGGGTAACATCAGGAACAACTGCGGGTAACGTAAGGAACAATTGCGGGTAACTTTAGGACCAATTGCGGGGAACATAAGGAACAATTGCGGGTAACATTAGGAACAACTGCGGGTAACATAAGGAACAATTGCGGGTAACATTAGGAACAACTGCGGGTAACATTAGGAACAACTGCGGGTAACATTAGGAACAACTGCCGGTAACATTAGGAACAATTCGGGTATCATAAGGAACGATCGCGAGTAACATTAGGAACAATTGCGGGTGACATAAGGAACAATTGAGGGTAACATAGGAACAATTACAGGTAAGGGGGTATTTAGATGACACCGGGGCCACTTTTTCTCTGAAGTAAGTTCACTCCAGTTCCCTCTCATGGCTCTACATTTGTTTACATGATACCAGCACAAAATGTCATGCCGGCGCGAGTTCACCCCAGTTGTTGTACCGGAGCGACAGTTTCACTCCGGTGCGAAATCTCGCAAACGTTAAACGACCACAAGTTTCGGTGTGAAATCAGTCTGCTGGTAGACTGGAACGGGTAACGCATGCGCATGTTTGCGATTTTGAATCTTACGTGTATTTTGTAAACATGGAGTGTACCTTCAACTAACGAGATATGAAAAGACCCAGTCATAATGTAAACACGATACGAAATAAAAAACTCATCCGGGTATGAAACTCGCGCCGGTGCGAGTTTTCTTATGTAAACACCCGGTAACAACTGAGCGACAGACGTCAATTGGAAGTGAAATCTTCTCGGCCCCTTCATGATATGCCTTGACGTTAACATATTTCTATTTTTAGCTCTCTTATAGGGACGATTTGGACGAGAATATTGGAACACCAGTGCCCAAGAATGCAAAGAGTCCACTTCCTTTTGACATGCGTCTCTGAAAACCCCTTTTGCTTAAATAAGCTCCCTGTAAAGTCTATAACGCCAGAGGGTAACAGTGCACTGTAGCCCGCGAATTTATCGGTCGCGAGATTTACTTTTATAAATTTGTAGAGGTAGAAGTGTTTCTTCGTAAGCTGGTTATTCTTGTTTCCCTCGAAACTAACTTTTTTCCTCAATAGATCTTAGGACACTATGATCCACACGCGTCCGGATATTTTTGTAAACGGGTTTTTTTTCTCCCGTTTTGAAATAAATGTGATTCCGATTTGTAGCTTAGGCCCGGTTCAGACGCCGCTCCACTCATGTGCCGAACCTAACTGAGTTATTAAGTACAGCAAAAGAGCTGCGTCTGAATCAGTTTGGTACGGCAGTTTTAATTTGGTGCGGCAAAAACGTTCAGTTCGACAGAGTCTGTCGCATTATTCGACATTGGAGCGGCAGGTGATTCATACGGCGTTCTTCTCATGTGCCGAATCAAATGCGTACGTTTAATCTGATAATTTAAGAATCTTCCCATAAGTTCCTCGGAGTCTCCCTACATGAAATAAAGATTAGGTTCGACACACGGTGCGCCGTCTGAATCAGATGTCACGCCAATGTCGCTCCAAAGTGGAACCAAACTCAGTTAGGTTCGGCACATGAGTGGAGCGGCGTCTGAACCGGGCCTTAGACCTGGTTCAGACGCCGTACTTTTCATGTGCCGAACCTAACTGAATAAGTTCGACTTTGGAGCGACACTGGCGCGACATCTGATTCAGACGGCGTACCCTGTGTCGAACCTAAGTTAAGTTCGGCAAAAGTTCGACAGACTCTGTCGAACTTAACGCTCTTGCCGCACCAAACTAAAACTGCCGTACCAAATTGATTCAGACGCCGCTCTTTTGCCGTACTTAATTCATCAGTTAGGTTCGGCACATGAGTGGAGCGGCGTCTGAACCGGACCTTAGGCATTCGAATCATATTCACCAATTCACATGAAAACGCTAAAACGATGGAAATACACTAGCGTTCCTTACAGGGCACGCGCTGTTTCATGACTGGCATCATTGTTTCGTCCGTCCACACCAGAAAGATAAGCCGGCACGTTAAAAAAAAAACCTCCACTCTGGGAACAGTTTTCGGAAAGTAAACCTGCCTTTTTTGGTGCCCGAAAACGTCGTTTACGTCTGGACGGAGGGGTAAAACGGAGAAAAAGATACCCGTATATAAGCCGTGCGACGATCGGGGCCTTTGCCTAATAAAGACACGGATTTCACGCTTTAACGTCTTCTCTTTTAATCCTTTTTGTTGATGTTTTTGTTTGTTCTTTACTGATCAAGTTTCTGTCAGTTGATCACTCACACGGCAAGGAAACTATAATTTATTCAATTTATGTGTTTTCAATGATGGCTTGATTTGAAGAGAAACACTTACCATTGATAAAAAAAATTATGTTCGTAGACGAGGTTAGTTTGTTAAAAGATACCTTGTTTCGTGTTCAAAGTAAACTTTGAATTTAAAAAAAGAGAGTTTATAACGTTAGCTAACGTTCGATGAAATCAAATAAATTGCTTATGAAAGAGTGAGCGGTTTACTTTTTTGTTTCCCTGAGTTAATCTTGTCATTTCTTTGCCTAGCAAAATACTATTTAAAGAAAAATGTGACAAACGTTGCAATTCAATCAATAATTTCTGCGAATATATAAGCAGGCGCAGCGGCAAAGTCGAATTTTCAATGTACAAACTACATAACTTTTACATTTTAAATAAGTCGTTATTAAAATGGAAGTTGGTGGTGTATACGTGGGAAATTGTGAATTACTGTTGCTTTGAAAATGCGACGAAGATTTAGGAAAGAGGACATTCAAACAAACTTTTCAAGCCTTAGAACAGATCTAACGCCTAAACAAAAGACTTCCATCATTTTCACGAATTGGTCAAGACATTTATATGCAAATGCACGGCGTATTTTAAGGTTAATAAGGAAGAAAGTGAATATAATGATTGACTTACGCCAGAAGATCTGAAAAGCTTTTGTTTTTACTTAAAATGGATCAATGCAATTTTATTCTTTGAGTAGAAGAGTAGATCTAAAATAGAGTATTCTTTTTGTTTTTTATCGATAGAGATCTAGACAATTTGCCTTTTTAATCAATGCGTGGTTTTGTTTTCGCGTATCGATATCTTCTGCTGTTCACTTCAAGGAAGAAACGATTCATTTTTCACTACCAAATCGGAAGCGGTTTTCACCATGTTAGACACTAAGTCTAGGCTCAGCCAATCACTGACAGAATAAATGTATTTTAATTCATTAAAAGACGTAACTAAATAGAAAATTGTACAAACAGTGCGAAGACTAAATTAAGAAGAAAATCCTGTCCGTTGACACTTCACAAACTTTCGGTTACTCTTTTCTTCGATGTCGTTGTCGTCTGATCGTTTTGGCGTTTATCACCCTTCTAGTTTTCAACGTATGGTTATTTAAAGATACTTCTTTTGTTCTTGTTTTAGATAATGTCCTCTTTCAAAACGTTTTTGTTAGTAAGTAAGTGCTTTATTTCAGTGAAATTAATAAACATGTAAACCAAAAACTCGACCATTAACGCTAGGCGAGCCATTAGTAGACAAACCTAAGTACAACAGAAAATTAATAAGCATACGCAGTATTCATAAACCGCGATATTGAAGAGGATAGCAAATACTGAAGCGCATGGGGCACTCACATTTCCAACCACGTCTTCTTTGCCAAGCAAAACAAGTCAAGTTAAATTAATTTGATGCAAAAAGTAAAAGACGAAGAAAAAAATGGTTTCTGACGAGGCTAGACTTTGTGCTTCGTATACGGTTCCTATGAATTTTAAGAGAAACTGGGCGAAATGACGTGAAAGAAAAATAATATCAGTATCTGTAAACGGAACGCAGACCCGGAAGAATTGTGATAGGAGCAGTTTGGCATGTGCATGAAAACTGTGCTTTAACTATTGAGTTTTCACTTAAAGAATGAAATTTTTCGTTATCAATATTAGTTATGCATTTTAATTGCAAAGGCGTCAAAAGATTTCTTCCAAAAGATTTCTTCAAATTATGGGGGTTTGTCAAACACGACCATGAGGGGGTACTATGATTCTGGCCGGTTTGTGAAAGATTAACCCTAAATACATCATAAAGGGTGATTATGTGTTATTTACTGTCAACCTTACCCTAGCCAACTTCGACGAGTAAGGGTCGTCAAATGTTTTCCAGATTTTCTTTTTGATCGTTTGCCAAAGACGTCTTGTGCGATGGACCCCAAGTCGGCGAGATTCGCTGCATATTTCACTTCCGCTGCTTGGTATTTCAATATCACCAGAGCCACTGTTGATATCTTCAAATTCGGATTCTTGATCTTCTTCACGGGAAAATCCTTGAAGCTTTTCTTCGGCATCTCGATGTTCATCGTATTTGGCCCAGCAGCAAGTCTCTATCTGTTTTTCATCGAGCCCCCAAAAGTTAAGCTCTTCTTCAAAGAGCGGCCCGCAGACATCTCTTGGACAATGAAGCTTGCCTGTGCGGTAGAAATTCAGAATATGAGTAAAGACAGCGGGATTCCGATCGAAGAAAAACTCGCGCTTTTGCCCAAGCGGTCTTGGATCCTTCATAGCACGTTCAGCTATCCATGCAAGACGTGTGTCCGGAATGCTAGCCAATGTACTGACAAATGTTTCGTGTTTTTGCCCGCCGACGTTTAAATAAAGTCTTGTTTCGCCAGGGTTGTCTGAATCAAAGAGTCGAGATCGAGATCGTGACATGTTAGGCGACTGAGAAGCCTGTTCCGTGCAGTTAGAGTTGTCAAGAAAAACGCGATGAGTTACTGGACTGTTTCGTGGCTCAGGCTCAGTTGACTCTTGGATCCTAATATACGAATATATGTAAGAATTTACTTTCTTTTAAAATGTGTAACATTATATAAGTTCAGTATTTTTCACCAGCCAGCTGATGCCTGTTGGAGAGCGTTTCACGTTTGACAAACTATGCATATGGCCGGCACGGCAATAGCAAACTGTCAAACGAGTAGACACGCGTTTAGCCTGTTGCCCTGGGGCTAGAAGGCATCTCGCTCTCAACTGACGCTAAATCAATTCGCAAATACACGAGTAAACACATAAATCTTTTTCTTGCAAACAAACACCCCTCGAGCGATGATCTTTTGAAGAGCGCTCGTTTGGTGTCAGACCCCTAAGTGTTATGGTGTCAAACTTGTAATTTTTAAAGTTAAAGTGGATTTCTTTAAGGTCGTGATATTTAATGAAAATGAAAATAATGTCGTTATGGCCCCCTACTTCTGAGTGATAGTTTGACATTTTTATCGCTTGTGTGGTAGTTTTCTGATGTATGGCACAATAGTGTTCGTATCTTTAAGCGGAAACATTGATATTTTGTCTTCAAAAATCCTTTTAAAATTGCTTTCCATTTTGTTACCTTTGAAACAAGTTTTCTATGGGCCTAAAAAAGAACGCGGATCGCATACATATCGAATGAACGAAACAAATAAACTCAGGGGATGTTGTTCAAAACGCAAACGTCATCACTTCATCGTTGAAAAAAACTGATATCTTAAGTAGGGTGACCTTATCTTTGTTTAATTAATTCATCGGCGAAGATATGCAATTACGATTCGTCCGTTGCAAGCTTGCCAATCTCGAAAATGAACGACGGGTCCTTCCTTTCGTTTGGCTCTCGTGGTTTGAGCTTTCTTCGGTCTTAAGCATTTGATTACAATCTTCTAAACGAGCCAATTCTCTTCGATAGAAATTGCGCTAGTTGTACCCGACCTCATCTGCGTTTCATGTCGCCTTATTTGCTCACTTTTGATGCTGAGTGTTATTTTTGAGCGGCGTCCCTAAAGACTAATTATCTTTGTACGAATTTACATGAAACTTGTAAATATTAGCTTTGCCCTTTGAGGTCCAGTCTCATGTACTTAGTCTTATAAGCAGTTCGCACAAAAAATACTACAAAAAGACGAAAATCACAAAAAACTTACATGACTGATGTGGCCCTGTGATTTCCCCTCTTACGTTTGGACACGAACATTACGGCTAAGCTGGGCTACCACAAGAAATCAGATAAGCAAACACACTTTCACTTGCTATCGCCGTTAACTGACCTATCGACGTACTGATCGAATTACTGCTAAATTCAGGTCTGTAACCGCGGCCCTCTTTTATAACGAAATCCAACTAAACTTTCACTCATTTTTAGCTATTTTTGAGTGATGATAGATTGCACGAGAATTCAAGTCGACGCTCACTGGACAAGAGCTGTTTTCGCCCGACTTCAAACGTAATGCCTACATCGTACATCATCTCGTGGTGTTTGCCTGAAGGGTTGATTCTCCCTTGTTGTGGCTTTTCACTTAGTTTAGCTGTTAAACTTAGAATTTGTTGGGGTACGAGCACTTTGCTTCCCTTGACATGGTAATGTCCCGCTTTGTTCACCTCCAGTCGTATAATCAGTATGGGAAACTAAATTAACAATGAATATAAAAATACAACATTTACCTAACAAAACACCTTTCTAAGCCTACTAATGTTTTTGTTTTTTCTTTTGCCTCAAAATAAAGCTAACGTAACCCTAATAACGTTTACATTAATTATCTTATCTTTAGTTTTAAGGGCTGACTTGAGTTTCGGATCAACGATAGCCCATACATAAAATACAAAATACATAATGGAATGACAAAAATACAAGTGCCCCATGCTAAGATTAGAACATCATAATTGCGAAAAGAAATTTTTTTAAAGTCTCTCGCCGCAAAAAAAACAGTTTGATCTTATGCTCTAAGACCCATAGCGGTAACAACCTGGCCATATTTAAAGCTGTTCAAGCCCAGAGTTTAGTTTCAGTTTTTTAAAGACTTTTTTCTGATGTTTTGGTGAAACCTGTCAAGTGCCTGATGTAAGTGACGACAGCTGAGTGGCAGTTTATCATCAGTAATAGCTTGTAATGCCATAACCACATTTCAACCCGGGGAGCACTTTTAAAACGGAAGTTTGCGTGCAGAGGTGTGTCACTGAGACCTTCAAACCTTGACTCTGTGGTTCATGTGCTACGCCACCCTGATTAAGACAAGAAAAGTAATTTCATGACCCTGATTCCTTTCGTTTCGCATACATATTTCAGCGATTTTAAAACTATTTAACATAGAATTAACATGGAATGAGATTTTGGAAAAAAATGTTGGTAAGTACACATGTAAACCGCGTCTCATGATCACCAACCTTCACACTCTTTTAAAGGCTTCCGGTCCAAAGACGTCCAAGATGATAAATTCTGAAATTTTATACACTGTTTTAACAACCCATACCCTGTTCAGCGGCGCATACCCGTTTAGGCTAAATAAGGAAGTGCTCCCCCGGGAGTGGATGAATACGCTTTCGGCATGAAAATCTTTATAACCAATGAAGGTTACATTTCTACTACACGAGCCCGTGCGTGATGAATTTATAGTTTCATTTCCAAAGTCCCTACCCTGGGTACCAGAGGTCCCTTCCTCTCATGCAACTAATTGACGCCTGTAAGCCCGTGGGGTTGGGGGAGGGGGCAGTGAGGAGACGATAGACTTTTATTAAGAGATATAGCCTAGGATCACCCTCTCCTTGAAAAAGAAACATGGAATTAAATAGGTTACAGTGCAATCTCGAAGTAACGAATCTCTACTGAAATAGGAAAGTTCTAGCTATAACGAACGATTTTCTGGCCCTCAATAGTACGTATTAAAATATGTCAAAAAGAACCTCGATATAACGAAGGGTCAAAGGACTGGCGACATTTGTTAGCTCTAAAGAGGTTTCGTTATACATGTATCGAGGTTCTTTCTTATATATTTGCTTTTGCTGGGTTAAAGAACGTCGTTCGTTATACCGATGACTTTGTTATATAGCGATTCGTTATATCGAGGACGCACTCGTTATAGCGAACTGTAAATGTCGTCGCCAGTCCCTTGGCCCTTCGTTATATCGAGGTTCCAGTGTATTGCCCACTTAAATACGGAGATAGAGAATAACTTAGCAATTAATTTCATACTTCTCAAAATGATAGTTCACACTTCTATACAAACATTTTGGACGGTTGGTGCCGCATAAAAACGATGTATTTGTTTAATTGCCATGGTAAGTATGGTTTTCGAGAAAAAATCTTTCAGTCATTAACGCAAGGCCACCTGCAAAAGCTTTAAATTTTAAGAGTCTATTAATATTCTGTAGCCGACGTGAAAAGCTTTCACATCGATCAACTATCTTGAAATATGCAGGCATATATAAAAACACAACAGAAACATTCCATTCTATATTCGGCTTGTTTAAGCAACCTTGAAAAAAAAAAAGTTGATATATTGTCAGTAGTAATTGTCTTTTCCTATTGTTAAATGCCGTCGAATTTGGAGTAAAATTCATGATTTCTGTTTAAAAATTACACTTAAACTCGGACAAGGGAACACTTGGCTGTCTAGTTCATCGTTATCCTGCAGAAAAAATTTGACAGAAAAACCAAAGGAACTGTAACAAATCTAACCTTTTAAGAAGATTTTTTCATGTTCCAAGGTTGATTGAGATACTACTGAGCATACTAAAGGCGATAATTTTTGGTTCGCCCGGAGGTCTGTTGTCAGTCGCTCTTCACGTGTTGTCTGATGACTGAATAATCAGTAAGGGCTCTGTTTTAAATTGCACCCGTCAGCGATAAATGCACCTGTTGTAATGATAATAACATTCCCTCACTTCCTCTGAGAGCAACGACGTTTGACGTAAACATACCGTAAAATTACCGTAGCGAAAAATAAGTTATCAGAAGAAAGAATTCGAAATTTAAAATCAAAATTGAAACCCCCCTCTAGTGCCAGTTCGTGGGCAGATTAGCCTTTCCCATGCCTGATATAACCTTAACCGAGATAAAGTTATTTACATTTAGATACGGCTGCTTGATTTCTGAAAGAAAACTGGTGTATGTTTTAGAATGTTACTATTGTTTGTCTTTTATAAGCTGCCTTAAATTGATGTTTTATTTCCTTAAAGATCACAATTCGTTTAGAATTTATTCATGGGGTCAGTTTCAGTAGCAGTTTCCATTTTCTAATGTTGATGGTAGTTCAGTTATCAACCTTCATTTCACCTTTCCGAGTAATAATATTTTCTTACTTTTTGCTAAATATAATATCCGAGCTTAGAAGGTTCACCCATTAGGCCGCACTCGTTCCTCGAAAGGTATGAATATTGAGTCAATTCAGTCTATGGGCTGGTCAGTCTTCACCAGGCTATTCCCTAGTTTCATTGTATGATAACTTAAAACAGAACCAAAACAACAACAATTTTTGAAATAGTGAGTAAAAAGGCGGAACATAATGCTCATCTTGTTTACCTTATTTAGGTATATTTTAGACTCTCCGCAATTCGGAAGTCCGAAGCAAGCCGGCTGATTAACTCATCATTGAGCCTGTTTCTTGAATCTCTGAAAAAATGATTCT
>OZ037782.1:24339630-24344630 GCA_964035525.1 Porites cylindrica | reverse complement strand
TGAGCAAACGTACGTTTGTCTTTTGGCTAAAAATTATATATTTTGTGACTCAAAACGACGCAAAAGAAGTTGGAAATAACTTTCCTTGCCGTAAAAACGTGTTACAAGCAATGGTGAGTAATCCTTTCATGTAAAACCTTTCTTTTAGTTTGACAACCGTCCGCAAGCCGTCTAATTTGCATAAATTTCCCAATTCAATTGCTCTCACCGCTTGCTTTGGTGTCAGGATGATATTTGTTTCCAGAGCTAAAACTTTCCAGTAAGTTAGTACAAAAGCCAAGGTTCCATTTTATATTGATTTTATGATCAAGCGGCATATACCAGAGGCCTTTTTTAATAGTCAAAGTTGGCCTTCATTTTCTAGCACGTCTAACGTCACAAATATGACCTCTTTACACTTGTCGATTATAAAAATGTAAAGCATTGTTTATCAAATTTTCTTTTAGGAGTTTCAAGAGTAAGAACAAAGTAATAATTCGGTGAAGTTTCAATGTCAGGGAATGTTTCTTACGCGTTCACCCTTCTCTCGAAGTTGCCATTGCATCCTGCCGTGTTTTGTGCGAAAAACGAGCATAAAATCGATTTTTCAAACTTTTCCTAATTTCTCCTTTAAAATGAATCGTTTGAACCCAAAACTATTTTTCCTTAAATTAGGTCACTAAAAGGGATGTTTTGGCAAAATAAAAAAAAATTCGAATTTTTGACGAGTGTCATGCGATTTTCGATTTTCTCAGATAATGGCTCTTAAGACTAACTGACCTGATAAATCGTAGGTGAAGGCCGGTTAACGGTGGTCTACGCTGTGCGGTGCTTAAGTTACCTGGTCCCTGGTCTCTCCACGGTCGTCACCGTCCGACAGAGGTCGACAAGGATATGAGAAGTTCAGAAGCAAGCAAAGTATTCACCATTTTCACATAGACCATAATTCACCTTGTTTACCCCCCAAAACTTTGCATAACCATTGTTTTCGATTTCTCTTGGGACGACTGTAATACCCTGGAGAATTTGGAAACATTGGTTATGCAAAATTCTGAGGGGGAAAACAAGGTGCGTCATGGTCTATATGAAAGTAGTGATTACAAGAGATTTAAAGCGTGCGTAAATTAAGCTATTTGACGGACAACCTAGTCCCAAGGTCTCCCAGGAGTTGTGCGGGGTTGCGTAAATGAAGACTGGGTCTACTGAAACTCCCTGACGAGAGACAACCACTGAAGCGCAAGGAAAATTGACGAAAATTACTTCTTCTTGGCACTCAGACTGGGAGTTTGACTAATAGTCGCGGGTCGCGGGTCGCGGGTCGCGGGTCGCGGGTCGCGCGCCAAAGTCGCGGTCGCGGGTCCAATGTCGCGGCAGGGGAAAATTATTTGGAGTTCGAGGTAACTGAGTGAAAACGAGTGATATGGAAAAATATAAACGGAAAAAAATCGTTTTTATGCATGATACTCTACGGTAGCCAATTTACAGGTTACGGATGTTAGAGTCAACAAAGTAATGTCTCAAGAAAAGACCTAAAACAAAAAGCTTGCCGACTTTTGTGTTCGCGCAAGTTCATTTTGTTTTCTTTTTATCGGGCCCAGTTATGTATAAATTCAGCTTTGAATGTACTTATGCATAGCAGTATCTGATAAAAAAATGTTACCATGAGTTACCGTTGTTTTCTTCTTGTCTATGAATTGCTCACAAATTCTTACGGGTGCAGTCACTGAAAAATGTGCGATACGCTTCATAGACTATAAATTATAAACGTTACAACAACTTAAAACCTTTTTTAAAAAAGGCTAACTCCGGCTCGAAAAGCTAGGAGTCTGTCAGTAGAAGAAACGAGAACTGTTTCCATTTTAACAAATGTTTTCGGCAAAAATAAAGAAAACGCTTGTTGAAAACCTTCCTGGTCGCTGTTACGAAAAATTGTATTGCGTGACTAGTGTGACTTTCTAGAAGCTTCGGGAGAGTTCATAATTTGTTTATGTTAGGATCTTGTGTAAGCGTTTCTAAAAGCGGTATATTTTGTAATCTTTCTATAATTAGACTATTTGGAAAGCTCTAGAATCTTATTGTAAACGTAGATAAGGTAGGCGAGCCCGAGTTAAGTTTTAACTAGTTTTCACAAGCGAAGAGAGTTTGACGTTGGTCGTGTTTAGTCAAGTGTGACGAAGGCAGTGTTTATTCAAGTTGGCGGAGGCCGTGTAAGTTTATCAGGTTTATTCAAGTTGGCGGAGGCCGTGTAAGTTTAACGAGTTACGTGCTGTTGTGGAGTTTTACTCAGTGGAAACTACGTTCATCTTTGGAATAAATCTTCTTGTTGCTGTTCCGACAACCCTGCGTTCAGTTTAGTTTGCAAGCTACCCGTCCTCTAAAAGATTACCCGCGTAACAGTCGCAAACTCCCAAAATAAACTCTTTGCACATGTAACTGGAAAGAGGAGGAGAGACGTTGGGCTTGAAGTGCCAGTAAAGTACATTCAAGCGGGTATTCAAGGCATGAATTTAATAAAAAACAATTAATAATCCACAGCAAGAGGGAATAAAGCTCGAGCTTTATCCTCTCTTGTCCACAGAAAGGAGTTTGTTCCCACCAACGATTGAAATCCGGAATCCAAGTTCTACCAAGAGAGAATAGATCATAGTCTCTTGGTTCTACTGACAAAGACTTGAATCCAGTACCTGGAATCTGGAATTACTTACCTAATTTATTGTCTTTTCTTAGCTCTGGTGGAGTTGATAGTACCGTTTTCAGTGTCCGGTTTACTTTCTTTTTCAGCTTCATGATATAGGGCGTTATTATTTCCTTACCTACTTACTCACTTAGTTATTTGCGATGCATGTTTTCAAGATTTGACTGAGACGCACATTGAATGGCTTCCTATTGTCAGGTTGTCCTGGTTGCCATTAAGGTGAAGAGAACAAGAAGTTATATTGAACACTCTGGGTTGCCGTCTCAGTTGTAAAAATAAAAGCATTAAGCGAAAATCTTGCTTCGAGGAACAGACTCCTTTCTGTGGATTATTACTTGTTCCCATATTAAATTCATGCCTCGAATACCGCTTGAATGAAGTTTCATGCGCCCATTTACATTTTCTTTCAGTTTTGTCGGAAACATTTGTTAAATATAAGAGTTCTCGTTTCTTCTACCGACAGACTCGTAGCTTTTTGAGCCCGAGTTCGCTTTTTTTTAAAAAAAGGCTTTAAGTTGTTGTAACGTTTATAATCTGTAGTCTATGAAGTGTATCGCATATTTTGCAGTAATTGAACCCCTAAGCATTTGTGAGCAATTCATCGACAAGAAGAAAGCAATGGTAACTTATGGTAACTTTTTTATCAGATACTGTTACGCATAAGTATATTCAAAGCTGAATTTACACATAACTGGGCCCGATAGAAAGAAAAAAAAATAAACTTGCGCTGAGCACAAAAGTCGGCAAGCTTTTTCTTTTAGGTCTTTTCTTGAGACATTATTTTGTTGACTCTAACATCCGTAACCTGTAAATTGGCTACCGTACAGTATCGTGCATAAAAAAGATTTTTTCCCTTTATATTGTGTTCATATCAGTCGTTTTCACTCAGCTGTCACCTCGAACCCCAAATCATTTTCCCCTGCCGCGACATTGGACCCGCGACCGCGACTTTGGACCCGCGACCGCGACATTGGACCCGCGACCCGCGACTATTAGTCAAACTCCAGACTGGTGATAAATTAGCCAAACCACCGTTCTTTGTCGCATATTCTCGGCTTTGCCGTCACTGTCGCAATTTGGCCGAGGGAGGTTGTCGCTTGTCGCCATTTCGTTTTAGGCTCTGTCGCTACTTTTTGGGTCATGTCGCTTGTCGGAATTTACCCTGGCAGGGCCTCTTGTGAATGAGCAAAACCGGTGATTCAGAACCATTTTTCTTTTAAAACTTGCGCTATTGTTAGCGTTAGCTAGCCAAAGTGAATTTTGTTAAATACAGACAAAACAACTGAAAGTATAATCAAGCAAGTCAGCCAGGAAACCGCAAGCACAACAGGCTGCTCGTGATGTCGCTGCACTAGTTTTTTAACCTACGCTGTAAGCACTGCAGTCTTGCTCTCATGCACCGTTTATTTGGCATTTTTCCTCTGTCTGTAGGTTTGTTTTCCATTTTTGCTGTCTGAATCTAGATTCTGCCGTTTTTCATTGAATTTTGCCTCGCTAGTTTTCTACTTTTCAGAAAAGGTTGTTGTCAACGATTGCATGTAGCTTTTAATCTTGAATAAACAACACGAACAACTTTTCCAGCAGTCGGTTATCGTCGTTTTTATTTCTTTGTTTATATACTTGTTTAGTTACCCACAGCGCCTTCTTTTATTCGAATTCACTTCAAAACCCTAAGATTGGTATGTGTAATTAGCTCTTTTTATAAAGCCTTTGTGCAGTCTTAATCCCACTTAAACCGATGTATTTTCTTTCCTGTGGCTTTTAAGTTCGTCAATTCTTTTATCCTTGTTTGACACTCAGATTATGAATTGTCTACCAAGACACAAAAACCTTTCTTTATTCTAAAAGAGAGCTTAATTGTGATAATTAACAATTAATGAATGAGGCTGAGTATCTTATGAAGAATTATGGAGATCGAGGAGGGTGTTATCCGTCGAGGCCGGTGGCCGAGGCGGATAACACTCTCCGAGATCGCCATAATTCTTCATATGATACGAAAGCCGAATTCAATAATTGTTTTATTATTCAGTTAAATAATTCGTAGTTTAAAAACATGCCTACCTCCATCGAACCATTGATGTTAAGTTCATCTTCGATAGTGCACGTTTAGGTTTGTCCAGCTCCGCAAATATTCTCCAAATAGCAGATGTCGCCCTTCGAGTTGTCTTCTTGCTGTTCTCGCCATGTTTTTAGTTATTTTTTCGCCTAGTTTCTTACTCTTGAAACGAGTGAAATGTCCGCAATTTTCAAGTTCACAACCAAAACAACTCAACCTCGTCCCCAGGTCTTCTCGGTTAACGGTGCCTTAACCTGCACGAGAGCTGCA
>OZ037782.1:24279630-24334630 GCA_964035525.1 Porites cylindrica | reverse complement strand
GCATGCTTAAATGTGGGATGTATGACGGCAAAAAAAAAAAAAACAAACAAACAAACAAACACTCGCAAAGAACCTTTCCGTGATCCTCAGTTCGCTGCCTTTGTCCCATCGCTTCATGCTCAGTCTCAGTCGGGTAATTCATTAACTTTTATTTCATCCCAGATCCCAGCGGCTGTAAAACTGTAAAAATGGACGTATAGTAAAAAAGGAAAACGGTCGGAGGATGGGCTTCTGAGTTCGACTTCATCCAACTTCATTTTTTTCACGGTGACATACGAGACTCACGGAAATATGACACTTTTCGCGGGAAACAAGCCGTTCTATTTATAAATCTACTCGGGAAAGGGTTGACTCAAGAAATTAATGGAGATGGAGGCTCCATTTGATGGGCTCCTGTTGTATATTATTAAACTAGGCTTATTCTAGTATTTTATGCTTAATGCTATACATCCAATGTTACAGAGAAGAAATAAAGTTTTTCTTTTCATGCTATTAATAATTTTGTTTTTTCCTTGAATAGGGTGTCATTTTTCGGCTTTGGGCCTGAAAAAGGGTATCAGTTTTCGCTTTCTTAGTCCTTAAATAGGGTTAGGGTTCACCAACCTTCGCGGCACACCCCTATCCAAAATTCACGGGAGTACTCCCCTCGGGTGCTGATGATGTTGCTATGTTGTCCGATCCTCTCAACTTCCTCCAAAGGGTGTTTTTCGGCAAAGTCGGATTATACCCACTGAATTTTGGTAGTAGGGGTTTGAAGGCTAAGAAAAATCTCATTGTTGCCTTTCTTTAAGGTCTTGAAAAGCGAGTTCGTTTGCAGTTTGTGAACCAGGAACGAAAGCGACTATGACTGCTCCTGCTGTGTAATCGAAAAATTTGTCAGCGGTAAAATACAAACGTAGGAATCATATATGAAGTACCTACCAAACGTCGCTACCAGTCTCTCTCAGCTCTTTCAGTAACGCAAGAAGAACACCGCCACAAAACGCAATGCGCATGAGCACAAAATTTAATATCCGGTCAACTTTTTATTTCCGGTCTAGTAGATAAACCAATAGCGTAAGCATAACTTTGCCGTCGCGCCAAGTTTAAAAGCAAAAAGGGCGAAACAGACAAAAAAGGGGGCCAAAAAAATCACTTCATTCGAAAGCTTATATATTTTTCTATTCTCAAACTTTTGCACCACATGGTTATCTGTTTGCACCAACGGTGAAAATGATGTTTGAAGTTTGCAGGTCGCGAGCGCTCGACAAGACGAATTTGTTTTTACTGGCTTTCTTGCATGCTACTGGTTTGGCAAGTTAATTTGGGAGAAGGCGACAACTAAGAAAAGAATAACAATACTTATGAAAGAAACCAAAATAAAGACGTCATCATTATCATAAAAAACACTAAAACCAGGAAATAAAATTTTAGTCCGTTCAATAATTTGTTTTATTATCAGAGAAAACAAGAACTCAAAACAAAAGATGGGCGGGATTTAATAACAACTTTGACTTTGATGACTGCAGTCACCGGGAAACTAAACATGCCCATAAATGACTTTCATTCAAGAAAATGCCTATTTAATTCTTTTACATGGTTGTTGTTTTGTTGAAGACTTCAAGACCTTCAATAATTTCAGAACTGTGCGGCTCGGCTGCATCTCATGCAAACACGAAACTTCTAGCTGCTAAATACATGGCATGAAAAGTTCGACTTCTAAAAGCCACTGAACCAGCTTTCGCTCTCTGATTCTGAGAATGGAAAAATAAATAAATAGAGTTGTCACATTAAGCTTATGTTTCATGGCAATCAACCCAGAAGAGTTTCGTTTTAAAACACGGTAAAACCCACTGGTAAACAAAACTACAAAGCGATTGTGTGTTGTCGTTTTCCAAATAAAGTTTGAATCGGCTTTTAGACTGAGAAACTGAAGAACTAAAAATTAGAACTACAATACACAAGCTTGCAATGATAACGTTTTAATTTTATGTCTTAGTTTCAGCCAGGTTAAGTGAAAATAACAGTCAAAAACTTTATTTTCGTGAATGAAAATCAGTTTACCTGACGCTCTAGCCAAAATTACACACTGAGTTATTATCATCTTACCTTTTCTGAATCTAATCGACTGATTGTTTCAGTGATCTGTGCCTGGTTATCCATAAAAGCAATGTCAATAACTACAAAATAGTCAAAAACACGAGCAGCATAAAGCAGAACAACTGAACCACAAGCTGCACACAGAATGAAGCGCGCGGGAGACTTTGACTGGAAAGTGTGACTGAAAAAGAGACCGGAAATGCTCAATCTGGCGCATGCGTAGACGTTTTGCCGCGGTGTTCGCAAAGAAGTGTTTAACGCAAGGTACATGTAAACAGGTGAAATCTCTTTGCTCCTGTTGTTCTAAATTCATTTGAATATCATACCATAGCCTTTCATGAGGAAACGGATAAAGCTCAATTATTTACGAAGGATTGAAGAGCCAATATTATGACCGCATTACTTCAACTTGACTTTCAGGCTGGAAAAAAATTCGAACAACGCACGTGAGCGAACCTGTCACGAACCGCTGCCATTTGGCAAGCTCATTTTACCCACGCTCAGTTACTTCAGTGCACCGTTTTGATTTGTTCTTTTACAATGTGGCCCTGGAAGTCTTCTAAACGCTCATCAGAATTTAAGGTAAGAAAATGGAACAAGGTGAAGGCAACAGTGTGGAAGATAAAAAAAACGGCTCTTTTGTTAAAATATCGACTGGCTGACTCAATGCAAGTTTGCCTTTTCTCATTTGTTTTTAAACTTTCAGTTGCTGCTGGCTACTTTTTGCTTACCTTGTTTATTACAAATAGTAGACAGAATATGATGAATGGAATACTAAGTTGGGACTTAATTTAGTACTTAGTTTAGGACTTAACGAACGAATATCCTTTTTTGTAATTGTAATTTTTCTCCTTGCGGAATTTGTTGCCATAGAGTCGTTTCTGTGTTGAGAATTTTTTGATGACAGCTGCCTTATGTCGCGCCGTCAGCTAAACCATACTAGCTATGGCTAAACAAAACACAAACAATTAAACAGTTCTTTTGACATAGCCCCTTAATTTTTTATCGCTAATCTGAAAAAGTGCCATATTTGACAACTCGTCTTGTTATTTTATGCCTTTTATGTGTTATTCAGTTTGGGGTTATTTTGAAAATCCAATTTTTAAATTTATTTCTTTTTTCTGTAAACTGGACAGCTAAACTCAAATGGAAATTGTAAAATTTTACTGCTTTTGTCTTGGTTATTACACAGGATGACTCATCAAATTTGGTGAATGCTTTGAGATGGTTGATTGAACAGAGAAGTGAAAATTAAAATTGAACGTGAACAAATATATCATCCTTAAGTAAGAGATCTCGTAAAACTTAATTTCTAACCACAAAAATAGGGGGTTAAAAATTCTTCATGATTGATAATGAAAAATGATTGTAATATTTTTGCAGCTTTTGTTTGCTGTTATACCTATTCAAAACAGCCTTGCAATTGTTTGTTTCATGCATCACAGAGTATTCACATCATCATGTTCAGTGGGCTTAAAAAGCATGCACTAAACTGTTTAGTCACTTAGCAACACCAGTGGTGCATGCTCAGTTCTGCCTTAAATCACGGGGTAGAGTTTTCATTACATTTTTGTTCTTGGCTAAAACACATATAACGGTAGCAGCAAAGAAAACTCTGCTAGCAAGGGTCAATCCTCTGCATGGCCTCTAGAAAGGTTGCTAATATAAGTAATAATTGTATTTGACTGTACAAGTGCAGCACATTACATGAAAAATGTAGTTTTGCCTTAGTTGATATAGAGACTGATAGTTGTAAGTTATAAGAAGATTAATGTTTGTTGTGATGTAATCAGCCCATAGTAGACATGTACTTGTACATGTTGCCCCTCCATGACTGATGTTTGTCTTTTTGTTTGCAGTATGCATCAGATAACTCCAAGTATCATCCGCACCCTCATCTTGGATTCCACATGACTCAGCGTATGATGTACCTTATGATGGGGTGCCTGTGCTTTGGTGTGCTTCTTATTCTAATAAATATTTATCAGCTAAGAAGCATAAATGCTGGTTTGGCTGTTGGTGATCCCGAGTTTGGAAGCTCAAGCAGACCAATTGTTTGGATTAATGGCAAAAATGTAAGAAACCTTTACTAGTCATGGACTTTGCAGCGTCTTCTCGTCTGTTGAACTCAGAGAGGCTTTGCATTTGTTGAACAAATTAATTGCTTGAAAAATCCTCATTGTTTTTTTCTTTTTGTACCTGCAATAAATATGTCTTTGTTATACATGCATGATTATCTAAAACTATGCATAGATTCTCCTATCCATATCTCACTCATGAAGGTATGTTTAATATTTTTGTGCAACTTTTAACAGAAAGACAGACTGTAGACGCTTCAAAATAAGAAGTACAAATTTCAGGAAAAGTACGGTCATAAACAGTGCAATATTCTAACTTTCATTGCAGCTGAGAACAGGCTACTTGAATCATGTGATAGCTGTGTTCAGCCGCATTGGTTACACCCGGACAGAATCACGTAATCGACTTTTTGATGTCATGTGGTCACATGATTATCCATTTGGTGAACTTAAAGAAATGCTGCAAAATTTAGAACCTCATCAAAAGGTTAGGAATTTATTAGATATAATAGCAAGCTTATTAAAACCTCATTGAAAATGACCAAAAGTTGATCTTTCCCTCTTAAATGTGGTCTGTCTGTATAACGGTCATTACTGTATTCTTCAATTATTATGCATGAGTAAAGAAAAGCATTATAAGCACTCTATTAAGCCAAACTAAAACTCTGCTTCTCATTCTTTTTTATCAAACTCACTGATATGCATACTCTTGTTATTCTTGGAATCTGAACTGCAAGAGGCTGAACTATAACTGACTTTACATGTATATGGTACAGGTCAAATTTGATTTCAGGTTAATTTTGATTTAACCTAGATTGATTCTCAATTTCCTTTGTTTCCTTGCCCTAATTCATGAATATGAACAATTGTTCTCTCCAATAAACAACTGGAATGTAGATATCATGTACAGTAATTGCAAAAACTACTTGAAACTTTTTTTAGTACATAAAACACTGCCATTTAACTGCGAGAAATGCATTTTAAGTGTACTGTAGTCTAAAGACAGAACAAGAACAAGCTCTTGCTAGATCACTGACATTAACATGTCACAGGCACTTTAGTTTCTACATTTCATACAAGTGGCTTCATTAACTGGGTAAAAGATTCTGCTGTTTGGGATTTGAAAACATGGCCGACTTGGCTGTATTTATGTGTGATCGAATAAACGTTTTTTTTTTACAAGAAAATGTATGACTGTTTTGCCAGGCCAAAAAAAGTGGTTGTAATAATGAGGTGACCATATGACTGAGGTGGCTGTTAGGCGGGTTTCCACTGTACCTGAAATTGTTAAATTGTTTAAAACCATTTAGCCTTGTAAAATACTATTTTAATCCTTAATCTTTTTTTAAAGATTTTTGAGACTACCAAAGTATTTTATTTTAAATTATGCTATCTATTTCTTCCAGATTAATCATTTTCCTGGATCAGGTTACATAACAAACAAAGTAAGCTTGGCTGTAAATCACTTTCCATTTATTCCACCAGCCTTTGTGATACCAAAGGATTCTGACAAATTTTTGGAAGAGGCAAGTTCAATATTCACTATTAATTAAGAACATGTTATCACATGTATTATTAAAAACTGAATCATTGGATAATGCAATTCTAGCATTTTGATTGGCTTAGCCATTATGGTATATGAGCTATTATACCATGCTCTCCATATATGGTTGGTGTACGCGTCAGTTTAAAAGTGGAAGCCAGCTGAGATTTTTTTTCGCGAAGGATAGAACGGCGCCCAAAGCAAATTGTTTTAGTTCATTTCTTAGAATACTAGAAATGCAATTTCGTCGAAAGAAAAAAGACAAAAACAAACAAAAAAGCCACAAGAGCTTGTTTGAAAGTTTGTCGAAAAACACATGAAAATACATGGAACTAAAGTACCTTGACCAGCTACGAAAGATGACAAGTGTTGTTTCTTCATGATCGCGAAGCCATTAGCCGATCGAGTCACTCACCGATAGATAACTGCAGCTTGTTTATCCGACATCAAGAATATAAATCACAAGTAACCAGCTAAGAATACAGGCTATGCAGCCATTCACTAGAGCAATCGAGGTGGCAGTATAGCTTCTTTTCTCATTCAGCAAAACCAGCTTGTGGCTTCAAACAACTTCATAACAAGCGACCGAGGTAATAGTTTTTCTCCATTGTTCTTACTTTTATAACTGCACCGAAAATCCAAATTCACAGTAATTTCGACGGCTGTCACTTGAAAATTCTTTTCCTTCACATTATCTGTCAGGTTTTTTTAGCTGTTCTGCTGTGTAAAATCCTAGAATCCTGATGAGTTTTTAAAAAACTAATGCTCATCGCTACAGTGTTTTGATTTTTCATTCATGCAGTCCAGGCGAATCCGCTCACACGTTGACAGTTTTGATATACATGTGACATGTGAATAGGGGAAGTCCCTTGTCTTTTCCGGTTTGTTCTAGTCGGGGAGATTCAAAGAGATTTTGTGGGCGTTTTTAATAAAACAATTATTCCACTCGCCCTTGTTGGATATGAGATGATTATAGCCAACTCGGCGCTACGCGCCTCGTTGCCTATCTATCATCTCATATCCAACGCGCCCTCCTTGTGGAATAATTGTTAAATAACATACATGTATACCACAGAATAATATGTTCAACCAATGGACCTTAAAAGTTTGAAAAGATCTTTTGGGGCCATAACTCAGAATTTGAACTGCTGACCTTATAATAAGCAGTTTTTGTTGAAACCTCCAAAACCGGACATTCAAGGGAAGGCTTGCAGGGCTGAAAGTAACATCTGCTGGTCATGTTGCCTGGCCAAACAAACTAAAGATTGGCAATATTGTCTTCTTAATAATATGACTGGTCATATTAACAAGACATAAATCGTCATCATCATCATTATTATTATATTGATTCAATATTCTCAGCTAGTTTTATGATTTACAGATAAAAAACCATCCCCAGAAACTGTGGGTGGAGAAGAGTAATAATCATAGAGGAATACGAATCAAGTCTCTTAAAGGTACTACTCAGATTTCCTAGTTCATGAGTGTATAATTCCTGTCTAATTTTGTCTTCATTTTTATGGTTTCTTTTGACAGAACTGGATCTGAACAAGGGATCTGACGATCATTTTATCCAGGAGTACATTGCTAACCCACTTCTCATTGATAAACGGAAGTTTGACATTGGACTGTACACTGTACTTACATCTATTGATCCTCTGAGAGTTTATGTCTATGACCAAGAAGTTCTAATTAGGTATGACTTGTTTTAGCCATTTTGTATTCATAAGCTGAATGTAAGTGAATCACTCTCATAAAAGTGGTATCATTATAGCAGCTGAATATGCCTTCTATGAAGGCCTTGCAGTTTTCATTTTAAATCTTTCTTTTTCTTCATAATGTGATCAGGAGTATGGCTTTGAGGCTAGATTCTATTCGTTAAGTCTCAATAATATTGTTCTGTTTTACACTTGAAATAAGGAGTTACTCAGAGTCTTAAAGCACTTTGGACAGAGGTATTGTAGTGCCCCAGCTTGGGTGTGATAGCTAAACCTTCCCATTCAGTCAAACCTTAGAAAGCCATGCATGTACTTGTAGATATGGTGATGTTGTTTGGAAACAATCTTCTGAGATGCTTGTAGTACTCTGTAAGGAGAACATCCCTATTTTTCTTCTGTAGATTTTGTGAGAAGGATTATTATCCATTTGATCCGGAAGATACTAAGAAGTATGTCGTGGAAGATGCTTACACACAACCTTGGGAGGTATAGCTAAAATCCTCTGTTTCCCTTTCCATCCCTTCCCTTTTGTCTGTTTTGTTGGTTTTTCTTCTTTGCTTTCTTATTTCATTTATTATAACTAGTTGCAAACATTTTTGTACAATAAGATGAACTGAAATACATAACTGACGGAGACCCTGAAACATGAAACAGTATGTTATGGACAGTTTCAAAATTGCAAAAGTAGAAAAAACAACAAAAAAAGCTTCTATTTCATTAACTTCCTTTCCCTTCTTCCATTCCCTTTGATTCACTTCATTTCCTTTAATTACACTTTCGTTTCCCTTTTTTTCTGTTCCCTTCTGTTCTGTTCCCTTTTCATCTCTTCTTTTTAGGTGTCTTTCTCCTCTTAATAACAGTCTACCATCCTTAATTCAATATTTAGTCCAGTATTTTGCGTTCTGTTAGCCTCAGCTGTCACCTGGTTGGATTTTTCTACAGCAAATTTGGTTATCTTGCCTTTATTTCAGTTACCATCTCTGAAGAAACTGTGGGAAAACGGAAAGTACAGTCGGAAACTTTTACTAAACACATACCTCAAACAAAATGGTATGTTACTGCTCCTTTATTTCTTTGTCAGATTTAATAAAACGGACATGAACATGGGTATTATTTCCTCTTATCTTATTTACCAGCTTATTTACCAGCTTTTCTGGACACAGGCCTGCCTAGAGGGAATGTGCACGAACAGTACTCATGGGTCCCATGCGAGGTGCCATCCCAACCCACTCCCACAACCCTTAAAGGTTGGCCACACCATCGGGGTCTACGACCCCTACTCTTTTCGAATAGTGAGTGATGTGGGTTGTTTTACGTCCCACAAGAACAAATCAGTGAAAGTGCTATGAGACGGGACCTACGGTTTTTCGTCCTTATCCGAGAAGACTAGAAAGTCTAACCATTTGCAGATGTCATTACAAAGGCAGCACTTTCTTCTCAGTTATTTAAAGACCCTGAGTGTTGGTCCGGCCGGGGTTTGAACCCGCGACCTCCCGCTCGGCAGACCGGTGCTCACTCAACTGAGCTAACCAGGCGGCGGTTTGTCTTGTAGGTAAAGATGTTAATAAGATGTGGAATGATATTTATCGAGCCATTGCAGAGGTAATGACTACTTAGTTTGTTGTTTCATTGGATTTAGATATTGTACTGTACATTTGTTAGAAAAAACAAACAAATGACGATGATGATTACGATTACGTTGGTGATGATGAAGATGAAATTTTATTTAGACTGACGAATAGACCAATCATAAAATCAAAGTTATCTCTGGTATAAACTGGTACCAACTACCCTTATTCATTTAGGGTCGAATGTCGTTATTCAGTGCTGCAGTGTTTCCTGGTCGTTCATTTAGAAAGCCTACGAACTGCTCATACGAACCCGGCCTGCACAGGGAGCTGTACAAAAGCCTAATCGCATTTTTTACCTACTCAATTAAATTAATTTAAAATTCTTTTTTATTCCATAGGTTTATTTAAGAAAGGAGCCAGATATGATTATGGCAGGTGCAACTTACAGATCCACGAGGTAAGTGGACAACTTTTGTGACAAGCGGGTGCCGTAATTCAAACAAGGCGTAAGGCATCAGAGAGTTTTAGAACCACTTTTAGGGCAAATGGCGAGCGTCAGTCTCAAATCGACAATTCATTTCAAACACTAGGAAAGAAAGTGTTAAAAACTGTTCAAAATAAATTCTTATGGATGACAATGGCATAAAACTACATATTTTTGTGTAGATATAATGAACAGTGAACGACTAGTAAAGGGAGACTTGGTACTATAGCATAGGCGTACGGGCCATTTTTTACCAGGGGGGGCGATAATCCATTTGCCCATAAATTCTTGCAAGTTGCCCAAATTTTTACCAAACAGTCGAAAGGAAACTAGGGCCATGCAACAAAATAGGCCGTACTGGCATATGAAAGTGGCTCGATACAGTTTTTCAGAGTCAATACCTGCCAAGTTTGAGCATAAACTACGTCGCCACAAACAAGCATTTGGAAAAAATTGCCACCACAGTTGTATTCAAAGAAGGAAATTTGTCATGATCAGGATTGCAATGACATCGGAGCTGTAATAGCAACGAAATGACGCCATTACCTTATTCTACTTGCAGCAATATTTCTCACTGGTAACTGTTCTTACAAAATCGTTCAGGGGAGCTCTTTCCTCCAATAGTCGCCTCAATGTTCATGAAGTTAAAACGGAACTGTAAGAGCGTTATCGAGATATTTTGGGATGAAGTTTTTATTGTTAGAAATAAGGTAAAAAAGGAAAATCTTGATGTTTAGTCGTAATCTGAAGAAAACGAAGCGCTTTTGACATGCAATTTCACCTCATAGTAGTTTCAATGTTTTAAAAACGTGTTTGAAAGATCATGGAGATAGCTTCTGCCAATTGCTATAAAGAAGGATTTGATTAGCGCTCGATCTTGTTAGGGGTTTTGTAAACATTTCGGTCTACTTAAACAAATTAGTGAATAATTTTTAAACCGCTGGATACATTTTTTTTAAAAAATTGTGATTCTTCTCGTAATTCAAGCCGAGAATTAGTCAGCCACTTCTTCAATTTCAGACCCATTGCTGATGCGTGTTCTGCCACACACTGTTCTAGGAGCGGGGGTGAATTTAGAAAGTTATGCGGAAGTTTATTCTAATCAATTCACGACTGGAATAGCCCATTCCAGCTAATGCAGTGAAGTACAGTGCCCAACAATAAAAAAAAATCAGCATACAATACCCTTCCCTTATAACCAGAAACTCATCACGTGTTAGGCCACGACATGTCTCGTGTGAACGTGACTGAATTATTACGCTGACTTCTGGTTAAAATAGAAAATATTATCTCTTCAAAATAATAATAATAATAAAAAACATGGAAACGTCTTCAAAAAGTGGCTTTGCCCAAATTTTCTCTTGCTGCCCAAAAAATCTGAGTTGCCCAAACTTTGGGGGGGCTGTAGCCCCCCTCGCCCCCCTCGGCCCGTACGCCTATGTACTATAGTGGTGCAAGTCCGTAAAATCGATAGATAACAGTTGAAATTACTGACACGAGTATAAAGACATGAATAGGCTACTGATGTTTTCCATCTTGATTCTTCTTGCAGAAATTTCTTTGAGATGGTTCGTTTTGATTTTATCCTTGACGCCGACATGAAAGTATGGCTTATGGAGGTAATCAGTGCTTGTTGTTACGGCCTTTAACTGCATCATGGCTGAGATACAATGTAATGTGATTAATCCTAATATTACCTGGTATTTTTTAGGTGAATATGTCCCCTAACTTGTCTTCAGCAGCACACTCACATAATAAACTGATGTATGAACAGGTATGCAAGTAGCTTGTCTCAGTATTCTCAGTCTCCTCCATAATCACAGCTTCTGAGTAGACCTGTACTTGAACTGTGTGTAAGGAGTACTTTCATGTAGTATTTCGTTTTTGGTTTCTTTGTTTGTAGTTTTTTCGTACCTTAACACTTTCATCTTGAATGTTAATTCAAGTGAAAGCTACAAGTCGAGCTCAACATTAGCCTTTCCTGTACGTTCCTGTACTTTACATTACGCCATGCAAAGTTTGTCCCAGTGTTGATTCTGTGGGTGGAAACCTAAAGTGTAACCACTGAAATGAAAGCTACTGAGCAGTACTTCCTGTGGTACTGTTTATTATGCTGTGCAAGGTGGTTCTACTTTTGAGTCTGTGGGTGAAAAACTTAAGTGTGAGCATTAAAATGAAGGCTACTGAGTAGTGCTTTTCTGTTTTACGGTTTACTGTGTTGTACAAGGTAGTTCCAGTTTTTGACCATTCAAATCATGGGAGAGATACTGAGCAGTACTTACCACACATGTCCAATATACACAAACGGATACGATTCGTCAAACTGATGGTCCATTGGTACCAATGGTACGATTGGTACCAATAGAAAAGCAACCTATTCCAATGGTTCTGTTGGTGCATATGCATCTAATTAAGGGGACTTAGATTATTTTCCCATGTGACCTGGTTGGGTACAGGGCAATTCCAATGGTCCATTGGTACCAATGGTACGATTGGTACCAATGGAAAAGCACCCTATTCCAATGGTTCTATTGGTGAATATGCATCTCATTAAGGGGACTTAGATTATTTTCCCATGTGACCTGGTTGGGTACAGGGCAATTCCAATGGTCCATTGGTACCAATGGTACGATTGGTACCAATGGAAAAGCACCCTATTCCAATGGTTCTATTGGTGAATATGCATCTCATTAAGGGGACTTAGATTATTTTCCCATGCGACCTGGCTGGGTACAGGGCAATTCCGATGGTCCATTGGTACCAATGGTGCGATTGGTACCAATGGAAAATGATGCCATTCCAATGGTTCTATTGGTGCAAAACAAGTTCACTTTTACACCAAGTGAAAACGCGCTAATAATTATTATGAACGTTCCTCGTTCTATAAGAAAACCACGCAAAACAAGTTCGCTTTTACATCAAGTAAAAGCGCGCTATAATTCTTATAAATATTCTTCGTTCTATATCCCAATCACGCAAAACAAGTTCGCTTTTACACCAAGTAAAAGCGCGCTATGATTCTTATGAAAATTCCTCGTTCTATAAGACAACCACGCAAAACAAGTTCGCTTTTACACCAAGTAAAAAAGCGCTAATAATTATTATGAATATTCCTCGTTCTATAAGCCAACCACACAAAACAAGTTCGCTTTTACACCAAGTAAAAACGCGCTAATAATTATTATGAATATTCCTCGTTCTATAAGCCAACCACACAAAACAAGTTCGCTTTTACACCAAGTAAAAACGCGCTAATAATTATTATGAATATTTCTCGTTCTATAAGCCAACCACACAGAACAAGTTCGCTTTTACACCAAGTAAAAATGCGCTAATAATTATTATGAATATTCCTCATTCTATAAGCCAACCACGCAAAACGAGTTCGCTTTTACACCAAGTAAAAACGCTCTAATAATTATTATGAATATTCCTCGTTCTATCAGCCAACCATGCAAAACAAGTTCGCTTTTACACCAAGTAAAAACGCGCTAATAATTATTAGGAATATTCCTCGTTCCATAAGCCAACCACACAAAACAAGTTCGCTTTTACACCAAGTAAAAGCTCGAAAAAGCAATAATTATTATTATGAATATTCCTCATTCTATTAGCCAACCACGCAAAACGAGTTCGCTTTTACACCAAGTAAAAACGCTCTAATAATTATTATGAATATTCCTCGTTCTATCAGCCAACCATGCAAAACAAGTTCGCTTTTACACCAAGTAAAAACGCGCTAATAATTATTAGGAATATTACTCGTTCTATAAGCCAACCACGCAAAACGAGTTCGCTTTTAGACCAACTAAAAGCGCGCTATAATTCTTATGAATATTCCTCGTTCTATAAGCCAACCATGCAAAACGAGTTCGCTTTTACACCAAGTAAAAACGCGCTAATAATTATTATGAATATTCCTCGTTCTATAAGCCAACTACGCAAAACAAGTTCGCTTTTACACCAAGTAAAAGCGTGCTATAATTCTTATGAATATTCCTCGTTCTATAAGCCAGCCACACAAAACAAGTTAAAACAAGTTCGCTTTTACACCAAGTAAAAGCGCGCTATAATTCTTATGAATATTCCTCGTTCTATAAGCCAACCATGCAAAACAAGTTCGCTTTTACACCAAGTAAAAACGCACTAATAATTATTATGAATATTCCTCGTTCTATAAGCCAACCACACAAAACAAGTTGCCTTCTACACTAAGTAAAAATGCGCTAATAATTATTATGAATATTCCTCGTTCTATAAGCCAACCACGCAAAAGAAGTTCGCTATTACACCAATTAAAAACGCGCCATAATTCTTTTGAATATTCCTCGTTCTATTGGCTAACCACGCAAAACAAGTTCCCTTTCACAGAAAGTAGAAACGCGCTAATAGTTACAAAGCGAGGGCGACCTATGTATCTAGCGCTAATAATATCTCAAGGTGCTGCGAGTATAACAAACATCTTACGAACATTAAAATTGAAAGATAACGCGTCACTGTCGTGTTCGTTCTGTTTATTGTGATTCACGAGCAAACAACAACATGACATATGAATGTCTTCTTTCCTGTACGCAAGCACTATTTTTTGGTAATTCTTACTCGTTAAAAGAACCCAAAACAACGCGGAAAGGCGCGAAACTAGCAAAGTGGTATTGAGGCAACAGGTTTTAACAACTGTACTCAACTCACTGTGAATTGCCCTGTACCCAGCCAGACCACATGAGAAAATAATCTAAGTCCCCTTAATGAGATGCATATTCACCAATAGAACCATTGGAATAGGGTGCTTTTCTATTGGTACCAATCGTACCATTGGTACCAATGGAGACCCTTCTTATCACCACTAACACCAATGGAGTCTATTTGTGAGTATTGGACAACCCTCGTACTTACCAGTGGTACCGTAATAACTTGCTTTTCATGTTTGGGTTTCAGAATTGCGGGATTGTGGGAAATCTAATCTAGTCTATGTTCACACTATAATGGGTGTAGTATGAACAGGAACGGTCCAGGCCGCCACAAGTCGTTCACGCACATCGTTTGCTACACGAAATTCCAGTCCTCACTATTCCTCAATATTTACTTCCATTTCAGTGGGCCCAGTTCTCGATCCTACTTATTTACTTTCGTTGAATAGGTGTTCACACTGCACCAAAGTATTGCACTTATCCGATATGTGATTCTCCACTTTCGAGATGGGCGCGGCGCGGCGCAGCTTGACTCCGTCACTGAAATCGCGCCGCTAGAACCGTTCTTGTGTGTGAACAGACGCCCTATCCGGTATGATTTTGGTGGCGGCATGAAAGCTACCCGGTACAGTGTGAACAAAGAAAGAGGAATTTAACAAATATGCTGTTTTATTATACTTCTGTATTTGTAATGAGATGTACATGTAAATAAGTACGAGGTGTTGGTCTACCATACTGCACCTTAGTGAAACTGGATCAGCATTTTTAAATATGGTTATTGTTAACTTTCTGAAAGTGAAGAATGATCTTCGCAGTAAATTTACTGCGATGATCATTCTTCACTTTCATCTACAACCGCAGTTCAAAAATGAATTATTTCATATACTTCACATCATTGTTAACTTTCTATTCTATTTGTTAGGTTGTGTTTAATCTTCTTGGTTTAGTGGGAGTAGCAACCAGATTGGATCATAGTTTGAAGTACAGGTAAGGAAACTCCTCCAAAGTCGTAAAATGTTTGCTAACAGTCAAGAATTCACAGTCAGTTGTATTAATTACAGATACCTTGCTTTCAAAGCTCCCCTTCTGAAAAAGACATGTTAGTCAGTGATCACGACACGCAGGTTTTGTACGAGACCTGTTCAAGTAAAGAATGTTCCAAGAGCTGTTATAGTGAGGTAGGTGTCCTGTGGTTATTTTCGGTCATCCTCTTATCCTTGCTTTGGAATCTTTTCATAAGTAGGTTGAGTATGATCATCCGGCTGAACGTAGTCCTGAATAGGACTGTTGTTGACAGTGACTGACGTTTGGACAACCAGTGCGCTAGTCCTTGAAAATTGTAGAAAAGAATGTAATATGCTTTAAATTATTCTGGTACAAGATTTTTGTCTACTGAAAATTAAAATTACTCAATTTCCTGGTGGATTCCGTCTTAACCTTTCCTAGTTAATCCGCGCCATGTCTTTTATTTCTTTCCTTAGAAATGTCGTCTATGTTACCCTTGTCTTAGGGAGAATGAACGAGAGTTTATCAAAGCTGCGTATTTAGAGCATCACCACAGGGGAGGATACCGTAGAGTTTACCCCCCTCCCCTGGTAAGTAGAATAATGTGATAAACGGTAACAAACAAAAGACGTTTCGCTTGACTATTTTTGCCTGCGTAGGTGGCGGTTTCGGTAGAGTTCGGTGAAGAATTCGCTGTTTAAACGAGTGGCGAAGCCGCCAATAGAAATGAGGAGGAGAAACAACTTTCCCTCTCGTAGGCTTCGCGGCTCGTTTAATGCATGAGTAGACAAATAGAGTCTTTCTTTAGCGACGAAGACAATAGTGTCGAACTTATTTAAAATTATATACTCCCCCCTCTAATAACTTAGTTTTCAAACCAGACTACCACTGGGAGCTATATGTATGCAGGTTAGAATGTTACATCAGAGAATTTTGTCCACACACACCACAGGATTTTCGTGCACGCCCAAGAACAAATCTGATAGCGGTTGGTCGTTCTTGTGAAACCTAGTAAAAGTTAGCTCCTCACTCTATCATTAGTATAAATTTGTTGAATATCTGTTATTCAATCCTCTTTCTCTTTCTTGTTTTTCTTTTATTTTGTTTTAGACTCACACAGGAGAAACAAGGAAAGATAGTCCTGCATTAAGTTTGAGTTCGCCTAATCAGCTCATGCATCAGTGGTTTCAAGCCATGTGTCAACGCGATATATCATGGTGTGCTTAGTCTTTACTATGTAATTATTTAGTATTTATTATTTTTTATCTGTGAAATAACTGAGAGACAAAACGGTGCGCCCTGATTTTCGAAAAACGTTTTTCTTATCATAAGGGTAAATTCAGATGCAGGGAACTATAAATACAACTGAAAAAGTAGAAACTTTGGTCTGTTGTTTAAAGTTCTATTAAAATATTATAATTATTTGTTTCTTCCTTGTCTTTAATATTAAAATTGTTTGTATTTCCGTCCCAAATTAAGGATGCAAGTTTAGGTATAGATGAAATGTTTGCTTGAATACCTCGGAGAAAATAAAAATGGTTTTCAAACATGATTTTAAAAGTTACTTTATTTTGTATTTGTTCGGTTGCGGATATTTTACTCGGGATTGCTGGTCAACGACTTCTAAAAAAAATATAGAAATGGAATATTCAAGAATCTTTCTTTTATTTTATGGTTTACTACTCTGCTTCGTTTCTATGGGAACACACGCAGTAAATAGCAGAGTTGTATCTCATATGTCGTTTGTATTCATTAATCCTGGTTATCCCAGAGTCACTCGGGGTCAGACAGTATTCACCGTACGAATAAAATCCGAGCATGGGAATATTCGAAAACCCTTCTTTAAAAGCAGTTTGAGAGCTAGAATAGAAAGCTTGTCCTTTGTGAACGAATCTAGAAGTAAAGAGGAGCGAGAATTTTGGTGAAAATCCTTCTAACCTCGCTTCTTCTACGAGTTCGTGAGCCGGAGTGTAAAAGTCGGCATTGTTTCCGCGGTTTAATATTCCGGCGCATGCTCGGAACCGTTCGCCAGAAATAAAAATAGCGACAACTCTTGCTCTTTTTACCAGTCCATCGATGAATAAACGGTCGTGACCAACCCCGGCAAAAACGACCACTTGGTTACCATATGTCTCCCTGATTCCTGAAACGGAAGGTATATTATGTCAAATCAGGTCAAATGCCGGGATTCCGTTTTGCACCGTATGATGTCGGACGTTAAAGAAAGTGTCACGATTCATAATTTTTATTTGGTATTGTGTATTTCTTTAAACTCTAAAAACACAGGAAACAAAGAAATCCGAAAACTAAGAATCGATTTTTTTAAAAATTATTCTTCTATTCAACCTAAAAACAAGTGCAAGTCTTAATTTTTCTTTGGCAAGGATGGAAATGGTTACAACGTGAAATTTAAATATCGAACCACTTTTTAGTGTTCAACAGCGTAAACTGCATTGTGGATAAATTTGTTGCACACAATACTATTGCAGCTTAACTGTCACCTTTTACTTCCTCAGTATTGCGCGAAACAAATTTGGTCTTGTGTCTACCATCTGCTACGTACCGATCAATAGCTGAACGCAATTAACCCGTCAGCCATTTTTTTAAATTCAATCGCTCCTGGCATAGTAAATCGAACCCAATCGAACTAAATTTCAATCGAACTCAATCGAACTCAATCGATGGATTGAGTTCGATTGAGTTCGGCAATCGAACGAAATCGAACTCACCGAAAAGAAAAAAAATCAATCGAACCCAATCGAACGTTTGATTTTCGAACTCGTGATTTATGTAAAACAGACGTTGAAAATCCATTACCAGATCTTAGAAGCTCGAGTTACTTCAGCCCTGAGTGTAGCGCACGCCCGCGGGGGGGGGGGGGGGGGGGGGGGGTACTCCCATACATTACCTACACAGGTATGTGCCGCCCAAAGGGGTCGTGATTTTGAAGCTCCTGATTTAGAACGGGGTATCCATTTCAGAGGCGTTTTCTAGAACGGGGTATAAAATTTCGAACGCACGAAAGCTCCACTTTTGTAAGCAGCCATTTGAAAGTATTTAAGGACAGACTGCTTTTAAAAATACGGTTCAATGCGTTAACAAGCAAACTGTTGTACTCTTGTTGCACCCCAGAACGGAGTATAAAAAATTGGCCCATTTCTAGAACGGGGTATCAGTTTTAGGGGGAATGCTAGAACGTGGTATAAAAAATTGGCCCATTTTTAGAACGGGGTATCAATTTTAGGGGAATTTTTTTCTAGAACAGGGTGCCAATTTGGAGTCCCGGGCGGCACATACCCACCAAAAAATACCCAAGTGCCCTCCCCGGGAGCGCACGTGTTTTTCGTAAACGAAGAAATTCCGCAGAAATGGCTTCAGATGTGGATCGTAAGCTTCAAATGTATAGTCAAAGGCTACCAGGAATGCCGCTTTGACGTCAAGGTTGGCGAAGTTTTCAGGATTTGTTCTGTTCGGTTCTCTTAACTGCCGTGGACAGTTTATAAATGGGGTTTGTGTTATTGAATAAATAGTAAAAAAAGCGCAAGAAAAACTTGCTTTGACGGGCTTGCTTTGGGCTTGCTTGGTATAGGTTCACCAGAGCCAATCGAACGAAACCCATTTAATTGTGTTCGATTGAGTTCGGTTTCCGAACTCAATCGAACACAATCAGACGGATTGAGTTCGATTGAGTTCGATTTGTTCGAATGAATTCGATTTGTTCGGAAATCGAACTCACTGAAAGTGTGGTGTTCGATTTCGTTCGATTGCCGAACTCAATCGAACTCAATCCACGGATTGAGTTCGATTGAGTTCGATTTACTATGCCGGGAATCGCTAGCCAAACCGCGCCTTTCCGCTAAGTTCAAACATTAGTTTACTAAGTTGGACATGCGCCCGTCTAAATAGCGTGAAAAGGCTTTCGTTACTTTTAGGGGACCGTAGCTTTATAGAGGAAAAAACTAACTGAATGCATAAGCAAAATGACGAGTTAACTCGACAACGTGACGAATGTATACGCCAAATGCAGAATGTAGAACGAGAAAAAAACATGAATCTGCCTTAGTTATTTTCTGTATTAAACTCCCTTGAATCTACGGTAAATTGCCTGAAATCCAAAAAATTACAAAGAAATGTCCCGACAAAATTTTGTGGAAATGTCCCGTATGGCGTAAAAAAGAATTAAATTGAATTGGCACCCCCTTTTGGAAATGTTTTAGGAAGTCAGGTTGGCGAGGAATGCCCGAACTAACCTTTAACACAAGCAGAAAACTTTTTACTGGAATATAAGCATATTTCAGTTAACTGTCAAGAATAAAACGCACATTACCTGCAGCAATGAAAGGAATAAAGTCCCTGCTCGCTGACAATGCAATTAGGATCACCAACTTTACCGGTGTATCAGCGGGCAGATCAAACATCGCACACCAGTTACTTGCAGAAGGAGGTTTTGGTGTGCGCAAATAGACATGATGGTATTTCACACCGGGCATGTAAGGTGCACACATGAAAGCGTGTCCAGCTTTAAGGTGAAGCATCTGATCAGGGGTAAACTCGTCAATTGGCTGTTGAAAGACAATACGCTCGGTAGTACAACCAAGCGTAACGCATCCTGGCGGAAGCTTGGAGTATAAATTGAACACAGATCTTACGAGTTGGCGCTCTTCGTTTCTTCGTCTTCGAGGTTCTCTCCTCGTGAACCAGATTTCTCGATGGCTTAAGTGAATAACCAATCGTGGTTCCGTGTACATGTTTTCGATTATAGTGTCAATTTCGTTACCTGTGATGAGCTTGTCAGCGAGGTAATAAATGCTCCATGAGGTACGTGAATGGAGAATGCGCATAGAAATATTCCTCCACAAGATGTTAACTCTGGCTGTTGTGCGTAGTTCTCTAGCCGGAAGATATCGTAGAATCATGTCTAATATCTCTGGAACACAGAGGATAAACGGATACGAACGATCACGCTCTTTCGACATTTTGGTCTTTTCTTGCGCTTGAATGCGTCTGTGACGCTATTTATGAAATCAAGTTCGACTGATTTGCGCGCGGGCGATTTTCTTCCGCGCGCAGGTTTTGACGGTTAATCACCATGTAACAGTTCTATCTTAAAACTGTCCATCACGATTCTCAGCGAGGTGATACTTTAAATAACGATGCTTGCCTTGGCTTGACTCTTCTTTAGTGCCGGAGGTTTAGCGGTAAATGATCAGTTATGTAAATTAACCGTAAGTTGTCGCTGGTACCTGACACAACGTCACGACATGCGCAGAAAAGGCAAAGGAGCAAGAAACTCCCTGAGCAGAAATTACTTTCAAAGTTGGGTGTTCCTCTAGGAATGGTAAAAGGTTTTATGTCTTAGTCTTTTTTTACCTGAGGGAGACTCTAGTAAGAAGTAACACCAAGACAGAACTTATTTTAACAAGAAAATGGAGCACATAACTTATAAACGATCAGGAGGCTCACCCTGTGCCGCGGTCAATTTTCATCGTAAGACTTGTCTTCTTGAAAAAATGTTCCTTTTATCTGAAGTTCTTATAAAGAAACTCAGTCAGTGACCAACACCAAAAGCGACCCAGAATAGCTAAAAATGCGGCGCATACTGAACAATTAACCCGCTTGATGCTCTATGACAAAACAAAATGAGATAGAGCTTTTCTTCAGTATAGTGTAAAAAGAGATCAGTTGAAAAGAAAAACTTCACTTGGGGCATTTTCCTGATTCATCGAATTAAGTTGAAGGAGTGACACAGATAGACAAAAGAAACGAAAGGCTAACGTTTCTAGCGCGATTGCAGTAGAGGCCCAACCAGTTAGTTTAAAACGTTAGCGCCTAAAATATACCTTTATCAAGACAGTTGTTAAAAGTAAATTTTACTTCGCCCACCCACAAACATAGAAACACATTTTTTAGAACAGTAAACTAATGCTCAAGGGTTTGTTATTTTTGAGCAACTAATTAGAAATTTGGATTAAAGCCATTTACTAATTACCTTTTTATGACGCTCGACAACTACATGTACATACTGAGCTGAGATCTTAGTAAGGCCCGCTCTGTAATCATGGATAGACAGCAAGAAGCTGAAGAGAGTTGCGATCCTACCGAGTTCAAGTTTCGATCTAGACCCCTTACAGCCGGTGGAACCGGGATAGAAAATGGTATTCGTTTCTTCACGAAAGCCATGCACGCTTTGGACAGAATCGAAGGTGCGTTGAGTGAGATCGAACAAACTCGGACATTGGTGCATCAGATGATTGGAGAATTTAGCCTGGCCGGGTCTGGTGTGAGGGTGCCGCGGTTAACACCTGATGGGGGAGGTCAGAGAAAGAAACTAAAACCTGAAAGGAAAGAATTGACAGAAAAAGATGTTTGTACTCCAAGGTAATATCATATACACCATCTCACTTGATTTTTAACATCTAAACGAGTGGCAGTGGTGTAGTATATATTATACTTCTCTACCAGAGTTATTCCCAGTTATACAGAGTAACAGTTCAGTCCGCGGTTATTTCTGATCATGCGCTTTATGATTCCAGAATTCATAGACGCTCGAGACCAAAACGCAACAAGACGCTGCTAGAAATCTGCGAAGAATGGAAGAAAAAGTAAGTATGCATTTATTATACTGTGACAAATGTAACAGGAGGAGTACAGCAAAAATTCGATGCGCTTACCTTAGGTTTCATCCATCGACATCTACACAAAAGCTAAAAGTACATTCACTATCTTCACATAGATCATAATGCATCTCGCTTACTCCCCAGAATCTTGCATAATCATTGTTTCCAATTTCTACTGGATATCACGGTCGTCCCAAGAGAAATTGAAGCCGACAATGGTTATGCAAAATTGTGGGGGGAAACAAGGTGCATTATGGCCTGTGTGAAAATGGTGAATACAGTTATATCAAAAAACATAGTGATAAGAAAAATAAAAAGCCTTTAGCCAAGACTGCAAGTTAGTATGGGATTTTTATAATGATAAAGGAAGTGCTGGGGTATGAGGTACATGGAGTAGAAACCACTTTACGTTTGTTCCTGAGAACAAACTGGAACGTTATGTGGGAGATTCCTACGCTCTGAAAAACTCTGATGCTAAAGGTGGTTGGAGGGCCTTCAAACTGTAGCGGGTTTAACCAAATACGACTGCGAAGGAAACGTGAACGCGGCAAAAATCAGCATGTTTAGAATAGCATGCATAAGAAACACTTTGCACCTGCATTACGCTGATTACGCTTTTTTGTCTTTTTCCTTTGTAAAAACGAGGGTACGCTTCTACTGTTGTTTTTTTTTTTTTACCTTTTTTGTTTTGTTTTGTTTTTTTTAATGGTAACTATGGTTTAGTATCAATGGTGAATACAAAATCAGCGGCTAGTTTAGTACTATGATTTTTGCTCTCAAAAGACGTATTTGAAACTACCCATATTACCTTGGGGTCTTGGCTTGAAGACTTATTTGCTTTTCTTCCATTTTTCCTCCGTTTTTTGAAATAGCTGTATTGCTGTATACACCATACGCCTCGAAGAGTATAAACCTTGAGCGATGAGACCTAGTGGATTATAACAGAGGTATTATTCTGTCCAGAAAGCTTAGGCCTACGTTAAACATCGAACTTTTCATTAGCCGAACCAAACTCTAATGTGGGTCGACCGAAATTAAGTTCAGATGTTGAGTCAGACGTGGGACTTAAAACACGTCGAACCCATGAACTGAATCAGGCTAAAAAGCAATTTTAGCTCTGGTCAGGAATGAATTTTCTTCCAAACGAGTTGAAATATACATTATCATACTTCATTAGTTTAGTTAGTCGCGTGTGAAGATCGACTTTTGTCCCGGAGACGTTTTTTAGACGTTCTGATCTATCCGTCTGAAGCAGGCCTAGACCTCACATTATCACGAACCTTCTCGCGTCGATGGATTTCAAAAAGGTTCAAACGGTTTCCAGTTTTCGTGGCGATAAGCCAACAACTTCACCTTAGCAAGGCACATCAGAGATCGTTTTACGTTATCGACCGTAGCCACATGGCCAAAGTACGCTTGAAACTCAAAAGTTAAGCCCTAAAAAGGAAAACGGCATGCCTAAAACAAAGCACTCCTAGCCGGATTTGCGTGACTGCACAAGAAGCTCGAAATAATGTAAGCTTTTCTTTGAATTTGCTTTGCTAACAAACGTATACCGATGAAACCTTGAAACGTGAGAAACGGGGCGTAAACAAACCAACTACGCGATAGACCAGCCACGCAAACGACTCCGTAAACGCTAAAAGCCATGCAAGAGAGAAACCTCTGGTAGAAGGGTAACATTCTGAACACTATACATGCCTGTTACAGTGAGTGACCTATTGTTGCAAATTATAATAATTTACTATATTCATTTCATTTGATTTCAGGCACCCGGGAATTACGGACGATAAATTTCCTGACATCAGTTGAGGAATGTTGAGAATATTGAGCGGTTATATATTATCTATCATTATTGTCGGTAACAATTAAACCTGTATTTATTGTGCAAAATGAAAGAGGTGACGTAGCTTTGTTAATCCAATTTTTACTAAAAATATTCAGTATGCCGTTGAAAGTAATGTATACAAATCCTTTGATGACGTCAGCCTGTGATCTTTTCACAAAGGTTATTGCAGTTTTCCTTTTGCGTATTCATGTGATGTACATATATACGTCTACGAAAAATTGGTTCATTTAAATATAAATTTCTGATAATCTTGATCTTATTGACGGGTATACGTAGTTGCTTCTTTTCTAGTGGCTTAAATACTCAATACTCTCACATAAATGAAGAACAGGCCTGCCCGAAGAAAATTGCAAGAATTACAGTGTGTATTCCCTGCGAGCAGAGGTCTCTTTTCGGCATGGTCAGGGGGGTAAACAAGCCAACTGCGCACATGTCCTCGACGCGAATGACTTCGTAAATGCCAAACCCCATGTCCGCGGAAAGAAGCCTTAGCTCGCAGGGTTTTATACGTGTATCGCAGAACCTCGCGTAGCTTAGGTGAAGGGCAAGTAGTAGGAATGAAGAGAAGAAACCCAAGAGAGAAAGAGAGCGAGAGAAAGAGAGCGAGAAAACAAAATTTAAAAACAAAAACAAACAAACATAACAAACCGCAGTGGAACTGGGTCCTATTTGTGTTTTTATGTCGATAACTGGCGATTTGCGGCAGAGTTTCTGTTTTAACGAAATTTATCCTTAGCGCCAAGCGAAAAAGCACAGGGAGTCCCTGCTCTTGCTCGTTGGAACTTGAATGTTTTAAGAAAATGTATGAGAATAAACAAAATGCGTTCTAAATTCCGCTTTTTAAAAAGATTCGAAATAAAAATAACTCAGCTTGTTTTTTTGTTGTTTGTTGTTGTGTCGTTTACTATTTGTTCGCCTTTAGAGCCATTTTCGACAGCGTTTTAGCGTTCGAATTGTACTTAAAAATCTAAAACTCACCAAACCCGTTTCGAGGTGGCCCGAGAAAAAAAAACAAGGCGAGTCACTTTTTTTCACGAATCCTTTCAAAAAGTGTAATTTAGAACGTATTTCGTTTATTCTCTCAAAAAATACGATTTCCACCTTAACGTACTCGCGTAGAATCTGGGCTGCCTGTGGACAAAACTGTTTTGATGGGCACGAACCATGCATGTAGACGACCGGTAGCTATAGGTGAGGTTTACGAGATGAAGCCGGGAAGAAGTCGGGTGATCTTAAGGGACTTTCGCCCCACGATCTCCTAGTACGTAAATGTAACCTGCCGTTGAAGTGAAACCCTGAGTCCTGATTAATCAACACTAATCGTTTTTTTGTTAATTTCAAAAATACATCTCGACAAGCCAGGAGCAATAATACCTCGTTTCTGTTTGTCAAGGGCACTTTACACTGGTTCATAAATAGTGCGTCAGACAACAACGGCTTCTCTTATCTTAGGCTTATGAAGCGACCGTTAAAAGTCAATATTTGTTGAATGGATTACTTGCAGACGACGTCTGAATGCATTTGTTAATAACCTGGGAAACTTTACAGTGTTTTGAATCGACCTAACAGCAATATCTTGACTGACTGACGCTTATTTAGTTAAAATTGCGTCATAGAGGTTATTATCCTTGGGGTCGGGTGATATTTATGTATCGTATGTTCAACGAGCCGAGTCATTGATTCATTAAATCATTATCGGTACACGGTTAGCATTGTGAACTAGGAGGACTGAAGTGTTAGAAATGGCATAAAAGTCAGGCATTTTAGATAAATTTGGTGATTATGGTAAGTGCTACACTTAAATACCATTCTACTAAGTACAAAAACTACTTAGAAAGGTTTCCAATAGGACTCGTGACAATTCGTTCGAAACTCATTCGAAGTAAACCACGAAGGATTAGCCGATTTTTTATGACCTCTTTTTATTCGAATTAACCGGCTGCAATCTGCGTTGCATCTTTGACTGTGGCGTATGCTCTTCAGACTTTGTTGCTGTTTTATTAACCCTCTGAAAATTTACCAGATAAAATGCATGAACAGAGGTTCAAACAAGTTAGCAATTTAAAAAATCGTGAAAAGGAAGTCAAAAGTCAAGAAAAGCAAACATCAATTGAAAAGAATGTTAATCTCTCCCATTCTTAATATATTTTGTCTGGTTTAATATCGAATCAGGCATTAGTTTCTATCGCTTTGTTATTACTTCGAGGTAAGAGTCTTCTTAAAATTTGTTATGAAATACTGTTCTGGTTTTACACCTACTAAATATAAAAACAAAAATTTGTAGCTATCTAATCAGTTTAAATCGATTTTCTGGTAGGTTCCAGGATGACGAAAAGTCCGAATTAAAACCGAATTAATTTTAAATAAGAAATTGGCCTTTGCTGTCAGTGTTAATCACAGTGGTTCTTCTCTGGTTTCCAAGAAGAACCAAGTTGACGAATGCATTTTAATTTCTTAAGACCAACAAACGCAAAGAGGACTTGAAATTGACGGGCTTTTTCCAACGTGATTTATATAGACGGATATGGACGGCCTGGAAAGTTTTGGGAAAATTGACGTGGGCCAGATTCAAAAATAAGGGTCACCAAACGACCGAATGCTTCCAGATAAGACAGACATATCTCAAATGGTTTTCTCTATGCATTAGAAGCCGGTTTGGTTGATTTGGAGCTTCCCTAATAACTATTTATGTGTTCGGATGTGCTTAAAGGAACTGTTGTCGTCTCGAAAGGTTTAGGTGCCCTTTTCCGTCCCGCTTCCCTTTTAATCAACTTCCCCTTGTTTCCCAGTAAGGACAACAGCAACTTTGAGTGGCTGAAAATGGAGAAGAGGGTGACAAAATACTCAGTAATCAATTTTAAACTTTATAAATATTTAATATTTAAACCCCATGAACCCCTGGAGTGTCAAGCAAAGCAAACCTACAGCCCACGAGGATGCACACGATGACGGGATGAAGAGGAGGTAGGTGGGCCTCCTCTCAGGGACACTGTGATCGTTCCGGGGTAGAGAGGAGGTAGGTGCGCCTCCTGACTAACCTAACTTCAGGGGATAGAGATTGGAGGGTGTTGGACTCTCAAAAACCCTGTCTATGGGGCAAAAGTGTGACCAGAGGAGCACTTCATCCCTACGTTTATTTGACCATCTTATAACACAACTTGAAGAAGGTGAACACAAAAATCTAATACTGGACTAAGGAATTGACTGATCAGTCAATGTTCATTTAGCCAACGTCGTAAACGCAAATTTAAGTAAAGTAATTAGTTTCTCTCAGATGATTATATTTCATTCACGGGAGAGACAATTAAACCAACTGAAGTTGGTAATCAATCTTTGGAAATATAAACGACCATTTTAGTAAATACAAAGCTAATGCAAAAAATCAAACTTAATTGTAGGACTTGGTTTCTCTAAGATTGGGAATGCCATTCAAAGCAAATAACGTATTACTTAAACAAGCACTATCATGGTGTTTAGTCTTGTAAAAATCATGAACTATCATCCACTGATAAGGCTTACTGAAAAGAAACGAACTTAAATGTGGCTTTTTCATCACTCAGCGATTACTCTAGAATTTAATGCGACGATACTGCATGCTATAAAAATTACTTACCAAAAAGTATGAGGGAACAAGAGCTTTTGGAGGTTGGAAGGGATCAGAAAATGTTTGTGACTAAACTTTGCGCTCTCATAGCAGAACAGACAAGACAGTGAAAGGTTTCAGCGAGTAGAAATATAGATGGCCAAACTTCGTTCATGATTAGATGGTTGTCCTGATTCTCACGTGTTCTCACGTGAGGTTATTCTGAGAGCAGTGATTGGATGTTCCATCAAAGTTCATAGCCTAAGATAGAAACAAAGGTTGTTGATTAATTGAAATTTATTTCACAAGTTCTATAAATTGGGGTATCATGTTATGAGTCCAGTCGGAAGTTTGAAGACATGGTGTAGCCTCATTTTTAACACAAGACTGATTCTCAGGAACATTTTGTCTTTGAATTGCACCGAAATTTTTAGGAGGCCATTTTTAACAGTAATCGCAATACCTTTGTAATAAATTATGAAACGAAACCTCCGAAAATCGTAGGTAATAGTTGCGTAGAAAAACTCCGCATGTTCTAGACGAACGGAAGCGTCATCCAGAAATGTTAAGCCTTTCTCGAGATTTAGAAATTTGTAGTCAATAATTGCCCCTTCGAACCGTTACGTTACTGAACAAATTCGTTAGATACACCCCTGAAAAATTATCGCGGATTCCGTCGTGCTAGCAAACTCATATTACATCGAGCCAGTTTAAAACCTGAGTGTTTTGGGAATATATATTCTCTTACGGTCACTTAGATCACTTTTGAAAATGTATGTTGAATAGCATAGAAACGTCAAGTTTATAAAATACGAAAACTCACAATGTTTATCACCGGTATTTGTGTTCTATTATTGATCAAACTACGATGGCCCAAGAACAAAAGTCTCTATGATACGGTTTTGGGAAAGGTTAGTCTCCTGATTCCCAGGAAAAGGCAAAGATATTTGTCACTTTTTGTATGATTAAAGAAGAAACAAAACAAGTGATCGTGACAAAAACAACAGCAAAAACGACAACGACAACAACAACAACAATTGTCACGTTAGGTCACGCATTTCCTGATATGAACTTCGTCCCCTCGTGGCCCCCAGTCCGTTCGAGGTAGTTTCGAAAACGAAGCACCCAAATCTCGAAAAAGAAGCACCCAAAAACTTGAAAACGAAGACCCCTAAACTTGAAACCGGTTTGTCCTTTATAAACACGAGACAGTGTCTTGCTAATACAGCAGGAATCAAGCACTATAACGAATAGAATGCAGTTCAAATCTACTCAAGTAGAACTGCGAGGTGTTGTAAATGCATTTCCGCCGCTGCGTGGGAGGCTATACAGTTTGGACGTGATCAGAAAACCTAGAACGCCCAAACTATTTCTAGAATGTTACTGTATGGCCAGGAAAAGCCAATCAAGCGGCAGTCTCCCACACACAGCCTTCCTTTGTCTGGTCCTTTGTCTAGCGTGGCGTAAGAGTCTTACGCGCGAGTCTCACTCTCCGTTTTCAACCTCGTTAAAGACCTTTTGTGTTAGTGCTCGCGCATACTTGCATACGTCAAAATACGGTCAGCTTTGAAGTCTACATAAACATGTATGTGTACCGAAAAAATGCATATTAAGATAAGATGAATCAAGTATAGCGAGACTAATAATAAAACTAATACAGGATATCCTATCTAGAAACTTTCAGTTATACAGTTGGCAGGCTTTCATAAAACCTTGGGATGGATTTTGTCGACCTTTGTAGGTTTGAACGCATCCGCTGCCTCCACCCGATTCGGATTGGGTCATGCTAGACGTAAAATTGTTGTTTAATTCAACCTACAGTGGTTTCGAGTTTTGGGTGCTTCGTTTTCGAGATTTGGGTGCTTCGTTTTCGATAGGTGCTTCGTTTTCGAGATTTAGGTGCTTCGTTTTCGAGTTTTGGGTGCTTCGTGCTTCGGTCTTCGTTTTCGAAACTACCGTCTGTTCGACTAGCTACTGACATGATGTTCAGCAGTGCAGGTTTATAAAAATGAACAGTTTTCACCAGCCCAGTGCGTTGAGTTTCGACGGAAATACGTGAGAAAATTTGAGAAGATTTAGGCAGCGATACGAGATCTACTTAACAGCTTCGACAAGCGAAAAGAAAGATGCTACGGTCAAGATAGCTATTTTGCTCAACTTCGCCGGCGAAAGATGCATGCCATTGAGGTGCTCAATATCTTCGAGTTTCCTGAGGGCGACGAGAAAAAGCTAGACAAAGTGCTTGAACAGTTTGAGCGTTACTGTAACCCCAGGAAAAACGTGGTCTTCGAGAGATTGCAATTTTGGCAAATAACAGAAGAATTCCGAAACCGTGGATCAATTTGTCACGCGTTTGAAAACAAGGTAAAATCATGCGAGAGCTGGTCGGTCGATGACATGGTAAGAGATAAGTTCGTGTTTTCTGGCTGTGAAGGAACGACGGTTGAGAGACGAAAAGCTTACATTAGAGAAAGCGATTTGTATGGCGAGAGCGTCTGAAGCCTCGAAAGAACAGATTAAAGGAATGGCTCCAAAAGAACACAGCGATGAAAATTCCTCGTTGCATGAAATCCAATATTGCGGCAAACAAAAGAAGAATTCTCCGCGCCAACCAGGGTCAGGTCCCACATTGCAACAAGGAAATTGTAAGTTTTGTGGTTCTTCTCACTTGTGGGGTTCTTGTCCTGCTTTTGGTAAAACGTGTGGTTATTGCCAGAGAAAAGACCATTTTGCTCGCGTGTGCCGAAAGAAATTGGAAAATCTTGGTGGGAAAACAGTGCATGCCATGGCTGAAGAGCCAGACGACAGCGACACTGGAGCTGATCTGTTTACATTTTCAGTGGAATGAAGCAGCGAATGGCCCCGTCAGTATGACTGGCACGTCATGTTTAAGATCGCTGGTACTAACGTGAATTTTAAACTAGATTCTGGTGCAGATTGTAATGTGATTTCCGCGTCGTTGTTTGATCGACTTCCCGTGGCTCAGAAACAGGATCAAAGTGCAAAGCAAAGCTGAAAGTGTATGATGGTCGCAAAATTACGCCCAAAGGAAAAGCCAGTCTTGTTTGTGAGTACAATGGAAAGTTCACAGTGTTGGAGTTCATATTAGTCGAGCAAGACTTGCCATCCATTCTTGGCCTTAAGTCCTGTCTTGAACTTGGACTGGTACAGGAGATTTACAGGTTCAAAGAAGAGAGCTTAGAGAGCGAATATGCTGACGTCTTTGAGGGCCTTGGAGAGATAAGAGGTGCCCAGCACAAAATCAAAATTGATCCCAACGCCACCCCTGTTATTCATCCCCCTTGCAGAGTTCCTGTTGCCCTTCGTGAACCTCTCAAGGAGGAACTTCAGCGAATGGAGAAGCCAGGAGTCATAATGAAAGCCAGTGACCCCACCGCTTAGGTACACAGCCTTGTAATTGCAAAGAAAAAGAACAACAAAATTAGAGTATGCTGGGATCCCAGCGACCTCAATCGAGCCGTCATGCGTGAGCATTTTCCTATGCAAAATATAGAAGACGTCATTAGCGGAACGACCAACGCAAAGGTGTTCATTGTCCTGGATGCCAACCACGGTTTCCTGCAAGTTAAGCTTGATAAGGACAGTAGCAAGCTAGCTACCTTCAACACACCTTTCGGCAGATACAGCTACTCGCGCTTACCCTTCGGAATTGCTTCAGCTCCTGAGGTGTTTCAGAATATCATGTCTCTCTTGTTTGATGATATAGAAGGTGTGGAAGTCATTCTGGATGACCTGGTGAGAGAACACTGAGCAGCATGGTGTCAGGCTAGCGCTTCGACAGGTGTTAGACCGTTGTCGTGAACGGAATCTCAAGCTCGATGAAGGCAGGTGCCTTTTTCGTGTATCCGAAGTGAGTTATTCGGGCCATGTGTTGAGTGCTGATGGCGTAAAACGAGATCCTTTAAAAGTCGAAGCAGTTAATGCTATATCACCCCCAAGTAATCGCCAAGAGTTGTAGAGGTTTTTGGGTGTTGTGACGTATTTGTCCAACTTCATTCCAAGCACGTCCCAAAAAAGTGTTCCACTGCGCCAGCTACTTCAGAAAGATGTTGCATGTTCCTGGCGAGAGGCAGAAAATAAGGCATTTGAAAGCCTTAAGACAGCAATTTCATCCACACCAGTCCTTAAGTTCTTCGACCCCAAACAGCCAGTATCTCTGTGTTTTGATGCCAGTTCAAAGGGCTTAGGTGCTGTCATCCTACAGAACAACCAGCCAGTGGCCTACGCTTCTAAAGCCCTAACGGAGAGCCAGCAAAACTATGCACATATGCGCAGATAGAAAAAGAGATGCTGGCGATAGTTTTTGGCTGCGAGCGCTTCCATGATTTCTTGTACGGACAGAATGTTGTAACAGTAGGAAGTGACCACAAACCATAAGCAATCTTGAAGAAACCCATTCATCAAGCGCCTCTCCGTCTCCAAAAGTTGATCCTTCGAACCAAGCCTTACGCAGTCAATGTGAAATGCGTGCCAGGAAGCAGTTTTGTATCAGCAGATACTCCATGCAGAGTCTTCTTACCTATCGAAACACCACATGGGCCTGATGAGTTTGAAATTCATGTCTTGGACTCTGAAAACTTTTCAGAACCCATATGCTCCAGAAACTGAAAGATGAGACAAAAGGATCCAGAACTTCAGCAGCTGAAGACGGTTGTCATGGATGGGTGGCCGCAAATCAAGGATAAAACACCCGCAGAAACCAGGCCATACTGGAACTACAGAAATGAAATAAGTTGTTATGAGGACTGATGTTCAAGGGTGATCGAATAATAGTTCCGCATAGTTTGGGACCAGAAATTCTTCACCGCATTCATGAATTTCATTTTGGAATAGATAAATGTCGAGCACAAGCGAGATGGCTCAGTATCAATGGTGCAGTTGACGAGATGATATCTCAGTGCAGTACTTGTCAGAAACATCAGCGAAGCAACCAAAGAGAGCCTTTTATTTGATACCACAGCAAGTCCCAAAGAGACCTTGCACTACGGTTGCAGCGGACATTTTCTATTACAAAGGGAGAGATTTTCTGTTAGTAGGCGACTGCAATTCAAAGTACCCTTAAGTAGCTCGCCTTACCAGCAAGAATAGTGAAGCAGTTATCTTGGCAATGAAAGACATGTTCGCGCGTCACGGCATTCCTGAGAGATTGATTGCTGACAACATGCCATTCAATAGCCTGAAATTTAAGAACTTTGCAAGCGAATGGAAGATTGAGGTGGTTACTTCAAGTCTACACTGCCCAAATTCTAATGGGCTCATAGAAAGGAATAAGCAAACGATCAAGCAGCTACTTAAGAAAGTAGATGGGTCCAAGCAGGATGAATTTCTTGCTTTACTGGAATTTCACAGCTCTCCTATCAGTGCCATGAAGGAGACCCTGCAGAATTGCTCACAAGTAGGAAGTTGAGGACGAGACCGCCAACTCCTAAGTACCTTCTTTAACCAATGCCAAGTCCGCCAGCAGTTGCTGTCCCGTCAACGAAGTCAGAAAAACTTCTATGACCGTGGTACCCGGCCCCTACCTGAACTGCATCAGGGCGAAACAGTGAGAATACAGCAAGAGCGTGAGTGAAAACCGACTGTGGTTCTTAAACAACATGTGGCTTCTCGTTCCTATATAGTTGGAACTCCGGATGGCACGCAGATGCGTAGAAATCGGGTCCACCTCCAGCAAACTAAGGAGGTAGTTCATGTTGCAAGGCCGGATTTAGAACCAGTAAGTAACGAGCCCAGCCATCTTTGCTGCTGAACACTGAGGATGGAGTTGAAACAGGCAGGACTGAACTGCACTCAAGTCAGAATGAGCAGTCTGAAGTTCAGGTTGGTGAGCCACCCCTAAGAAGGAGTCAAAGGGTTCGAAGAGCACCCCAGCGTCTTATTGAGACATTTGTTACAAGCTTGCTAAGCTTAAGTCATGAAAGAATTTTACGGTTGACTTTGTTTTGACATTTATTTGTTATGAACTTTATTAGAGGTAATTATTTTACGGTTGACTTTATTTCGACATTAATTTGCTATGAACTTTCTAAGAGTAGTCACTCAAAAGGGGAGATGTCACGTTAGGTCACGCATTTCCTTTCATGGACTTCGTTCCTCGTGGCCCCGAGTCTGTTCAACTAGCTACTATGACAACAATAACCACAAAAACAACAAAACGCATGTTTTACTATGCCGTCATTGATATGTAGGGAAACTGGAATCTATTCACGTTAAGGTTTTGGCTCTTCTCTGATATCTGAAACTCAGTCTGAGATGCTGATTGCCTCGTCGCGGGCAATCATAACCTTGTTCAGTTTTTCATCATGTGAGATCATTTCATCACGTGAGCAACCTTCGTGTTGAGATTGTCTGTATGATCTTCAAGTTTGTTTGCGACACCCTCCATATTACCCCCTTCGGGAGCGAACAAAAAGTATCTGATTTTACATCCTAATGGCAACTAAAATATATCAAGTACGCTTTGATAATACTGATCTGTAATAGCAAAGCACGTACAGTCGAACCTTCCGTAAACCTCATAGATAGAGGCAAAACCCTCTCACCACCCGGTCTGAGCCGAAAGAATGAACATTGAACTGTTTCTATTTCTATTTTTATTGTGTAATCATTTACCTGCATTATTCTATCTAGTATTAATAATTGTGGTTAATTATTAACCACTTGTGTAAATTTTAAATTCAAATTTCAGGGGTCGTTAAAAGATATTTTCTGTCGGTATAGCTTTGGCCCTGAGGAAGCCGAAATATTGGCCTATAAGAAATCAGCCTTTTGCCGTAGTGCCAACCCTGCATTCAGTTTTTTTTATTTTACATTTTAAAGGAGCTGTGTCACGAAATTCAGCTAAATTAGGCAATTACTGAAATGCCCGTTAAATTAAGAGAAACGTAAAAATAACCGCTTAAAACATTAAAGGAAGGTTAAAATAACACAACAGATACAACAGCTGCCACGGATGGGCAAAACTGAAGAAGATCGAAACGGATTGAAATTGGGGTTTTTGAAAACTGTTCAGCCTAACAGTTTTTCAAAGTTGATCTCTGCTGTTTGCAACTTCAAAAATACTGCTCAGGAGACATATTTGTTTGTCTCGAATCTCTGATTTTGTCATTTACATGTAATTTCTTTGCTTACTTTAAGTTCCATAGCGATTGAGGGCGAGTAATTGGCAAAATTGAACAAAATGAACTGGACTGCCGTGACACAGCCCCTTTAAGTGACGTCTGCCTACAGCATCTCTTTAATTAGAGATGCGGCAAGGGGAACCAGTCAGTTATATTTACGCGTTGTGTGGGCCTCTGCATTCAAACAGTTTCTCCGAGGAGGTCGCTTACAAGAATCGAACAAAAGGGCGCTTCTTCCAAGACGAGGTCCGGGTACATCTACTTTCTGGAAAATAATTTCTTGCATACAATTTGTAAGTTACGCCATGTGTAGGCCCATGTTGTTATACACAGCGAACATAGAGATCAGAGAATGCGTCAAGTGGTCCTTACAAGAGGTTAAAAACAAAAGAAAATCATATACTTTTAGGCCCAAAAACGTTGTTGGTCGCGGTCGCTTACAGGAGGTGGTCGTTTACTAGAGGTTCCAACTCTGGTTGCAACTGCAAGGCTTTGACTGGGAAAGTTGTGGTATTTTGGACAAGTGGTCGCTTATGGGAGCTGGCCGCTTACGAGAGGTGCTCGCACATGGAGGTTCGACTGTAAATAAATTTCGACCAAAAGAGGAGGAAATTGGGAAATGGAAGTTTTATTTGCCTTATAAATTATTCAAATTAAATGATCTTTTATTTTGGTTTTGATTTTAGACTATATCATTCAGTTGATGAGTTGATATAAAAAGTCAAAATCACTGGACAATTATACCTCTAATCCATCCAAAAGTCAAGGTAATTGTAACTTTTTTTTAGTAATTAAGTGGGGGGACGTTATAAATGGGAATTTTGACATAAAAAACTCAAAACTGTGTGCTAAACTGACTACCCATCGGTAGTTAACGTGCTAAGCCATCATCGGTTAACTCTGGCACCGGCTGTGTTGCATCAATTCAAAGCAGTATAAACTCTCTGGCAGACACCAAGGGCAATCGGTCCTTTGGGACCCTTTTAAATCCGAATCATTTTTTGAAAATGAAGTCAAAATTTATTGCAGGTTTGAAAACACTAAACATAAAAGGAATTCATAAAGTTTTAATCTAATCTAATTTTTAAGAATAAGAAAGACGACAAATGCATGTTAAAACCCATTTACGAAATGAAAAATATTTCGTTTTTTCGTGCTGTTTTTCTACAACTTAATATTTTACATATCTTACCAGCTATTGTATTAATTTTTGGTAATCATTTTCCCTTTTGTTTCTTGAAATCTCGTGGATTGTTAGTTTATCAGAAAACTTTGGAATTTACCATGCTTGACCTTTTTTTCGACCTTGTCTTTCAGATTATAGCATGACATCAGGAGGGTGTCGTCAACACAACGTTACGAGCCTGAGCGGGCAAGAAGCATCAAGATGAGAATAGCGCCAGTGTTTTCATTTATTATCCTCCTAAACACACTTTCTTTTCTTTTTCGACGCATTCACTCCTTTTACATTGGGCCTGGTGAGTATGAAAGATCTTTTTACCTTGAATACTTTAAACTGTTGATGCGGTTTGCTTTTTAGTACAGTAACCTTGTGCATAACTTAACCTGCATTCGATCTGCTGTACTACAATATGAACGCGGAGTCAGGAACACATTGTCCAGTTAATATTATGATATTCAGGATTTGTCTGCCCGAAATACGACACGAAAATCCTTTTAAAAGTACCCAGTTAAACTGTGTTTACACGTAAGTGTAAAATTACCTTGTCTAGCTTTCAGAATCTCAATCAAGCATGTTTTGGTCAGTTGATCTAATTGTCTGTCCAATTTAATCAGCCATTCTTTAGTATGCGTTAAGCTGGTTATCTTGAAATTTCAAGAGCTCAGACTTAATTTTGAAAGTATAGCGGCTTTAATTACACAGAACAATATTTCAGCGATAAGAGAACATGAAGAATGTTTTAGGAATCAACACTTTTTGCAGACGCTCGTTTACTTAACACGATTAACAGACTGAAGTGGAAACTAAATGGTGCTTTCAAGCTCATTTAGTAATGATCAAAGATTTGAATGTGTTATGTATTAGATTAAAAATTTTACCGAAGTCTCATTATTATATAACGGAAAGATTAGTGCGACATGTTTTGATTCCTAAATTTGAGCGTACAAGAAGGGTGGAAAACACAATATTTGTTCTACCTAAACTAACAAACTTTGAAAACATAGACGGTTTTGATAACATAGACGGCGGGATCGCTCACAGAAATCACAGACAGTGATGTAATGTCATCCTTGCTCTGCCAACACGCGATCATTGTCCGGGGATCATTGTCAATCGTACAGACCGCCCTGCATGATCATTACGTTTGAAACATTCATCTTTGATGAAGACGTACTTTTAACTGAAGTAACAGCTGTTCGTTATATATAACTATATCACTGGTATCAACCAACTGTGCAATATTTGTTTTGTTTTACGGTTTGTTTTAGTTTGTGTGTTTTGTTTATATTTTGCAAAAGCGACAACCTGGAAGTGATAAGTGTTCCTTTACTGAGGAAGTGATAGCAGCGAACAATGACACAAAATGATCCTGAATAAAAACCTGTTCGTCGCAGACCCATTTAATTAGCCGGTCGTTTTTTTTTGGATTTGAGCTTATTGAACTTGCATATTCTTTAGATGTCGTAACAAGACGGTATTTTAAGAGTCAATGAGCCCAAGTTTCAGATTAGCTTTTATATCGAATACATATAATCGCATAAATTCTCATTATTTTCTCAGAAATTTTGTATTGGTCGCTTATGGCATAATAAGCGCCACCGATTAAGAAAAAAAAGTGATTGAATTACGTTCAGCAAGCGCGCAATACAAGTTCCTGATTTCGTCCTCAATGAAATGATTTTCTTTGACCCAAGACATTATTTGGATATTTGTGCGTAGAATGTAGTGATTTTTTTGTATTGGAAGTAATACGTGCGAGTAATACGTGATAATATTTGCCCTTGGAGTCTATATTTCCAATTATTAGAAAAGGCGGCGTTTAACTAAACTGTTGACAGATAATAATCGATAATAAATTAAATAATTATATTTTATGCTGTTTTAATATCAAAATGTTTTGTTCTTTTCAGTCGTTTTTTCATCATGTTTAAACCCAATTTTGGACTGCACTACTTGGATTTTCCAGAATTGCAGTGTCTGAAGTAAAACTAATTACGGGCACTTACCCACATATTTTTTGTAATGAAATGAAAGTCCGGGAGCCATGCATTTTTAAGAGGTCACCTTTTCATAGAAAATTTCCATATGGAATTAACAATATGCGGTACGATGCAATCAGTAAGTAACAAATTAATATGCCGCCTCATAAATTACTTCATAAGGAAAAATCTGTACTCAGAAACGTAAATTTCCTACGACTTTTAAGTGTATTATCGTTATTTCATAGATACAACCCGTTAATTGTGGATGCATATCCTTTATATGTTGTTGCTATTACATGTTACCAAGACTGAGAACATAAGGCTTTATGTTTTCTTGATTTCAGTTATTTTTTTCTGTGATTTAAATTTTCTTCATGGGTATTATATTTCACCAGGGTTATTACTTTTCGATTTTTTAGAATCGCGAAAAACCAATAGTCGGTAAGAACATGAAATATATTGAAAGTATTTTTCCTTGATTAGTCAAAGTCTTGTCTGTTTAGCTTGTTTTTTATAATTAAAGTTATAGTATTACAGTTCACTATCATGGTCTATCATCGTCCGACTTATGACACAGTTAATAGTTGTCTAACTGTAATTTTCGAGATTTAAGTAGATAATAATTGCCTTCTCGAAGATTTTTTCACTTTTTCGTCTCACACAGACTCCTATTAAAGCCACAGTCATGTTTTACCGACGAAAAACCTTAACCTCTGTAAGCGACCGGATTCCTATAACAGAATTCGTGTAAACGAGTGGTCAGTGCTATTTGTGGCTGTATTTCCCAAATTGTGATTTAGTGTACTTTCATGAAAGTAAATTTGTTAATTTAAGAAGTAATATATTTAACAATATTTGGCAGCCATTAACTTGGTATAAGTCCAAGACATTCGACATTTGTCAAACATTAAAACTAAACAGGCTAAATACACCTTTAATTAGTATTTTTCCGGAAACGTCCTGTTATTAATTGATAGTATATAGTTTTCTACTGGATTCGTCTCCAGAAAGCCGCAATCAGTCGTTGCAATTTGACTGGTCAAGAATTTCATTCATTTCACAGCAATAGTTATATTTCACTATTGACTTCTTCTGTTTCTATTATGACTTAATTAAGTAAGTTAGTCATACTATCGCCCTCTTTTATTGACTATAATTTCTCCCAACACCTATCTCACTTTAAAAGAAGATATATATGATAAATGATCATAACTTATATTTTCTCTGGGAGTTAAAAGCCATAGGTTGGCTCCACCTCCATTCGATTTTGCGTGCCATCATTAGTAGGGGTAGACGAGCCATGATTTTACGTCAGAGCGTCTTCTTTTCAGTAGCTGTTCATTTGTTCCTTGGAAATATTTCAGCAAAATCTAGTGAAGGCCATTTGCTGTAATTACGAGCCTCAAGGTCATGAGTAAATTCAGGGGCACTCAATGACGAGAATGTAGTTCAAAACCACTTAAACAAAGCACTGTTAAACGTATTTTAGTATTTAAACGGTAGATATAGGCATATTTGTATCCCCTAAAAATTTTTCATCTGTTCGGATTTCCTAGCTGAAAGTCTAGTGATCCGAAAATTATAGGGATCAAAACTTACCGTTTCGAGAATTACAAATGTTCTGAAAATTCTATATCTCAAATTGTCTTCCGAACAGATATTTTCCTAAAATTGACGTTGGGTGCCCCTGTGAAATGAGCTCAAGCCAAACAAACGTACAAATCAGTACCACAACCAGCAAAATTTTTAGTTCTAAAATGTTTGACATCAAGAGCTTCAAAATGGTAAGCTTGAGTCCATGGTCAAAATAACGGGTGGCCATTTTCAATGATGCCACTGGTGCCGGGTAGCGCAGGCTATATCACTATGACATTGTTTATATCATCTTGTAGAGCTTATTACAGGCTGTCTTTTATCTTCTTATCTTTGCAAAATATTATAACACTGGAAAAACCCGCAGAGGTGGTTCCACGTTCTCCTGCCTTAGGGCCTGTTTAAATGGAGGTGGGGGACCCCAGGTAGGTGAGGTAACCCGCTAAGGTGGGGTAGCCCACCTGTCCATATAATCTCTCATTTTAATTTGATCACGTTTACATGGTAGGTGGCCGTGGGGTGAACCGCCAAGGCGGGTATCCCGGTCTGCTAGACCGGGTAACCCTCTCAGCCGGGGTCAAATTTTGCCATGTAAACGTTTCAAGGTGGGTTAACCCTCCTAGCCGGGGTCGCGCTTGCGATGCTGAATTCGCTCTAAATTCACTTTGGCGGTGGCTTTGCATCATTATTAAAGGTAACAATAGAATGCCACAGCTCTGAAGCTTGCAGCAAGAGCAGCAAGTGAGTGTAGAACAGCATTAATTGCAAAAACAAGTGGCTTGCCAGCATTTTTCTTGTTTACGTGCTCAGCGACCATTCAGAAAGTGTACCCGGGATGGCGGGGTTGCAAGATTGCATGTAAAGGAGGGTTATTTTCTTACCCCTCCTAAACGGGTTACCTCACCTATCTGGGGTCCCCCACCTTCATGTAAACAGGCCCTTACACCACTGTTGGGGGTATGGGCGGGCTTGTACGGAACAATGGTTACGTCACAGATCATTACTGTGATTAGTAATAATAATTTATGGAAATATTGTATGCGACCAGTGCAAACTTGAACAAACATGGTCAAGTTGTTAAGTGCGGCTCAGTTTAGTTTTCTTTCTCTTTTTGCACGATATTTGACGTTAAATAAAATAATGGGATATCACGTATTGAAGACTGGCGACAAGGACGGACTGGAGCTATCACTGATTATAACAGCAGCTTTCATTGATACTCGATCGTAATTAATATGAATCAATCTGTTATTAGAGTTTAGCGTCAACTCTATTTTATGCCCGATGGTCAGCGGAGATAAAAAGAAAAGAAAAAGTGCATTATTACTTGTGCCATAAACAATTTCCGCAAATAGCGTTTGCCATTTACACTGTTAAAGTTCGAAGCTGATGTCAAGTTCTCTTGAAACTTTACTATGACATGTCTTGCGCATTATTTGCTAATGTCATGGTTACTTCAAGTATGCATAATAATACTTATTTTTTGACATGTTTATCCTTTTTGTCAATGACATCAGAGCTTTTCATTTAAAAATTCAAAGGTCATGAAAGTCATACAAGAAGCTTTATGGACCAGAAATCACCTTAACTACCTAAGTATGCGTAAATTAAATTTAAATCGATATTGATAAGAAGCTGTTCAGCACACTGTGGCTTAAGTATTTTCAAAGGCGCCGTCCCCTTTTCTATTACTTTAAACTCGCATCTTCATCAACAAGTACAACTAGCCCTCTCGGCCGGAGTGATACAGATTTGTCAGACTGCAAAAATAGTAAAGAAAACATTTTCTACAAAAAGACGAGCTCCATTGTGGATGATGTTGTGCAATGTATTCCAAGATAGCAAATTACTTTCTCTTCTACTTCATGTCGTGCATGATCGTAATGAAACTTTATGGAGTATTTTGTGCAGGTTAGTAGTCTTTCGTAAGCCTTGATGTTAGTCTAACGTTGATTTATCTCAGTTGATCATTCCTTTTGTTTTGAGGGTCAGTTCACATCTTCTGATTGTTGTAGTCTGGTGCCTCGAAAATGAAATCGCAATGGAGTCAGTAATTCATATTATCTTAAGTTATGTTTTTGGACTTACTTAACGTTATATTTACAACTGTTCAAAATCACTTTATGCACTCAGTTTCATCTTTCGTAGTTAATTTTTAATTTTTTTGTTGATTTTTTATTGTTCCTTTGTTTTAAATTCATAAGCATACATCACCATACCCAAAAAACAATGGAAAAGCAAAGTGATCCAAGTGATAAGTTCAAAATAAACTACAGTCTTCTTCTTTGATTCCCTTAAGTATTTTATCATATTTAACAGCACTTTGTTTTAACAAAGGCTCCCAGTCAAATCTTTGAAGACGTTCTCGAACATTCCCCTTTTAACCGAAAAGCTCGAAAGTAGCGTTTCTTGTTATTCTACGATTCAGCTGTTGTTTCTATTCACTTGGTATTATTAGACAACGGTAACTCTTTCACCCTGGGGGTGAACAACAAAGTTTTATACGGGGAGGCTCTGCCCCAAGGTCCAACCCCTTACCCTTTTAAATAACATTTTTGACAGAAAAGGTACCCCTTTTTGTATACTTTCCATTTAAAAAAGGTATCCCTTTTACACACCTAGTATACACGTTTGCACATCCCTTTTAACTGCTATTAATGCACTGTCTTTTAAATATGAATAAATCACAGAACCAGAACGTTTTTGCGACTTTTTCCCAGCCATAAAATGCATCTGTTAGACCTTTTTGGGCCTTTTTACAGACAGAAATGACAGATTTCCCTACCCTTTCATATACTTCAAATACTGAAATCCTTACCCTTTCATATACCTGAAGCCTGAATACGCTCTTCTCACGTATGTTAATATGCCCGTCCATCCTCGTTTTCGAGTAAAACTTCTTTTGAAATGCTAATCGGACGACGTTTTCGTATTTGAATTTCAAAAGAAATTTCACTCGAAAACGAGGTTGGACGGGCATATTACCATACGTGAGAAGAGCGTATTCCCAGGGAGCTTCCCAGTAAAGGCCATTATAAAGAATACCCCCCGGCTCGTACAGTAGAAATACTATTTAACATTGATTGAATTTTACCAAACGCACCGCTTTCATGTTACTTCATTGTGTGCATGGCTCAGTGGACAAACTGCTTTGATGTGGTCCCCTCTGGTAGTAGTTTCAAAGGAATCCGTGAATTAATAACGGCGATCTTGGGAATGAGAACGTTAACCGGGGTAGGGTTGGGGGGAGGGGGGGGGGGGGGGGGTGGGAGGTCGCTTCTTTCAAGATTTGTTTACAAGCTTGCCTATTGTCCTTACTTTGGGAAAACTCGATTTAGGTGCTTATGCCCACCAACAACCAATTTTTACTGTTCAAATTTCCTTTAGATTGCTACGGACCTCTGGGAATAGCTGATGGTCGCATCAACGAAACTCAGATGGTAGCCAATTCAATTTTTAACAAAAACAAGACACTGTACGGACCTGGTCGTGCGAGACTAAACCGCACAGGTGGCTACCGAGCACAGCCTGGTTCCCAAAATAGTCCCGCACTTACGGTTAACTTTCGCAAAGCTTTGATCGTTACAGGAATTGCGACTCAAGGTTACTATGGTGAAAATATACAAGAGTGGACCAAAGGATACAATTTAGGATATACATTTGGATCCAATACGCACTTCTTTAAGGAGAGAAACAGAATCACCACTAAGGTAAATAGACAATACTCTTTTAATAAAGGCCGAGAAAGGGCTGGATGCGAATGTGGACTCGCTTTCTTGTCCACAGTCAGGTCAAAAGCAAGATACAGATACAAATCTTGTTACCATCCTCAGTGGCCATAAAGTATCTAACAACTGCAGTCTGTTAATTTGATTGTAATTCCAATATACGGAGAGAATCCGAAACCTGATCAGATCCCAGAGCACTCATGCCACCAGCACCTTGCTGGCTCAAATATAATGTACACAATCTTTAATATATGACGGTTTTACAGATTCTTACTTAGACACATTTATTTTCAGCAATTTAATGGTAACGATGATAACAACACTATTGTCCTGCACTATGTTCCACTGCCAGCAATGCTTACTGCTATCCACGTGATTCCGACTGAGTGGGAGAACAACTTTGCTATTCGACTTGAACTTTACGGCTGCATCGCAGGTAAGTGTATGTTAGTTTGATTCTTGAAGGAAATGACGCCCCACCTTTAGTCGCTGATTCTAAAGCGACAGAGGGCGTTCCGTGAACACGGTCCAGGATCATCTAGTTTCAAGTTCTATAGGAACGTAGTAAATCGTGAAAGAAAATCATGCAAAGCCTCCTTCTATAAGGCCAAAGTGGAGCACATGAAGGATGAAAATCCAAAGCTGTGGTGGAAGGAGGTTAAACGTCTAAGTGGATCCCAATCCAACTCGGGCAATGTTATCAATCACATCTACATCGAAGAACTTGAGGATTGTAACAACCAGGAACTTGCAAACATCATTAATCAGGCTTTCCTTGAACCACTCGAAGAATATCGCTTGGAACAGCCGTTGACCAAGTTCCCAGCCCTACTGACTCGCCAAAGCTGCATGAGGTATCCGAGCTGAGGATAATGAAGCTGCTGGCTACACTGAATCCGTCAAAGGCGTGTGGCCCGGATGAAATACCTAACTGGCTTCTTAAAGAGTATGCTGAGCTGTTGGCTTTTCCAGTCTCTAAAATCATCAACTCTTCGTTTAAAGAACAGCGTCTCCCGAAGATCTGGAAGTTCGCTGATGTCTCGCCATTGCCAAAGTTGAAGCCGGTGGAGGATCTAAAGAAGCACCTAAGGCCCATTTCTCTCACTCCTTGTCTTTCGAAAGTTGCTGAAGAGTGTGTCGTAGTTGACTACGTGAAATCCACCGTACTTAATGTTCTCGACCCAAGCCAGTATGGCGCTGTGCCGAAGTCCTCCACAACTCAAGCACTTATACACATGCTTCACCATTGGACCAAGGGATGCGATGGCAACGAAGCAACTGTTAGGGTTACACTCTATGATTATAAGAAAGCTTTCGATCTCATAGACCATAGGATTCTTACTAATAAGTTATGCAAATTAGATCTACCGACTGAAATAATCAATTGGATCATAGATTTCCTAAGTGATCGTTCCCAGAGAATCAAACTCTCAGAGGGATGTTACTCCGAGTGGGGATCAGTCCCATCCGGGGTACCCCAGGGGACGAAACTAGGCCCGTGGTTGTTTTTGGTGCTCATCAACGATCTAGAAATCAATAATGCAGGCAATATCTGGAAGTATGTTGATGATACTACTACATCCGAGATCGTTGTGAAAGGAGCCAGTAACAATTCCCAATTGATTGTAGATACTGTCGTACAGTGGCCTTTTGAGAATAGAGTAAAACTAAACAGTGAAAAATGTAAAGAGCTTAGGATTTCATTTGCAAAGAACAAATTACAACTCCCGCCTATAGTAGTAAATAATCAAGAACTAAAATGTGTTGAAAGCACCAAATTACTAGGCGTTACGATCTCCAACAACCTTACATGGAACATGCACATTGATCAAATCATAAAGAAAGCTTCTAAACGTATGTATTTCCTAATACAATTGAAAAGGGCCAATGTCGCAAGGCATTAATTAATTCTTTTTCATACATCTTGTATAAGGTAAGTCATGACCTACGCATCACCTGCGTTTTTCTACGCCCTGCCATTGTATTTAAAGAAAGATCTAGAGAATGTAGAGAAACGGGCACTACAAATCTTTTGCCCGGGACTCGCCTATAGAAAGGCCTTAGAGCTTTCCAATGTTATGTCTATCAATGACTACATCGCTAGCTTATGTAAAAAGACCTTCCTCTCGCTTGCTAATGACCCGGCCCATCGCTTACATAACATGCTTCAATCGTCAGGGCCGTCGTGTTATAATCTTCGGTGCAAAAGGCGTTTTGCGATTCCCAAATGTAAGACCGAGCGTTTCAAAAATAGTTTTTTAGTAAGATCATGTATTGATAACGAATTTTAGCGCTCGGTGAGTTTTGTAAATGAGATCGATGACGTTGTATATATTTTAACAGTTTTAAGCTTTTTTATTTATAGGATGTTATTATTTATTTAGGACTTTTTCATTATCATTTTATTATACTCGCTATTGTAAGATTCTGTTATATTATATTATATATTATATTGTAAATACACAATTCAGCTTAGTAGCTGCAAGCTTTTTACAAATAAACTATCTATCTATCTATCTATCTCTATCGAAAGCTATCGAAATGTTATGATACATGTACTCTTGTTAAAAAGAGATGCAAGTTACTCTTTTTCTTTGAAAAGTACAACTGGGTTCGGTCGCGCGCCGTTCCCGCCGAGTCGTCCCGATTCTCCATGAAAATAAATTGACGGTAAGGCTGGTAAAGTTATGATAATTCAGTGTGAGATAATGTTATCTCTTATTTCACAAGCAATTATGCAAACAATTCTGATTGCATGGAAAAAATGAAAACAATGAATACATGGTGATAAATCTTCCTTCTTCATGAAAAGAATCATTTTCTAAACTACCATGAGATCCATACTTGCTTCGGATTCCTTGTTCCTCTGTAAGCCATGATTTATGGAACATTTACGTTTCAGATGGAAATGAGTGCGAAAGTATTCCCTGCCAAAACAATGGAACTTGTTGGGAAAAGATCCGAGGCTACCAATGTAACTGCACTGCTGGATTCAACGGCACGAACTGTGAGATAAGTACGTTTGTGTCTGTAATATTTTCGGTTGACTTCTTTTAGAAAGTCCTTGTGCATGACGGTTCTTTGTTTATGTTACAGGTCAAAATTAAATTCAGGTTAAAAATTTTAACCTAGGTTGATTCTCAATTTGCCCTAGCCCTAATTCATGAATAATCAGGGCTAAGAGACACAGAAAATTGAGAATCAACCAAGAGTAAAAAATTTTAACCTGAATTTAATTTTGACCTATAACATCTATATTACTAGTCTCATTGACTATAACAACTAACTAAAGATAGTACGGGCGTTCTGATTGGCTAAAAACCTATCGTTCATTGTGCCGGTAATTTCATAGGAAACTTAAAGCTATTTTATAAAAGCCATAGACCCCACTTTCTTTGGGTTTACCGGCGTGATAACCCACTTGGGACGTTGGGAGAACACTCGACTCCCAACATCCTAAGTGGGTTATCACGCCGGTAAACCCATAGAAAGTGTGGTCTATTGCTTAAATATATAGAGACCTTAAACATCTCAAAACATGAGTCCTGCAGGGATGTCAGCGAACATTCATCACACTCGCCTTAGCTCTTATCAGCGGTGGTACTTGTAGCTTTTACTGTTTCTAGCTGTTCAAATCTTTTCTTTCCTCAGACATAGACGAATGTGCTAGTAACCCTTGTCTTAACAATGCGACATGCTCTGACCAAGTGAATGACTACAGGTGTCACTGCGCGCCAGGGTACTCTGGGAAATCCTGTGAGACTGGTATGTAGTAGCAGCAAGTGGGCCTTATAATCTGTAATTCATGGCTATTTAACATAAAACTGAAGAAAAAAATGTTAGTTCAGGTTCTAATTCTTACAGTAAACGTCCGTATCATTTTACGATTTTTAATTGACGATTTCTCGCAAAGTTAGTTCATTTACACAATCCGCTTTTTCCATTGCCGTTGAAGTAATTTTAACGGGTCAAGTAAGAACCATAACTCGTAAATCTCTTTTGCTACTGGTGTACCTCAAGGATCAATAGTAAGACCATTGTTATTTATCATTAATGATTTTCCCAAGTATTCTACGTATTTCTCTACTAGATTATATGCAGATGATTCATCTTTGACAGCTTCTGAAAGCGATCTTGACAGCTTACTATGTGATATTAATAATCACTTACCAGTTGTCTACGAATGGTTATGTAGTAATAGGCTGACCTTAAATCTGACTAAAAACTAAGTACCTTATTTTTATGCATCCGGCCAAAAGGAAAATTACAGCTTCTTTTTACCATTAACTTTTGCCAAAGTCTGTTTAGAAGAATCTTCTTGCGTCAAATATCTCGGTGTGTATATATTGATTCACACCTTAACTGGCATGACCTTATTGACTACATAGGTAGCAAAATTTGCAAAAATGTAAAAGTTAAAGCATTACGTTTCAACTGCAACACTTATTAGTCTGTACTATTCTCTTATGTATCCTTAACTTACTTATGTTTGTATACTGTGGGGAAATAATTATAATGCTCCTCTTTCTCAAATTATAAAATTTCAAAGCAAAGCTGTTCGTATTACCAATGATGCTCCTTTATAATGGAATCAATAAATCCACACTACGTGTCCTTATAGGCTTTTTTAAATTTCCTGATATTGTTGAACTGAAAACATGCTTACTTTTTTATGATTATTTCTATCAAGAAAAGTTTCCTAATTTACCCGTTTCACTAGCAGTTGAGGTAAATAATTATAATGCCCGTAATGCCTCTTCTGATCAAAAAGCTTTATCTTTACCTCAGACTAACTTAACAACCGGTCAGAGATAAGCCAACCAAAAAACGTTTAAAAACGCACTTTTGCATTGGTATCTCGCGCGAAGCGCGCGGGCCATAAATCGATGGAAAAAAAACGAGGATCCGTAATTTACAGTACGGACTGAAAAAACGAGGCTAATAACATGTTTATTATATGGCTTCTTCCTGTTTGGGGGACCGGAAACAAGTACAGGACGCACGATTTGACAGTCATTTGACAGGCGTCAAAAAAGAAAGTTTTTATTGGCGAACGAAAACAATAGCACATAATAAAGGTTTTCCAAGAAAGTAAAAACAAATTCGCCATGTTGAAAAAGTTTATTCGGTCAAAAGTAAGAGCACTGTAAGTTTTAGCTCTTTAATGTAACGCTGGAGTATTTTGGAAACCGAACACCGTGTCTGTCTCGAAGTCTTTTCCATCTTTCCTCCGTTTGTCCTTGTAAAAAAAAAAAAACACTGCCTAAGGCAAAGAAGCTTTTCAAGATAAGTTTGTTGTCATTTTCGAAGGATTCGCTGGTTAAATGTTTTTGGGAAAACCTCTCTTTCTGCCTGTTCATTCTCGTCTTCAATTATGATCTGCCGTTAAAATTTTCAAACACTGGCTAAAATTCTCTTCCTCGGTAAGGTTACGATTCAGACATCAGCTTCGTTCTCATTAAAACAACGCTGGGTTCAAATTTGGAAAGGAAAAGTCAACATCCCAGTCCTCAGGGTTTATAGACATATTTTAAAGTTTATTCGGTCAAAATTTAGAGCACTGTAAGTATTCACTCGTTAGTGTAACGCTGGAGTCTGTTGAAAACTGGACATTGTGTCTGGCTGGAACTCGCTTCCATCTTTCTTTCGTTGGTCTTTGAAAAAACACGGCAAATGGCAAAGAAGCTTGTCACGATGATCGGGTGCAGGTTTGTTTGTTATCATATTTGTCGAAGGAATTACTCATTTCTCTTAGGTAAAACATCTCGATTCTCTGTCAGTCGACTTTCCTATTCTTAACTGTGTACTGCGATAAAATTGTCAAACGCTGTCTAGAATCCTCTTCAATAAGATTACGAGTTAGTTTCTTCATCGCCTTCGTTCACAAATAAGCACAGTTCAAAATGTTGAAGGCCAAAGTCAACATCTAAGTCCTCAAGGTTGACAGGCGTCTCATAATATAACTTTATTTAAACCTTTTTTCCGAAGTAAAGAGATTTAGAGCTCCGAAATAAGCATTTTCTTTAACAATTTTGGTCCGTATAGCAAGTTATGGACCGCAAATTGACCAATCGCATGGCGAAAACAGACTCAGCCGTATTATAATTTCCTATATTACGTTATTTTAGGGGTTATATAAGTTGACCTACAACCCTGGTCAAAACGTTTTGGGACACTTGAGGAAATTAGACACAAAGACGCACTTTGCTAAATAAACTCATATCCTACCTCTTAGAAACGCTTGGGGATGTTGCTATAAGGGGACGCTAAGGGGCTATTTCTTCTTTCCCCCTCTTCCCCAAGCAGTTTTGATTGTGTTGAATTAAAACTTGAATACATAACGTCAACACTGCATCGAGGGGAAGGGGGGGGGGGGGGGGGGGATGATGCGTCAATTTGATGAGCTATTGCGTTAGTGTCCCAAGAGTTATGACCAGGGTTGTCTGAAAACCCCTTCTATATATAGGAAAACGAGTTTTAAACATTACGAAACTTAGAGAAAAGTTGTGGATTTGTAGGTATAGCAATCTTAAAATAGTTACCAGGTGTTACCTTGTACTATTTATTCCGAGATCGGAGGCGCATAGATTAACGGTTTCGAATGCATGCTTATTAAGTATCCTCAACGTACTCAAGGGCAAACTGTGAAAACATTACAGCAAAAAGCATCGTGGAGCAGAGTGGGCTTAGTTTTGAAATGGCAAGTACAAAACATTTCCACATTATCCAAGAGAGAATGGTTACGCATATTTACAAGCAGAGAAAAATGGGCTTCTAAGTGAAAACAATCGCAAGGTGCGTGTACGATTCGGCGCTCGCAAAAACCTGAAACGTCCAGTTGCGGAAAATCCTCTGATTTGGACGAATGAATCGAAGTGGCCTTTTATTTAGATGCCGTGTCCTTCGTCCAGAAATACAACGAAACATAAAAAAAAATCACTGATATGGCGACAGAAGGGAGAAGGCCTTTCGTTTTTGTTAGGTGATACTAATTAAGGTTCTGAGGACTTGGCTGATGCCATCGCTTGTAGAAAAGGGGTAACACAAACTGTACCTAATGAGAAAATGAAAGGCAATTTCTTGGTGCTTAGTTGAATAGGGAACCATTTTAATATGGCGTTCGGTCGGGCAAGGCCGAAAAGAAACGCAAGAAAACTCTTTTTAATGGACAACGACCCAGACAAGGAAGCGTGCGAAGAAGGCCCTAGAGGATATACTGAGACTGATATGCGTCCATTACTTGCATAGAAAATTTAGATAACCAGATCAAATGTTACTTAGATGAAGAGGCTGTAACACAGATTTTTACAAAGGATTCATTTGAACAGCTTAATGTATAAGTTTAGGAGCGTTTGATAATTGATTTTTTTCTATCCAGAGAATATCGATTGTCTCATATCGAGTGCGACTCACAGAATTGAAACTGTACTTGTGTCTAGAGGTCACCGAACAAAATATTAACTTAGAGTGCGCTACTGTTACAGAAGTCCTCACTTTTTATTGTATTCCCCATGTTTCTTTGCTTAAAGGGCAACTTTGTAGCCCTAAAGAAAATTTGATGTCACTAGAATTCTTCTGTAAGTTACTGTTAGGAAAAAAGGAATTGCGCGACAGTTGCTCTGAACAGTTTTCAGAGCAACATGCATGCTCCCCCGGGAAACTTTGAAATTGAATTCTTCTGAAATGGCTAGAAATGGATCTAAAACTGCCAAAAATGAAGTTAATTTTTAATTCTTATAAAACAACGAGTAACAAAGTGGCCTTCACGTTTGACCAAATTTAAATGAATAGTCTAACTTCTAAGCTAAACCCAACAGACGCAACGGATGAGTGTCACCCTGAAGGTGCCAAAGTTGCTTTTTCGATTTTCATTGAGAGCTGCAAACTCATTTGCAACATCTATAAGACAAAGTTTGTTTGTTCTCTGCTGGTGGGTATTAAGTATTGTCAGTTTGCTAAACCTTGTTTGTGTCATCGTCGAGCGTAGCCACGTTTTCAGTCTCCGAGCAGAAGAAAAGGAACTCTCGCCCGCTGCACTGATTGCTGGATTTACAAGAAGAAGTTTACATAGGGTTATGATTTCAGTTATCATACACTTTTCGGCTTCAGAAAGCTGCTTGATCTTGGCTAAAATGTCATCAAAACTGGTAAATTCTCCGTCCTTCATCAACACCTTAAATATTTCCAGTTGAGCGTTCAATGTTCTAACATCAACAGCCAAAAAAGTGGGGGCCCCCTCAGCCCCACACCCTGCGCGGTCCCTGTTCTTGCATCATTTCTCACTTGTTTTATGGGCCGTCTTGTATGAAATGCAACTTATAGGGAGCTATATTCTTTAAAATACACTCTTGGTAAAACTTATCATTGTGTTAAGTTTATTTTCCCTTCGTTTCTTGTACACAATAAGCAAGTTATGGGGCTTTTTAAACATTTCTCACCTAAATGACAGTAAAAGATTAATTAAAACTCATTCCTTTTTTGTTAATTCTGAGTTGAGAAATGTTGAAATTTGTACATATTTCCTGGAAAGCGCGAAAAAAATGCCAGTTTAGGGGAAATGGGATCACACTGACTATATTTTCGCCTTGATCGGGGTAAGAATTTCGCATAATACGTTTGAAAATTACTTTTCTTTAGCGAGAATTGAGAAATTAAACGAGACTTACCTGTAAGTTGAAGTTTGATTGGAATTCTATCGAGTCATCAAACTGCACCAAGGGATCACATGAGATAGCTAGACGCATGCGCATAATCAGTATTCACAGCTGAATGTGAGTGTCTTACAAACAGACACCCATAAAAGGGGGTAATATCAGAAAGCCAACCGAAGTAAAACCTCAGTAGGACAAAGGGTGGGTACGACAAAATCAACCATGACTGGTTGTACAAAGGGTGGGCATGTGATCCCTTGGTGCAGTTTGATGACTCGATAGAATTCCAATCAAACTTCAACTTACAGGTAAGTCTCGTTTAATTTCTCAATTCTATCTCGTCATCACTGCCCCAGGGATCCCATGAGACTTTAAAGCCAAGACAGTCACATGAAGAAAAAACCCAAAGTCCAATTGCAAGGTGTTTAATGCATAAACAGCCCTATACAGTACTAACAGTAACACAGACTGTAGCCCATAAAAATAAAGAACAAAAAACGCTTACAAATAATGCTATATGAACACACTGAGTAATAGAAACAACAGTGCTGAAGCACAATAACCCTGAAAAAACCTCTAAGTTGTAGGAACTAATCAACGTTATAGGGAATCACTAAACAGTAGCAACAGGGCAGAGAAGCAAAGGCCCTAGTCCTTGTTCTAATCAGTCTGAAGCGCTGCAGAAGCAAAAGTGGAGGTACCGACTGGCTTTGTGTAGAAACGGTCAAAACACCTTGAGGACGACCATCCAGCTGTACGCAGGATTTCATCAATGGGGACATTTGAAACTTTGGCTTTCGACGTAGCTGCAGCTCTTGTACCGTGTGGTTTGAATGCACTGGTGTCAACACCAGACGACTCCATTATCAAACGAATCCATCTAGAAATAGTTTCCCTGGAAACAGGTTTGTAAGGTTTGATGAAGCTAATAAGAAGTTTACTTTCCGCTCCCCTTAGTGGCTGGGTTCGCTTAAGATATTCTGCCAAGCAAGTAGACACACAGAGTGACAAATCAGCAGGATAAGCTTGCAGGAGAACAGATGGAGCTCGGTAACCAGGCCTGCTTTGTTTGACATGTTCCATGAACAAGAATTCAAATCCATTAGTCACTTTTTTCATGCAACCAATGTCAACCATATGTAAACATTGTCCCCTTTGTGCAGAGACCAGGGCTATCAGCATAACCAGCTTTAGAGTGAGTAATTTTAAATCAAGCTTCTCTGGAGGGTGAAGGGAGGAAAGATAAGTTAGGACAGGCTTTACATCCCAGGTTGACCGGTAGCGTGGAGTTGGCGGAGAATCCTTGTAAACACCCTTCATACACCTGGAAACAAGTGGGTGACAGCCCACAGTCATGTTACTCTTGGTTATAATAACTGCTCATATAGCACTCCTGGCAGTATTGATGGTGGTGTAAGTCAATCCCTTTTCATGGAGGCGAACGAGGAATTCTAAAACAACGGTTACAGGTGGATCATAGGGATCAGTCTTCCATTTACTACAAAAGTCCATCCACTGTTTGATGTATGGTTTGTACTGTTTTTGTGTTCCGTCAGACCAGGACTTGAGAATGATTGCTGTAGCCTTGCCTGAAACATTTCTCTGCTGGAGACTTTCCCGGAGAGCATGCAAGCCATCAGTCTCAACTGTCGTCGAAGAGGATGTAAGGCATGGTTGTGTGGTTGTGTCAACAGATGAGTCGACTGGGGGGGAAGAACAGGATTGTCTAGTAACAGGTGAAGGAGAGGGGTGAACCAAGGTTGTGTCTGCCAAACAGGAACGAGAAGGACACCAGTTGCTTGATCTTGCTCTATTTTCTGTAGGCAGGCTGCTATAACACTAAAAGGGGGGAAAGCATAGAAATAGTACTCCTTCCAACTCATGAAAAATGTATTGACATATTGAGCACCAGGGTCAGGTTTCCATGACACATAACTGGGAACTGTAAAATTAAGTCTGGATGCAAACAGGTCGATTTGAAAAGGGCGCAACAGTTTATCCAAGTCTGAAAAGACGTCCATGTTTAAAGACCATTCAGTTGAATTGTTAATTTTCCTAGATTCAGTGTCAGCATCTACATTGGTAGAGCTGGGTATGTGGCAAGCACTGATCCAGATGTCTCTTTCTCTACACCACAGCCAAATTTCCTTAGACAAACTGTCACACTCTGCAGATTTGATACCCCCATGTTATTAACATATGCCACTGTGGTTGTATTGTCAGACTGAATTCTTATGTGTTTGCCATGAACATGGCCAAGAAGTGATTTCAACCCCAGCAGAACTACTTTCAGTTCCAAGTAGTTAATGTGAAAAGCTTGTTCCTCTACATTCCAAAGACCACCAGTTTTGTGAGCCCCATATACTGCACCCCAACCGCTAGTACAGGCATCTGTTGTAAGAGTCAGGTCAGGGTCTCCCTGGAAAATAGGTTTAAAGGAAGAGTCTACATTGTTCACCCACCAAGCTATCTCTGATCTAGATTCATTTGAAAGATACATTGGTGCATCATAATTGCCCCTACTTTCCTGCAGAGCAAGAATTTTATTCCTTTCTAGGGCCCTATAGTATAGTTCCCCAAACGGAAAGGCAGGGAAACTAGAAACCATCAACCCTATAACTTGTGCCACTTCTCTAAGAGTCATTTTACTTTTGTCCAGTAAACTCTGGCAAGCTAGCCGTACACGTTCCGCTTTAACGGGTGGGAGTCGGATTGTCATGTTTACACTATTCAGCAAGAAGCCAAGAAATTCCATTTCTTGTGTTGGAATCAGGACTGACTTTTCTGTGTGAACCACAAACCCCAGATTAAGGAAGGTGTCAACAGTGTCCTGTATATTAGTGGCACAGGCAGTATAATTATATCCCAAGAGAAATGAATCATCTATATGCCCCATACAGATATTACCCAAAGATCTGAGATGAGAGTAGACTGGTTTTAATATTTTTGTGAATAGGCGAGGAGCACAAGCCAGGCCATTGGGCAAACAGGTATATTGAAAATAGCTACCTTGCCACTCAAATTTCAAGTATTTCCTATCCTCTAGTGCAATAGGAACAGAATAATAGGCGTCCTTAAGGTCTACCGATGCCATAAAGCACCCGGGACGCATGAGTTTGAGGGCTGTCTGAATCGTATCCATTTTAAAATGGTAATAGGATACAAAGTCGTTGAGTTGTTTAAGATTTAAAATCATTCTAATTTTTCTTGGGACGCACAAAAATGGTAGAGATAAAGTCACCCTGGACACGGTCTATTTGTTCAATAATTCCTTTATCGAGGAGCTTGGTGATTTCCTCAGTAATGATCTCCCTTTCAGAAGGAGAAAATGGCATTTGTTTTGGCTGGTAAACCTGAGAAGGAGAAACATCCCCAAAGTCGATGTGATAGTGCTTTATAGCATCTAATATGACAGGGTCAGTAGTCAGTGACTTCCAACCTTCAACATGGTCTTGTAACCCTCCATCCGAGAAATTAACAACCTTTTGAGACAGATTTGCTTTATC
>OZ037782.1:24152130-24274630 GCA_964035525.1 Porites cylindrica | reverse complement strand
TAGCCCTGGCTAAATCTATATGTTACTACCAGCCGACGATACGAATACTCAGGACCAAACAATTACCATCTCTGAAACCCGTTCGAAAACGTGTACGTCTTATTTTAGCCGAGGTAGCTCATCAAGTCTTCTTTACCCTCTGACCACTACATTAACTCACGGATCGAATGCAAGGTTCATGAGGGTTGTCCTTATGTAGGAATCGTTCAAAGCTTGGGCTTGTCTGTTGATTTCAGTGAACTCGGTATATCCTCAGTAGGTATCTTTCCGTTTTGTCTTGCAGAAATTAATGAATGTTTCAACAATCCATGTCGTAATGGTGGTACATGCATAGATCTTGTGAATGGTTTTGCGTGCAGATGTCCTGTTGAGTTTGCAGGATCATGGTGTGAGAAAGGTGAGCGTTATAATCGATCGTTTGCCAGTACGGTCTAACAATCACGTTTTTATTTTGAATTATTTTGAACTTCAAGTAAATGATTTCCAACCCCATATTGGAGAAATGGGGTTATTGGGGTCTCCTCAGGTCTATGTGGAACCTCACTTTTCATCTTTTTTCATCGCCGTTTTATGGGCCAGGGCTACCTGCTAAAAATGTGACATCTGCTTCTATTTCCAATCTGTTCCTCATACGTTTAATTGACAATCTGCTTCAATGTTTGGTTTTCCAGAAACTGGATTCTTTTTGGTTGTGTGGCTAAACCTGAAGAACATGACATTCACCTTTCCTCTTGCAAATCAAAGTTCCACTCAGTATCAAAAGACAGAAAAGGAAGTCCTCGATGCGGTATGAGTAAAAATGATCTTAATCACAGAACATTGATATAAGCACTTCCACTACTTCCCTCGTGTTAGTGGAACAAACTTTCTCCATCTAGCAGTCCGGTTGTTTGTGACCGATCGGTGTTTTGGCAAGAAATAGTACCTGAATCGCTTTTGTCAATACCAGTATTATTAACATCAACATTGGTCGGACCATCAATGCATTTAAAAATGCCACAGTCATTCTTTTTCAGTATATACTTATTCCTTTGTTCTCCCGTTGCATGGTCAGTTAAGCTGAGGCACTCCCACCAACTCTACCCAAAGTCCATTTTTTGGCTCGTAAACTTCCTGCATTTTATTTCTGTGAACAGATAGACAACATGCTGATTACAGAAAAAGGTCATTTCTTTGGTCCCGCTTTAAGGATGTTCAGGTAGGTATGCCATGCTTGATGTGTTAACAAGTTTTAACCACGTAAATGATGGGTTTGTGGGAAGGAGAAACTGAAAAATTGTACAAAATTGTGTTGTTCCAAAGAGGCAGCTATTAAAAGCGTGGTACAATGTTTTCCTTGCAATTTTGTGTTTATAATTGATGTTCTTTTTGCGTTAACGGTAAGGCTATAGAGATTGAGTGGGTTGCTGATAGTAAGGGTTAATGGGTATGCTATAGCTAGGATTTATCATCTTTTGCGTGGAAGCGGCTTTTTGTAACCATTATTCCTTCGATTGAGATATTTTGCATTATAGTTTGTGTTTTTATTGTTATTGTTTCGTACCAGTCCATCAGGCACTCGTTCAGTGACGGCTGAAATCCTTCTCAATACTACGAGGAACAGCACAAATCACATGATTAGTGTTATCACTCAGAAACTTAAGACTCATGTGGGCATTTTTGATAAGACGTCCAAGTCTTTTGAAAACAGAGGTAGGCAAAGAACATTGTTCTTTACACAGCCATTATTTCTCCCTTTCAGAGAAATCAGAAGAATTTCCCATTTCTAATTTAAAACACCGAAACAGTTTAAAAGTTACAACTCAGTAAGAAAGTCAGAAGGGTCTTTAGACTCAAAACCATTCTTCCTCATTCTTCATTGCTTTATCTATGTTTTCAGATACATCAACTACGTGATCCTTGTCTTGAATTAAAAATTTGGAAAATTTGCAACTGAACGCACCAAAGAAGACACTTATTCTGGACTTATGCTATTACCAATGTTCGTCATTGACAATTTCCTTTTTTGTAGGCAATCCCTCTTGCAGTCCTCCCAACATTACGATGTCACTTTCCAAGCACTTTGCAAAACCAACTAAAATGAAAAGATCAGAAAATTTCAAATTTCAAGTGGATTTCGAAGTCGATTGTAGGGTTTCCGGTGTTATTCGAGTAATATATAACATTGAAATGTACAGCATTGACTCTAATTCTGGATCGTATCAAAGAAAAGATTACAGAAAAGGCACCACTGTGGAGGACTTAAATGTAACCATTATTGGTAAGAGTTTCGATTACGGACTTTACTACATCAAGCTTACAGGATCCATTGAAGGAAAGAACGAAACCAGGGTTAATAGCTTTGGTTATGTAGAAGTGACATCCACAGCGTTAGTTGCTAACATAACTGGTGCCACCCAAGCATCTCAAGGTATTAATAAAATAGTCACCCTTAATGGCTCACAGTCACATGATCCGGATGTAGGGAAAGGAGATTACTCGGGGATAATTTTCACTTGGCTCTGTAGAAGAGATTATGAGCTGTTTCCTAATGACACTGCCTCACTTCCAGTCGTCCGTCCTTCTTCCGGGTCAACTAAAGTTTCACCTAACCAAGGTGGCTGCTATGGCACCGGGGTAGGAAAGCTTGAATCAAGACCTGTAGCTCCGTACATTGTTGATCTTGATATCGATAAGATGAAGGGAGATCAAGGTTACATTATAGTGCTGGTCATGACTAAGAGGGGACTTACAATCACCGCTGCTCATCATCTTCGACTTAAAGAGGAGATTCACTTGCAGATATTGTACGTAGCATAAGCAGTATTTATTAAAGCGAATTTCATCACGAGTTCCTTTTATCTCCAAAAAGTAATCCGTGTTCCCTCTATTTGTGACTTTCTTTTAATGGCGTCCATACTGGCGAAAAATGGACTGTGAAAGAGGACTGCTAATAAAATTATGCATAATGATTTAAAAATGAGAAAGCTTTGCTTTCTCATTTATATTTATCTAGAGTAGAAACGCTTTAGCACGAATAGTAGCTTCCATTCTCTGTTAACAATGTCGGTGTAAGCGTCGCCGTCATCGTTTCGTATAAAACAGTAATCTTTGTCACAGGAACTATCATGCACTGCTAGATTCTTCAGCTAATCCCTTTTTCAACCCATTAATTTCCAATTTACAATCAGATTTAAACGCTTGCGTTTCAGTATGGCTTACAATTTACCAGATTCACTTGGTGAAGTATATAATCTCGGTTACGTTATTTATGTTACTTTATAATTGATATTATTATAATAAAAGTGTTTAATTTGTTGTACACAGCTGTGTTCAAAATTGCCAAGGTCATGTTATCCTGTCATCTCGGCTCATCCTGGAAACTAATTGTACAGGCTTGCTGTGTCATCAACTCTCTGTTTACACTTGGACGATGAAATTTCGCAACACACATAACCAGGAATGGCAGGAAGTGACCAACCTTGATGACCTAATGCTTACGTACGGAAATTCTCCCAACTTGGTAACAAGGCAGGGAAAATTACGTGGAAACTCCACCTACCTTGTTACAGTGACAGGAGTGACTTCTAAAGGACACAGTTCTTCTGCAACATTCTCTTTCGTTACAAATACTCCCCCGACAGGAGGGACATGCAAAGTTGATAAACCTGAGGGAAAAGCATGGGAAACAAATTTTGTGTTTACATGCACTGGCTGGCATGACGTGGATTTACCGCTGACATATAAATTTCGCTATAACAGCAGTGATGGCATTGAAATGGTTTTCATGTCGGGTACTTCCCACGAGGCTACAGGGAAGTTGCCAGTTGGGGATCCAAGTGAGAATTATAAACTTCAAGTGTGCGTTCTTGTTATTGATGCACTGGGATCTTCAGTTGACATTTGGATTAGTGTAAGGGTAAGTATGAGGAACATTGGGACGGGTTCGAATATTAGGAGTTGTGCCTTTCGCTTTTGAGAGATGACAAAGAAATTTTTTCTTGAAAAGAGACATAAAGGGCAAATTATTATGGGGACAAAAAGGCTATCTAATTATACCACCATTTCTGTTTTTAAAAAGCTGTTTTAATATTTCAGTGTATGTTGATGACTTAAATGGATGACTGTTTGCTGACCAACTTTACCTCTCCTAAGGTTATTGAGCCAGTGGTGACAATTCAAACGCTGGAGGATGACGTATCATTGGAAGGACCAATGAACCAATACCTGAAGGACAACAACATCGAGATGGCGGCTCAAAGGGCTACTGCTGTTTTATCAGTTGTGAATCATGCTCAGCAAAAAGAGCTCAGACTCCGCGATAAAATTATGGTAAGATTAGGCTTTCTCAATCGCGTGTATGATTCCAAATAAATTATTATTACACAGTGGAGTCCCTCCTTACGACCACCCCGTTTTATACGACCGCCTAGTTATACAACGACCAGGATTTTATGGCCCAACGGTGGCATGGTCGCATTATCGGCGTTTCATTGTATTGGTCTGCAAGATGGCGTCCGATTGACTGGCGTTTATCAGCCATTATTGCTCTTGGGTTAATCTAGAAAAAAAAACCAGGAATAATCCGTTTTAGTATATACTGAAACAGGTGGATAGTGTTTTTGGCGCGCTCTGATTGGCTACTCAATCAGTGAATATCCTGCACTATTCACTGATTCACCTCCAGTTCCTCTGAGCAAGCGACTCCAAACTCGCGTAAGCTGCGAGCAAAATGCCTTCCCGGTTTGCCGCCGTAACAAACAAAGAAATTTCACAACTAATCAAGCAAGCTGTTCCTGAAAAACACGAAGAAGGTGAGGAAGTTCGGTTTGGAAGTTTTAACAGGTAAAGCTTTGTCTTTATGACTTGAATTCATCAATGAAACCGGTGAAAAAAGTTTTTTGTTTACAAATGCAAATTAAGCTTAAGTCTTGCGTTATTTTATTTAGTTGACTTGTTCATAAATACGCTTAAAACTAAATTTAATAATCTTTATTACAGAATGATTTTAATTACAAAAACAAATCACAACTCCTTTTGAAGAAATTTTCCTGCAAGAGCAAAACAAATGCCTTCAAAAGTTTTATTTGTCGGCAAGAAAAGTCGACGGCCGCGGCCGTTCGGTCATTGCGCGCCAAAATTGTCATCTTTGGCAACCGTAAATGAGTTAAAAATCATCATTTTTGCGCTTAATTGTCCCACTGTTTTAGTATATATAACAATTATTCACCGACACTGAGGTGAATAATTGTTTTAGTGTATACTTAAACAGTGAGATAATTGAGCTCAAAAATGATGATTTTTAACTCAAATACTGTTGCCAACGATTACAATTTTGGCGCGTAATGACCGAACGGCCGCGGCCGTCGCTTTTTCTTGCCGACAATAAATTAAACTTTTTAAGGCATTTGTGTAGCTCTTGCGGGGGAAATTTGTTCAGAAGGAGTTGTGAGCTTTTCGTATTTAAAATGATTCTGTAAACAGAGATTATTAAATTTAGTTTTAAGCTTATTTATAAACAGGTCAACTAAATAATTAACAATTATTCCTGGAGCCCAAATGGGCTCTGAGGCAATAGCCCATAAGGCCTAAGGCCGAATCGGATATTGACTCAGAGGCCATTAGGGCGAGAGGAATAATTGTTCTAGTAAAATTCAACTAGTTGGTTAAAATATCGAGAATTAAAAATTTTTAGCTGGTTAAAAGCTAGACTTTAAGCTCTTTTGCCCCCAAAAGCCCGCGGTTTTCGCTAATAGGGGCTATAACATATAGCCTAGTAGTAGCTCAACTAATCAGAACGCAGCGTTGATAATAGACCACTAGATGGATTTTACTAAAGTATATTATTTGATCCCCAAAACATTCTTGTTTTCGATAAAAGATTAATTCCTGAATAGTTTAGACTGTAGTCTTATTCCTGAAAAGGATCACTCGAACGCGATCTAAAGGTGGTTACCTCTGCTCTCCCCTTCATAAGTGTATCTCTAACCCGGTGTAATTTTACTGTCAATAACTCGAGCAACCTTCATTGTGAATATCAAGAAAGAATTAGCTCCTATGAATTTATCCTATGTAGGGCGGAGGGTGTTTTTGTTAGTGAGGAAAAAAGTTTATGACGTGAGACCGGAGCTCTAACATAATCCTTAATATATAGATTTAGCCAGGGCTAAAAGCGAAGCTCCTATTAACTCGAATTTATAATTTAAATCAAACAATAAACTTGTAATTTCCACAAATCGGTTAACTTTAGAGCCCATTCATGTGACTGTTGAGGGAAAGGCTAAGTGATTTTAGAGAAAAATAATTTTCAAACAGTCCAAGCTAAGAGTGAACTTAATCTTTCATCGAGTTGATAGCCTTATATGTACACCCTAAAAATAGCATAGCCATAATGGCTCTTGATCACAGTAGATTACGCCTGGAAAACAAACTCTTGGAAAACAAATTAGGCCGAATTTTTTGCGTTCGACAAGTTTACTTTACAAAATCTTGCCAACAAGTCTGGGGACGTGTAAACCAACCCTTTATACTTTTTATACATCACATCTGAGGTGAAACATTACCATGAGGCGCTGTTTTTACCATACAGACCTCGGACAGAATGCAGTATTTCACAATTTTGCATTACAAACTGCACTCATTCAATATTTAGGACGATGGAAGCACGCGTGGGCTAAGCGAAACCGTTAAAAAATGCCGGCGTGTTCTCACTTTTGACAAGCGCCAAAGTCGACTGTTTAAATTAAGATTAATAGAGTTATACGCTTCAACATAATAAAGAATTTATTATGTTTATTTTTTATCTAATGGTTTTATAACGATGTGTAATCTTCAAAAGAGTTTGATACGCGTGTCATTTTGACGACTCCTGCAAGCGATTTTCATGAGCGACTGATAGTCAGGTGGCTAAAGGCTCAGATCTATACAGAGTGGACAAAAGCACCAAACTTTGCATGGTTGTAGCTTAGGTCATATTGGCCCTGTGCTGAAAATTGCAATCCCTTGTTTTTTGCCATTTTTTTGACGAAAATCACATAAAAAAGCAAGTAGATGGAAAAAGAAACTGTATTAATACTATTATTATTGAAACCAATGACTAAAACAAGTCAACTTAATGATATAGCAATTATGATATACAATGGTGGGTAGCCTGTGCTAAAATATTTTTTTGCCATTATTTTGATGAAAATCACATGAAAGACAAGAAAATAAAAAAAGAACTTGTTTTATTATTGAAACCAATAACAAAAACAAGTCAGCTAAATGGAAAATCAAGGGAGATGTTTTCAGACGCGTTCTCAGTCCCAAATAGCTTTTCAAGATGGCGGCTTGAAGGTGTCTTTTCATGGACTGTAAGTAACTGTTAGAATAAATTGCCGTTTTTTAGGGGAAATTGTCTACAATTTGAATCACAACAGGTTTAACTGAAGTTTTAAGCTCTTCTTGGTGATAAATTTGTTATCGAAAGCCACATTTTCGCTTCATATTTTGTGACGATTATGAATGACTATACTGAGTTTATTAACTTACTGGTTAGTTAAAGGTTTCTGAAGCTGAGATGTTTTCTACACACCAGGATGGATATTAACTGGGATCGTTGTTATATTTGCTAAGAATCAACAAAAGAAGATCTGAGAAGCCCATTGGCTTAACCGCAGGTACAAGCATTAATTTATAGAAAGCTCCTTGAAAATGTACTAAAAAGGCTGACTTGCGAAATAGGCATACATGTCAGAGGAACGCAAGAAGAAAAGTGGAGCAACTTGGAAGGCCGAGGAAGACGAGAAATTAAATAAAGCATTTGTTGAACTCACTGAGTACATAGCAAATGAAGTGGAGAATGATACACATTTCCTTATACTTCCCGAACTTGATATTAAGCTGTATTCGTTACAAACAAAGGCACACACTTTGCAGTCCCACTATAGTGTCAGTCGTACAAGCTCGTTTGGTGCCACAATCTCCAGCTTGCTGTTTCTGTTCTGCTTCAACATGCTTGTTTCTCTTTTCTAGTTTGCTTTTTTTAACTTGGACGTAAGGTGACAGGATTGATCGATGCAACTTTGCACTTCAGTAACATGCACGTGTTTACTATTGTAGTGATTTCAATATCAAATTTAATTGCAACAAGAACACAGTCCTCTTTCTTGAATTCTAGTACATTGTCAAGGAGCGCTCTATAAATAATTGTTCCGTTAAATTAATGGGTTTCTCAGATCCTCTCTTTTCGATTCTCACCCTAGGTACTGAATATGACAACGATCCCAACTGATTTCCATCTTGGTGTGTAGAAACGAGCTGAAACTCAATCATGATAAGACTGAAATCATTGTATGCTTATCTTGTCGATGTACCATACTCGTTCACCCTTTAGCGACGTCGTTATGGGTAATGCAAGGCCAAGAACCACCACCAACAAAGCCTGGGAGTAGTATTTGATGACAACGTGCTGTTTGACGCACACGTCTCAACATTCTTTTCAGATTATCGTTTTACCAACTCAGGAACTTATCAAAGATAAGAAACTGTATCACACAGGAGTCTAGCGAAATTGCTGTGCATGCTTTTATTACATCTAAAACAGACTATTAATTGCAATTCCTTGCTCTGTGGTTGTAGGAAAATGCACTTGAAGGAACTTTTAATAATATGTTCAGAACAGTGTCCCAAGGATCGTTACTCGGACTCGTAAACTTTGCGAACACATCATTTATTTGACCTTCACTGGCTTCCTGTTAATTATCATGTTGTTTTTAAACTTATTTCGTCAGTTTTCAAATCACTTCAATAACCTTCCACCTAGCTATCTAGAGGACAGACTTATTTATCAAAGGCCTTCCAGGAGCTTGTGGTCCGCATTTCAGCAGCTCTTAGAACAACCTCGAAAACTCACGGGGAAAACACTTTTTCAGTGTGCCCCCCTAAACTGTGGAACTCACTATCATTAGCTAGATTTACGCAAGTCAACATCTTTAGCCAGTTGAAAGAAAGGACTGAGAACATATCTTTTTACGCAATTTTTAGAGAGCAAGTGAATATTTTTGTAAAACGTGTTTGATATTTCAATATCTGCGGATCATATACCTATACTTATAGACTGTATATTTAGGGTGTGTTCCTTTCGGTGAATCCAAAAACGGATTTTAGATCTAAGAACGGATTTCGCGTTCCTTTCGGCAAATCCAAACCCGGATTTTTGATCTGGTGAATCCTTTTTGAAAAAGGATTCATTGGATTTGAAATCCGAAGAATCCAAATCCAGATTAACGGATTAGTGATCTACGCTGTTCCATTCACAGTGGATCCGAAATTAGTCAGATGATCCAGCGGTATTTCCAGTTGAAGTATTCCCATAGAGGTCGTAGAGTTGCCTCGTTGCTGTCATTTGCCGCAAAACATCTGAAAACACTAGAAGATTGTTCCTGGTACATTAAAATATCCATATACTAACCATTTGTCCCTAAAGATTGCTTGAAATCAGAAATAAGTAAAAGTAACAAATGGACTGCCATCTAACTACAAACTCGCTTGTAGACGCGACAGGCACTCCATCGTGTTACATAAAAAAATCCGAGCTATGGAACTGGATCAAACTGGCAGACATTCTTTAGATAAGTTTTAATTTTAATGCGCTTCTTTCTTTGTCTGTTTTATATGTTCCATCGTCGCTATTCGAACTGCCGACCACTAAATTCTGCACGGTATAATAGCATAATTTGTCAAAGAGTAGAAAACACGTCATTTTTTGAGAGGCTGTCGTGCATATTGCACGCGTTGGCGAAAGGTTACCAATGTTACAAATCCAATTTCGGATTTCACGTTCCTTTCGACCGCGAAATCTGGCAAATCTAGGATCAAAAATCCGTTTTTGGATTCGCCGAAAGGAACACACCCTTAGTTTTTTGCATGACTTATTATCATTATATATAAACTTTAAAGGCAAAATATTTTTAAAACAGATGAATTCTTGTTTCCTTCTCTTGTTCTTTGTGAATTGCAAATAGATTTTAATACATGTTATTTCATGCTCGAGATATAATTTTTTCCCCTTTAACATTGTAAAGGACCATGTGCTCAGGATATGAGCACTATCGAAAGAAGCTATTTTTACTATTATTAATTTTAACCAGTACGAAAATAAACTCAGTATAGTCATTGATAATCGGCACAAAATGTGAAGCGAAAATGTGGCTTTCGATAACAAATTTATCACCAAGAAGAGCTTAAAACTTCACTTAAACCTGTCGTGATTCAAACTGTACACAATTTCCCCTAAAAAACGGCAATTTATTCTAGCAGATACTTACAGTCCATGAAAAGACACCTTCAAGCCGCCATCTTGAAAGGCTTATTTGGGACTGATTACGCGTCTGAAAACATCTTCCTTGGATTTTCCATCAAGCTGACTTGTTTTTGTTATTGGTTTCAATAATAAAACAAGTTCTTTTTTTTATTTTCATGTCCTTCATGCGATTTTCATCAAAATAACGGCAAAAGAAAAAGGAATTGATATTTTTAGCACAGCGTACCCACCATTGTATATCATAATTGCTATATCATTAAGCTGACTTGTTTTAGTCATTGGTTTCAATAATAATAGTATTAATACAGTTTCGTTTTCCACCTACTTGCTTTTTTATGTGATTTTCGTCAAAAAATGGCAAAAAACAAGGGATTGCAATTTCAGCACAGGGCACCCATGATGGAAGGTTGTTGAGGAACTTCAGCGAGCAGTTGCTGCAAATCCTGAAGAGGTAGCTGTGGGCACCGATCCTAATATTGACTAATATGACCTAAGCTACAACCATGCAAAGTTTGGTGCTTTTGTCCGCTCTGTATAGATCTCGCGAAAATTTTGCACTAAGCCACCGGACTATGAAAACAAACGGCACAGCGATTAAAATTGCAAAGAGACTACTAACAATCAATAATAAAAGGAAAATAATTCGGTGAAACATATACAGAGACAACAATTTTCATTCACGAAGACAAGTATTAAAGTGTCTCTGAAAATCCTTGTTTATTGTTTATGTTTTAAGCCGGCGTCCCGGTGTTTGCTTTTTTCAAAGATGAACTCGAGGCAAGAAAATCGCTCAAAGCTTTCTTTTACAGCCAGAATTATAACTTTGGAACGTTTTCTTTCTATGTGCGATGAGAAAATGTCTGAAGGTTTTTAAAGTTCTACAAGCTTATAATCAAACCTGATACTCGGTCAGATCATTGTCTCAAATATTACAGACGTGCATAAACTGAATAGCCCCATAAACTACACTCGACTTCATTGAATAAGATATAAAAGACAAACATCAAATAAAATAATTACTCGGGCTTACCTTTCGAGATGCACTGAAAACTATCAAGTAAGGCAAAAATCGCTTCAGACTTTTCAACCTTCTTACGCATCAAGCAAGGTGAAAAACGAAAACGATGCCATCCGAAATCGGATTTCCGACTTTGATAAGCGACGTATTTCTCAGCAAAAACCCGATAAACAAACTGGCCATGAATAACAGAAGACTCTTGATAGCAGCTAAATTTCATTTTGTACAATGTTCAGTGGAAAAAGACAGTTCAAAACATCAAAAGTTGACACAAACCTCTGTCAGCTTCAGCTGTCAAAGTAAACAAGTTTCAAGATGCTGCATAAATTTTCCGTATGAACTCACCTGTCAAATTTTGACCAATCAGAGCATATAAATTGGACGTAGGGCGTGACCAACGCGTGACCTTGGTGAGAAAAGTCAAAAGCAACTGGCATGTCTTCCCTGCTTGTAAAAACTGGCTGAATCTTAGCTTCCAAGGTCAGTTTAAAATCAAAATTTTAATTGTGCGGCACATATAAAACACAACATATTTCATATGAATTTAAAAAATTAAACTTGAGCGTGCAATCATTTGAAAACTAGTAACTTGTCAGCGGATAACTTCAAAAATATTCAACCTCGATGGGTCGACACCTGAGCCCGTGATACGGTCAGGTGATACTGTTCAGCGGATACCCTGTTTTGACAGCTGTCAATTGATCACAACATTGGTGTGCAATATGTGTGCAATATCAGTCTTCCTGTGCTCCCAAACTAGCTAGAAAGTATGGGATTGAACATTGGTTTCCCTGTGGTGCGGACGGACGGGCAGCGGGTGGGCGGTGTACGGTCACGTGATTACCAAATTTTCTGGGATGGGTAGATTTACTTACCGATGGTGCTCCGCAGGCGCGCTTCGCGCGCCAGAGCTCCGCTACTATAATTGCTTTTATTTCCTTAGATCAAGGATTCAATTGTCAATTCATGGTCGACGGTTAACGTTTCCAGCCTACAAGAAGTATCGCAAGTGTCAGCGGTTGTTGCCAGTGTGGCGGACAGAAGAAACGAAGTCTCAATTGATTCCCAGGTAAATTTACAAGGAAAAGAGAGAATCACAATCCACATACATTTCAGGGCAAAATTAATAAGAAATTTCATGAGATGAAAGAGGTGTAAGATCTATTATGCTGTATTCAGCGTTATTATTTAGTATTGTATATTTAGAAAGACTCGACAAACTGCAATTTGTGCTACGTAACAAAATGTTTCCCCCTACCTTTCTTTCACTGTTCGTTATATCTACACAAAATTGGCATGTGGGTTTCATTAGGTAAGAATATACATGGCTGTACCTTGACACATTCATTGTGCAGGGGTACACCAATCCAAGGTATCAGAACTCTGGAAACAAAATTAAGGCTTTTCCCTTTTCCACATTAGGAAAAAACAGTTATAATGTTGGAGTACATGACCACATTTATGACCCAGGAAACAGGAAAATCGAAACACGGAGAGGAGGAGCTCATAGAACAAACTGGGACCGCTTTACTGAATGGACTGGGGAACTTGTTGGACATTACCTCTCACGAGGCAAGGGATGGCAACAGCGTGGATGAAGAATCATTGTTTGTCAGTACCCCTGCGAGAAGAGAAAAGGTAAAAATACACTATTCAAGAACCATCGTCAGTTATAATCGATAGACATCAAAATAAAGGATTTAAAAATTCAGTGGTACAGGCCCGAAGCGATCACCCGACATTTGGTGAAATGCTGCTCTTTCTAGGTTACCAATTTCCAAATTGAAACAACCCCTTGGAATCAAACACAAAATAATCAGCGGACATAAATATGACGGAGATTTCGACGCATACGTTCTTTGCCTTATTACTAAATACTGTATTGCGAGAAAACTATGCGAAGTCTTGGGTAAATGTATTTATTTCTTACTTACAGTCTATATAATATAGTATTGTTTAAATCTCTAGAGTAAATCATATTCAACACAAATCCTGGACCTTGTGAATCGCGTTGGCAGCAATGTGGAGGCTATAAAAGAACTTTATGAAAAACCAAGCGTTCTTAAGACCCGGACCCTGTCCATGGTTATTGATCGTCAAACTCCCTCTAGAATTGGCAGCAAGGCTTTGGAGGACGAGAGCTCGAAAGTCGTCATACCCTCTATTGAACAGCTAGTAGGAGACGATGGAAATCTCGGACAGTATCTATCAAGTCAGGTAAGTCTTCCCAAAAAATTTTCAAAGATTAAATTTTTCAAAATAATCCATGTAGGGTAACCATGCTGTACTCAAATTTTTTGACTTAAGGGGGTATTACGGTTGGTTTTTTGAAGAAATGATGTTGATTTGGGAAGGAAATAAATTAGGGTAGAAAAGGTATACACATAAACCAGTTAGTCCGGTAGTAGGATCAGAGGCACCTTGTTGTGGTGGTGGACCATTTGGTAATTGTCTACTTATTATCTACTTCATATTTTAATAATCTTTAACAACCCCCAAATCCAATATTTTCCCAAGTTCCCAAAATTTTAAACATCTCCCCTCCTAAATTTTATACATTAAAAACATCCGAAAAATCTTCCAAAATTTCACAAATAATTATTGAACTAAGGACTGTAACTTAATTGAGTCATTTTCGGATTGAATGAAATCTTGGCTAGATGTTTAAGAAAAAGGGTGGAAATCAACGAACTGTACTGCTCCCTTAAGGCATAACGCCATGTAGGAAATGTCGAGTTACATTAGGGTCATGAAATCATGGTGTTAGCTTTGATAATAAACTGATTAGGGGGACTTGACAACAGAGGAACACAATAGTCTTGAAAAAAGAAGAATACAATGTTTTAATTCAAGAGAATTAAAACAGCATAACGTACATAATAGAATTGAGAACAAGCAATAGATGCAACAGATAAGATGATAGAAGTGATGTCTTGACAACCGAAAACACAGCAGGGTTGTCAGTAGAACAATACAGAGGACCTAACAATACAAAACCAAAATTGAACAACAAAATCCAATCGTAGAGAGCTGAACGAGGCTAAGTAAAGGTGGAGTACTCTTTCAAGTAACCTATTGCTTTATTATTTTTATTAATCTTCAGTTAGTGACATTTAAAAGCAACCCTTATACTTGGGACACTAGTGCCAGTGACATCAAATCTGTTGTTCTTGACTTTGAGCTGAAAGACGAAAATGGCCACAGAATCAATATCTACAACCTCGAGCAGGAGGTGGAACTTTTTCTATCTCCACCTAACCAAAATGTAGAAAAAGTGAAGGAATACTTCGTAAAGCCAAGCAACAACGGAACGATGCAGTTCCACAAGTTGGAATTTCCAGGAGCCGAGTATGCTATCTCCATCAGAATTGTTCCTATAGGTAATGAAACCCTTAAGCTATATTTACGGTACGCGCAGAGACCGACGCTCACGAATTACAGTTTTACAGCGACTGTTCCAGACTACAGCTCTTGCAATTATTCCGTGGAGAAAGGCTATACAAACTGTACTTCTGACATTTTTACGGTGACTGTCTCCTCTGCTACAACGGGACATACAGGGCCGCACTACCTGGGTGTAGCCAATGAAAGACTTTCCAATCAAGAAAAAAGCAATAGCAGCTCACGAGGTCAAATGAAGCGCGTAAGGCGAGATTGCTCGCATAAAGGTCGTCAAAAGAGATCCTGTGTAGGTGTGAAGGATCCCCCAACCACTCCTCCTCCAGTTCTGGTAATAACGCAACCATACAACGCAAGTACGGATGTAAATTACACTTTACAGGTGAGCATGGCGACATGTCAGTATTGGAATGTTACTGCGCAAGCGTGGACCACGGAGGGATGTAAGGTAGGTCATACAGGTCTTATTTGATAGCAAAGTCAAGTCTTATTTCATAACTAAATTCTTAAAATATTACCCTGGAAAATGTCGGATGAAAATTAATTTAACACGAGAATTATCTGAGGCATTAAAAAGCATAAAGCATGTTTTGAAGAAAGCCGTACAGCCCAAGCCTTTAATGGTTGTGGGAAAGAATAACAGTGCTGAATACTTACAAATGGTCGACAATTTAGATCCAGGTAACTTACTATCGCCACTTAGGTAGTACAAAACCACTGACAGTAAAATGGGGTGTTTAATAAAAACCCATTCTTGCTGTAATCTTTAACTCCGTGTTTGTTTTGTTTGAAACTAGGTTGGACCAGACTCTAGACCCAGAGCTTTACAGTGTCTGTGTAACCACTTATCGTCGTTTGGTGGAAACTTTCTTGTGGCTCCAAACCCAATAGACTTCGAATACGTGTTGAAACAGTTTCCTAACATCTTCGATTCTGGAAACGTGGTTGTCTTAGCAACCGTGTTGTCCATATTTGGTTTGTGGTTTATTGGGCTCCTTATTGCTAGACGAGCTGACGAAAAGGATGCATGTAAGGCAAGTTATTTGTCCACCTGGCCTACTTATCACATTCGATCAGATTTCAAGGGACGTATGTTTCCAAAGATCAGAGAACTTTCCAAAACATACCCGGTATTCGGGTAACTTCTGACTAATCACTGTTATTCTTTTTGTGTTCTTTTGACAGGCAGTTGAAAATCTTCGCCTTCAAATGGAAGGGGGACGCATGTTTGAGTTATCAGTGTATACTGGTATATGGAGAGGATCCGGTACATCAGCCAACGTCGCTATGATCATATACGGGGAGGAAACTCGCAGCGAAACTCTACATCTATTCGACAGATATAGCGACAAAAAGCTGTTTGCTAGAGCAAGCATCAACAACTTTTTGATTTCTCTACCAGATAATCTGCTGTCCCCGATCATGATCAAAATTTGGCATGACAACTCCGGTAATAACCCATCCTGGTACATCAGTCAAGTTGTAATGAGGGACCTGGAATCAGAAGAAAAATGGTTTTTTCTTTGCAATCGGTGGCTTGCAGTTGATAAAGAGGACGGAGAGGTCGAAGCTGACATACCACTCGCAAGTGAAAGAGATCTCTCCAAGTTCAAGTACAAGTTCTTCACTCGGGCGTCAAAGAGTTTAAGCGATAGCCATTTGTGGCTTTCTGTTGTGACCAGGCCACCTCATAGCCCATTTACACGTGCACAGAGACTTTCATGCTGTGTCTGCGTGTTGTTAACTGCGATGCTCGCAGGAGCAATGTTTTACCAGTTTGGTGAAAAACAAGAGGACACTCACAAGTTTGGTCCACTCAGATTCAGCTTAAACCAGCTTGTCATAGGCGTCCAAAGTGCTTTGATCGTTGTTCCTTTAAACTTACTGATTGCAACTATATTTCGAAACATCAAGATTTCAAACGACAAAGAACGGAAGTCACGTTATGCGCAAAATGAAGGCTCAAGTCCTAGCGCTACTAATTTAAATAAACGTCCTGGGTGTCTTCCACATTTCTTTGTATATATTGCCTGGTCACTTTGCATTCTTTCTTCGCTTGCAGCAGGGACATTCATCATATTCTATAGCGTTCAGTGGGGAAAAGAAATAGCTAACCAGTGGCTTACGTCCGCTCTAATCTCTGTTATCCAAGATATAGCAGTCATGCAGCCAATAAAAGTTATCGCTTTGGCTTTATTTCTTGCACTGATCCTCAAGAAACCACCCGAGGAAAAGACCGCACAATCTTTTCATGATTCCACTTTAAGCGATGACCAAAGCATTAAAGTTATAGCCCCGAAGGGAAACGAACTCACCAAAGCAAGAAAAACGAGGGAAAGCGTTGTAGAGACCGTCAGTACTCTTGCTGAGATCGTGATGTTTTTAGTGTTTGGCATTTGTCTCTTTCTGGTAGTGTATGGTAATCGAGGATACAGTCGTTACCGACTAACAGCCAGTCTCGAGAACGTTTTTAAGGAGTCATTTGAAGAGGTGAAGGGCCCTAGAAATGTTTGATAAAGCTCCTTATAATTAATAGTGTGACGGTGATATTTTCACTATGCTAGAGTAGAAGTGGCAAAAAGCGTGGAATGGAACTGAAAGGGTGGGAGAAGTATTCCAAAACGTTTGCTTCAGGCATCGGGAATTGCACACTGGGAAGGTCTTGTTGGTGGTCGCTAAAACAAAGCATTGCAGTTATTTCCGTTGCCCAAATGCCCAATGCGATATTGCTAATGACCAGTTGCCGAAGCAACCCTTGTTGAACTAGGTATGGATGTGGAAATAAAAAAATCAAGTACGAGACTAAAATTGCAGCGACTCAGCTACAAGCTGAAATTGAAGAAATTTTCTGAAAGTTTACCGATGCCTCTTTTATGGGCCACCAAAAAAAGTATTAATTTTCAGGGAATATTTGTGGCTTTTGTCTTCAAGGTTGATTCTACAGATGCATTCTGGGGTTGGATCGAGGAGTCATTTATTCCTGGAATTTATGACACTACGTGGTATAATGACCAAAGTTTTGTTGCTCCGGAAGGATTTCTAAGCACTCGAGAAGCATTCTTAGTGGGCATGCCTAGATTCAAGCAAACTAGAATTAAAGAAGGTAGGGTTTAGTAAGGAGATAGTTAGATAATTAACACAGACACTGATAAATAACGGATAGGCCATAAAATTTCTCTTCTTGATCTCAAAGCCTCGTCGCAATGATAGACTTTCTCCAGTGTCTCTGGCAGAAAAAAAATCCAATATTACCGCATTGTACCTTTTTGCTGCCGAAGCGTACATGTAAATAGCAAATTGTAAATATCTCATTTTCCGCTCCCCTCAGGGCTTTTCAGGGAAAATTGTAAATATCTCATTATCTACTCCACTCAAGGCTTTTCAGGGAAAATTTACAACCCTGGTTGGGGGACTTTTGTCCGACTTCTTTTGGCGCAGTTTACAAGTAATGGACGGAAGTAAAGAGTTATAAATACCCCCTTACGTGAATGTGATTTTGAGATAGACCACCACATCGTGGACAAAGTCCTGTGCTCCTTTGAACTGTTGTGCGTTCTTTAACGTCCCAAAGAATGTATTATGCGTGCACAGGTTGTGAGAAGGGGTCTACTGTTTATCGCCCTTATCCCAGAAAACTAGAAATTTCTCCTCATTCATTTGAAGGACCGGTGTATTGTTCCAGCTGGTGTTTGAAACAGCGGCCTCCCGCTCGACAGAACGTTGCCTGCGTGCAGACGTCCAGTTTCCTCACGCACACAGGCTAAGCAGAACGGCGCTTATCCAGCTAAGCATCTTGCAACCGTTAAGTAGAATCTCTTCGACGAGCCTAATTCACAGTCCCTGAAGCTTGTAGGGACGTGAATATCATGTTCATTTCTGTTCATTTCTTCTTTTAGTAAAAGCATGCAAGACTGCCAAAGTTTACTCGGAGGTAGAAGCCATTTTCGGGCGATGCATTCCACGATATTCACCACATAATGAAGACGATACACGTTTTAATCTACCTGGGTGGGTACCAGTGACGAATATCAGTAAATATCACTCTGTATATGAACTGCGGAGACTCTGCCCGAAGCCTTGGCGGTATAATACATCAGTGGAGCTTGATACTCTGTCATATTCCGGAAAGCATGCTAAGTATGAAGGTGGAGGATACATTGCTGATCTCGGCTACAATTCTCGAACAGCGTTTCGAGTTGTTCGTAACTTGGAAAGCAACGATTGGATTGATGAAAAGACCGCAGCTGTCTTAATAGAATTTACCGTTTTTCAGCCTTCGACGTCTTTGTTTAGCGTGGCAAAGCTTCTTTACGAAGTTATTCCTACTGGAAAACCAGAAACCCGAGCACGTTTTCACACGCTTTCCATATATGGCACTTCTGATCCAAGACTGCGTTCTCTCTTCGTTGCCTGTCAAATTATCCTGTTAATTTTAGTCGCTTATTTCCTTATACTCGAGGCTGTAAAGATTTATCGCCAAGGCTGCTCGTACTTTGTATCATTTTGGAACTGGATGAATTTGCTTCAACTTGTCTCAGCAATCATAACAATTGCATTCTTCTTTTTCAAGGAGAAGTATATTTCATCGTTTGTAAAACGAGTACAAGCGAACCCTTTCGAGACAGTGAGTGTTGACTACGCCCTCTTCTGGTCCGATCTGGAGCTACTTGTATTGTCAGTAGTTGTGTTCGTTGTCACCGTAAAATTTCTACGGCTAATTCGGTTCAACAGACACGTCTGTCAAATGGTTGCCTCCCTCAAGATTTCTTCCCCTAACGTGGCGTCCTATTCTGTTCTGTTTTTCATTAACCTGATCTCGTTTGCACTCCTTGGATATCTTGTGTTCGGGAATGACAATATATCGTACCATTCATTCATAGACGCGTTGGGCACCCTTATTCAAAAGTTCCTTGGAGATGAATTGTATTTCTATGAACTTCAGTACAGTAACCGTATCTTGGGTCCAACTTACATAATCAGCTTTATGCTCAGCATGACATTTATCCTCATCAACATGTTTTTGGCAATTCTAAACGACTCCTATGAAAGCGTCAGGGAACTTTCGGGCGGTAAATTTGCAGACGCAGAGCTTGGTGATTTCATCAAGGAGTACTACTTAACGAGAATCCATCGCTTGCATGAAATACTGAAGCGAAAGCTTGGAAATGTTGGCTTTAGACATAAACTATATGACAGGTCTAGAAACGAATCGAAATCACAGATAAAAGGAGACAGTGTTGGTAGTTTCACGTCATTACCTTCTGATTACCCTGCTATCGTTGAAACGTGGGATCCTGTAAACTCCTCATCTTCTAAGCTTGCCTTACTAGAAAATGAGAAGACTGCTAAGTGTGTAATCAGTACTGAAGCTATCTATGTTAATGAGGTAGCCATGGAGGGAGATCAACCTGATTTCCAAAGTAAGCCGCCCTCTGTCGCATCTGATGACGGTTCTAACGAAGAACTTTTAGATCTCTTGGGTGATTTACCCGAAGCTTTACTCGCGCCAACGATCGCTTCGCAAAAGACTGTGTCTAATGAAGATTTCATAGATCTGTTGGGAGACCTTCCTGAGTCCATGGTAGATGACGATGAGACAATCGATAATGTTCGCAAGCGGCTTGCTGATGTTGGTGCAGTTGTGAGGCTCAACAAAAATACCCTCAGAAGATTTTCAACGACCGGAGACAAATACATTGTGCAGACGAATGTTCAGATGATGGGACCGTCGGTTGCTTTAACCTTAAGACCAAGGCTAGAAAGTAAACCACTTGTAATCCCGAAATGACTGACTACAGTTACATTTTTGGTCTTGTTGAAAATACAATGTAATTTGCGAAGGTCATAATATTTAATATTAATATCTTAAGAACTTGATTATGTTCAACTCAAGATATATTTAAAATGGATGTGTAGGTTCAATTACGTTATGGAAGTAATCTCAATTCTTTCCTATCTGTTCATTGCAAACGTCACCTATTAACAGTTTTCACGCAATAATGAAATAACTTTTAGTAAGGCCAGATCACTCTGAGGAGGGATTAAAAATATGTGAAAAGCAGCAAGAAAACTTACTGACTGTCACATTGTATCTTGCTGAGGTGTCCCACTAAGAAGAACCATGCTCCCGTGCATATTATTTCAGAAAACACGCAACGTGGTTTTTAATCTTTTTGTTCTGTTATTTTGGGAAATTCTGGTCTAAGGAGTTTTTGCCGGTTTCCCAAATTGTTGGGCTATATAGGTGGATATGGGAATTTACCTGATTTCCAGTCATGTCTTTGGGGGTATTTTTCCAGCTAAATACCTTCACTTACAGTTGCGCCGAAACGTTTTCTCTGTAGACTACGAGCAGTCCCTTATCAGGGATAGTTGAGAGGGCGAAAAAAGCAAACACGCGTGAAAATTGTCACGCGGGAAAAAGCAGAAATTGTTTTAAGGAGCTTATTTTCTATCTTCTCTCCGCGAATTTCTCCCTCTCGGGTGGCGATTTTCGTGTGCATTCGCGTATTTCGCTCGCTCGTAGTCTATTTCCCTCGCATTTCCATGAATTTGGACGACCAGACAAGGAGCCTATGCTCTGGCAGTTAAAGAAAACAGCTGTTAACTCACAGTTTACCCAGTTGACCGAGTTAGATCTCTGCATGTTACTAGGATAGAGACCTAATAGCCGTTCCCTTGGTTTAGCGAAATCTGTTATGACCATCGGTTTATCAATCAACAGATAGTCGTACTCGAAAAACCTGCTTGAGTAGACCAGATTCTAGAAGTTTGGGCTGCGGCGACTTCAAAGACTTAACGCGATTCTGGCAGAGCCTCCTTTTATCTCCTCACTGAAGAAGGCAAATAGAGGCTCTGCTCGCAGGGCGCCAATTATAGTGGATAATAGAATGATTAAGACGATAGGAAAGGATAGTTTGAAAAAAAAAAACATTCTTTTTTGCCCTCTTTTAATTAGACCTAGGATCTTGTTGGCCTTATTCGATATTCTATCGTTATAGTGTCCAAGACAGACTACAATTGGTTAGATGTTAGCTCCAGGATATTATTATCTTAGTGTAAGTCAGAGTGAATAGGTGTTTTCCTTTTAGTAATTTGTATTAGTTTATATTTCTTCACGTTAAACTCCATGAGGTTTTGTTGACTCCATGAATATAAATTGTTGAGATCTGACTGAAATACGGAATGATCAGCTGGACAGTTTATAATCCTGGATGTTTTGCAGTCGTCAGCATATAATGACAGACAGTTTCCAGGTATTACTACTTCAGGCAAATCACTAATAAAAATTACAAAGAACAAAGGGCCCAATAAGGAGCAATGACGTACGCCCGATGGAATAGCACACTATGTAGAACTCATTCCTTCAATGACTACTCTCTGTTCTCGGTCGGTGAGATAATCCTTACACCAATTCAAAAGCGCACTGGATCGGAGATACCAAAATCACACCAATTATGCAGCAGGGTATTATGTGCCACTCTGTCAAAAGCCTTTTCAAAGTCCAGGCAAACAACGTCCACCTGTTTGCCCTCATCTAAGGTCTTTGACCATTGATGGTGTGACAGAACTAACTGAGTAGCACATGAACGTCCCCTCACAAACCTAAGCTTCCAATCTGTCAGATAGGGAGCCACATGCGAATATACAGCATTATACACAATCCTCTCTTGACATTTACTCGGAATGGGTAGTAATGAACCTGCAAGACGCTTAAGTGTCATATTTCTTTAATGATTTTACGGTAAAACCCATGTGTGTCATCATCTGTTGTTAATGACCTATGATCTCAAATTTACGCTCCTCTGAGAACGCGTCCAGTATACGATGGCTGTTCAGAATAAGGGCGTTACAACACAGGTAGCCCAAGCTCGAAATATGAGCATCGGCGAGCATCGGCATTGTTGCGTAACATTCAAAATATAAGAATGTGTATGGGAGAAAAAACCTATTGTTTTTGTAACCAACGAAAATGAAAGGATTTCAATAAAAACCAGTTAGAGAGAAAACCGTTTACATAAAAACCCATAAAACGGCCATAAATCGGCCCGTGGACCACACAGCAGAGATTTAAGACACATTTTAAGTAAGGTAAGCTGTTTTTTATTGACAAAAAACAGAATTTCCGAAGACTTCCGGACGTTGCCGAAAATGTCTGCAGATGTTCCCGAAGACATTTGAGCACTTCCGAAGCTACTTAAAAGACGACACTTTTAGCGTGCTTTGATATGATTTCGTTAGAACACAAAAAAGGACACAAAGTCATCATGTGTTAAGAACAATTTGTCCGGATTTGTTTGTCAGGCGTGAGAAATTGTCCTTGATGCGTGAGATCGATGTCTTTAGTCCACAGGCGTAACCGCTGAAACTTAATTGTTAACAAACATTGCGCAACTTTTACAAAACTCTTTTGAGCGGACACTAGCCTGCGAGCAAGCTCTCCTATTTGGGCAAGCGAAGAGAGCCTCGCGAGAAGGTCCCGAAGGTGTCCGTTTAATAGAGGTTTCATTGTATTCTGAAGGTATAAATTTTGATTGGCTTAATGGTTGGCAATGTTGGACTCTGGCCAGCAAAAACGTTTGAGTGGAGGAGAGTAACACAAGACTTGAGAAAAGCTAAGTGCCACTTGAAATGCTTGCATTGGTGGCATCTGAGTTCTCGAATTTAGCAAAAATATAATAATTCTTTATTGATAAATAAGTACACAAAGCACAAGTTAACGATAATAAGATGCCAAAGCCAGAGGCTTATATGGCGTAGGTCAGAGAGTTACAATGTGCTGCTAAGTTACAATGAGAATAAAAATTAATAAGTTCAAAAGTTACAGAGAAAAGGCAAACTATTACAACATATAAAGAATTATTACTGCTTATAAAGCAAAATAAACATAACAATTAATGATAGTGTGCAAAAAGTAATAAAGAAAAGAATTTGAAGGGAGAAAAAAAAATAAAATGAAAATAATAATAATAATAATAATAAAGAAATTGAGTTCAACCTAGTTTAAACTTATAATGATTGAAAATGACCTCTCAGTTTATGTTTATAACTAGAAAGAGTAAGTGAATTACGAAGTGAGAGAAGAATGCCATTCCAAATTTGAGGACGCAGTACCCGAAGAGAAAAAGAATATTTGTGAGTATGAACATGTAAGTTGTCTTTTTGCCTGGTGAGATATTGATGACAATCATAGTTAAGAACGAAAAGAGATGAAAGAGGAGACGGCAAGAGCTTCTGCATGTGAAGGAAAACAAAGCAAGAAACTTGGTACTTATAAATATTAAATATGTTGAGTATTTTGCATTGTTAAAGAGCGAGTAAGTGTGTGCACGTGGTGGAGAATGAGTAATGATTCTTAAAGCTTTACTCTGGAGACGGAAAAGGGGTTGTAAATGAAAAGAGTATGTGGATGCCCAAATAATAGAACAGTATTGAAGATATGGGAGTATTAAAGAGTTGTATAATGTGCAAAGAGTATTAGAAAGGAAAAACTGTCGTGATTTGATAATAATCCCAGTGGATTTGGCAATTTTGGAAGAAATCGCTTTTATATGAGCCTGCCATGAGCGGTTTTGATGGATGATAACACCTAAGAATTTTGTGTGTTCCACTCTATTAATACTATTCTTATCAATGTTAATAGAAAGACCATCAAGATTTATTTTCTTTATTGCAGGGTGAAACAAAATAAACTTAGTCTTGTCGGGATGCAAAGTTAACTTGTTAGCTTTGAACCAGGTAGCCACAAAAGAAAGTTCATGGTTCACAATTTTATTTAGTTCAGAGATATTTTTGTGTTGAAAGAAAATGTTAGTGTCGTCTGCAAAAAGGATAAATGAGAGATAACAAGAATCGCCGAAAGGCGATTTTTAACTGGGCTGCAAAGGGGCTATTTTTCTGAGGGGAGGGGGCGGCTATACACACTCAGGCTACCATAAAACCTTGTCGGCAACCATTGCATGCAACAGAATCTTATGTGAGACTGAAACATAAACTCACTCAGAACATTGTACCCTTTTGAAAGACTTTCGTAACCAAAAAAAGAGTAGCATTTTTAAGGGGGGGCTGTATAATAACTTTTAAATTCCACCATTATGAATAAAAATAAACAAGTTAGCCATTAATTCTAAACAGGAAACAATTTGCATTATTTCCACGCACCCCTCCCTCAATCCCTCTGTGCCCCAAAATATAGCGTGACAGTATAACGTGACTAATTTGACGTAACCGGAAATTCCAAAAATTGTTGTCCTTCTACGAGCATAAAATGCGACAGACTGAGCTGATTTACACTAGACAGAAATATTGTATTGTAGGAAAACCAGAAGTATACTAAAACAGACAGTTAACTGCCCATTGATCCCGCCTGATCCAGGGTCCTGACTGACTGCACGGAGACTTTACTGTGCTTTTCACAAACATGCGAACTCTAAAGTTCAAAAGTCACCTTCACAATTGTGTTTATCGCTGCCGTCAATCATAATTACGATCACAAGCAACGAACCTTGAAACTGAGAAACACACAAAACGGATCGAAATCCACAAATCACAAACCATGACCTTTTGAACCCGTGAAGTAAAGTTTTGTTTCCTAAGAGGTCCGTTAAGATGATTGACAGCAGCGAAAAACGCAATCGTCGGTTGGGTTGTGAACTCCAGAATTCGCATGTTTGTGAAAAGTGCGATCCTAATTTGCGGTCCACAGTCTACATGAAAACGCACTATTTTTTCCACAAGATGAAAAGTATTCAGTTTTAAGATTTTCCTCACGGTATTTTTCTCTAACTTAACGGAATAAAATCCTTTGCATTTTGAGACCTAAAAAAGTTTAAAGATTTCTCGCTCGTATGTTGCGTTCACCAGCACGCACTTCAAACAATGTAAATAGATGAAACGATCGATAACATATTTTTTACCTGATACCGATGTGAGTTAAAAATTCGCTCCAGTTCTGTTTGTCTCACCCAAGACTAACTTTTCTTCATGGAAACTATGCCGCTTTATAACTCGTGCGAGGTTTTTGTGCCAGCTAAACAATATGGAAACACTATTCACAGTGACTCCTTGGATATTAAAAAGACTGAACGTGACGCACTATTATGCCTTTGTTTACTTCTGATCACATCTTCAAGCGAAGTCTCTCTGTAGCCAACGCACCGGCAAAAATATAAGTCGTAAAAGAGTTTTAATTCAACTGGAACAACTCGAACTCTTAACCTTATTTTACATGATGTTGCCAGTGGTTTCTAGGATAAAGTAACAAACATAATACATTAAGAGCGGAACGACTAATTACAACAATGGAAATAACGTAGGAAATACAGATAACATAGGAAATACGAGATAAACGAAGAAAGAGGACATTACCTGACGATTTGGGAATACGGCGAACGAAGTAAGATAAAGAACGTAACGTAGTTGTAACAGCTAGCGAACTCGAGCAAGATACTTTACGATTTGCATAACCGGCGCGAAAGTCGAATTACTTATACGTAAACACGCGGACTGGGACTAGGCGGGGGATTGGTTACTACACTCTCTTTTCAAGCGATTCACCTCAATGCACAATAATTGACCCTTATATTAGTTAAAATCCTATGGTTCATTTATATTAATGCTGTTTTTGCCCCTCACATTGATTGTGTTCGTTCGTATTCAAAACACCTTTACGAAAATAACGGTCGTATAAGTCATGTGTGTTATGTTTCGAGATAAATGGATTATACGCTTTTTTAAGTTTCCATTTTGCGGTGACTTCAGTTTACATCTCCATAAAATGGTAAAAGAAATATCAAGAAAGATCACGAGAGCTGAAAATTTTCAAAGGCATGTTTCTGAAACTCGCTAATGCTGACATCAATATAGCGTGCTTGCTGAATGGGCGAAAACACAGAATTGTGATCACAAGGTCTTGTACAAATTTAATGACAAAAGCTTAGCAAGATACAGATACAAACAAAAGCAAACCCCCTGAAACCTCGACGTGGGCTACACTTGTATGCTCTACTCAGTCACTAAACCTTGTCAGTAATAGCTCCTATTTTCCTCAAGTCGCTCTCTGTGAAGCTCCCGGGTGGGATGTCCCGGAGAAGCTTTAAACTTGTATGCGAAATTCTCAGAGTTCCTATTTTTGTCCGTGTCTTCTTTATCCTCAGTATCCGAAATTTAGATCTCCAAAGTGGCGTATGTTGCATTAAATAGAAGGAAATATTTAAATGAAAAGCCAATCTTCTAACATGGCAAAGTTGTCACGTCCCTCGCTTATGGACGTGCCTCACATCAGGATTCATCTGCCATTCATCGGCAACTGAGTTGTTCGCTTCATTGACTATGACGGCTTACAATCAAGTCTTCAGCCATAGTGTCGTCAACTGGTGAAATACTTTGCTCATAAATTGTGCTTCTTAATTGCTCATGTACTACATCGATCGATAGTTCACGAAGCAGCCACGGCGTTCCAAACCTGACGCTCACAGTCATCCTTTCAGTCTTTTAGTGTGAACCTACCGTTAACGGCGTGTTGGTTTGAATGCAACGCGAGCATTTCTCTGAGTTTCCCAGCGCCAACATCATCTAACTGACTTAAACTCGAACAATAAAAAAATTATAGAGTTACTCCCATGGTCGAATAGCTTCGAACAACGCAAATAGCCTTCTTCAGGTTCGCAACGCCTTGGGGTTTTTCAGGGGGAGCGCAGACAAGGTACAAAAAGTATCCGTGCAAGGGTTCATGCAAGAGAAAACCCTATGAAACCATTTGTGAGAACATCGTTTCTACGTACCAGACCCTCGTGTTTTCCCTCCCCCGGATGACCACTTTGTGACACCGACGACCGAAAACCCATTTTATGACTGGGTTTGCCGGGCAGCCCAGTAATTAAAGCATGAAAAAATGTCATTAATGTATATAAGAAATAAAAGTGCACAGAACCCTGAGGAACACCACATTTAATTGGAAGCAGTGGAGATTTACAGGAATCAATTTGAACATATTGAGAGCGAGAGAGGAGATAACGGATTTAATTAAGGACAAGGCTTGTTTTAGTGATGAACATATAGAAGACAATTTATCATGGTAGTACTTTTTTTCTTTTTTTCCTTTTTTTGTAATTAGTGTGGCAAATAAAATAAAATAAAAAATAAATAAATAAATAGATAGTTGTATTTGTTACGGAATTTGGTATATATAGCTTTGTTAGCTGGTGTAGGATTATTACAAAATTGTTTATAGAGAGCATACTTCCTACGACTGGAGTTTTGGAGCCCTGAGGTAAACCAAGGTTTAGGTTTTGAATTTTCTTTGACACTGATAATCTTAACAGGAAAGCATGTTTCATAGATTGGATAAAGACAGTCCATAAAAGAATTGTACAATGCATTTGAAGAGGAAGATTGCGAGAAATCCCAATCACTAGAACAAAGATGGGAACGAAAATTTTCAATGTTATCAGTAGTTATAGGACGTTTATGATAAACTGAAGATTTAGTTTTAGGTTTAAGGGAACAATTAGTGATCTGAAATATAGGTAAGTGATCAGAAATGTCAGACCAAAGGATACCACTAAATTTGTGATTATCAAGGTCATTGGAGAAGATGTTATCGATCAAAGAAGCTGAATGATACGTGATCCTTGTTGGTTTAGAGATAAGAGGATAGAAACCATTGGAATACATGAGATCAATGAAATCATTAGTAGGGACATGTGAGTCAGCGTTAAGAATATTGATGTTAATGTCACCAAAAAGGAAACATAATTTATTCTCAAAGCCAATTTTAGCAAGGACTTGTTTAATTTCATCATTAAAGATTTCAGTCTGAACGTTAGGGGGTTTGTATAAACAGCCCAAGATGACATTTTTCTCATTATTTGTTGGACAATTTCAACAAAAACAGATTCAAGGACACAATTCATAGATTCAAGGTCACACCTTTTCTTGTATTCATAAGTATCACAAAGAAATATGCCAACACCACTTCCTGATCCAACAGGTCTGGGTTTAGAAGTAAAATGGTAACCAGGGATACTATACAAATCATTAGAAGTGGTGTCTAGCCAGGCTTCAGAGAGGCCAATGGCTGAGAAAGATGTATTTAGGGTGGAGAGGTATTCCTCTAGGTCAACAGAGTATTTTTTAAAGCTGCGTATATTCAAGTGAAATAATGAGAAGCAGTTGGAGTTAGAGGAGTCAAAGAACAGATTATTGAACTGTCTACTGTTCATATAAGTACATCTAGACAGTAAGTTAGAAGTTGATGAGAGCATATTGATGTCTGGATCAAGGTCAGAGTTGTGAAGAAGTTGATAAGTATCAGGGTCTTCCTAGAACGGATTAAAATATTTAGTTCCCAAATGAGAGCCGTCAAAATTGGCAGAAGATTGAAGATCTAACAAGGCAAAATAGAAATCGGTATCACTATCAAAATGATTAAAAGGAAATGTGTCAGAGAGGTAGCTAGGACAATACCAGTCATCATGAGAATGCGTCAAGTCATTATATTCTGAAAGAGAAAGTGGGGTACATTTCAGATGTGTCCATAAGTGACACATATTGCAAATTTAATGTTTAATTTACATTATATGTGCCAAATTTCGCATCAAAAATATACAAATAGGTTTCATAGTTAATCATTAATAACCATTTAAATGACAACTGACAAAAAGCCTAAAATTTAACTGACAACTGAAAAATGGCCGAAATTTTAAATGACAACTGACATTTTTAACCCGCACCCCATCCAAACCCTCAATATCGTTTGTTTTGACAGGGAGATTGTGAAAACATAAAATGTATTAACACATTAACTCTTGCGTACGGCTTCTATGAAGAGCATAGTGTGAAATGCTTTGATCTTCCCGTCACATTTATTTGCTGTGTATTTAGAGTTGATGGCAAGTATTTCTGTTTGCAAACCAGCCAAATGATTTAGAATTCTCCTTAACGTATTCGACAGGTTTGCATTTTTTTTACACGAAGGGTATATTCTCGCTTGTCTTCTCGAGATATTAACCCTGCTTTTGGTCGCTTCTGTTTTTCATGGCTAAATGAGACGACTAGAGGTCGCTTAAACTGGAAATGATTAAACCCTTCGTTAAGGTTCTCTTTTTCCAAGAAATGGTAATTGCTTGTTAATTGATCGGAACTAATGTCAAATTTTCTTTGACCCAGAACCATCTTCTTGTTTCGTCCTCGTTGGCTTTCTCTCGATTTACTTGGAGGCAAATATTTTTCACGCGCGCCTCATTACGGGAAATTTGATCCCGACATGCTTATGTCAGTTTAACACGCTACCTTGTCAAAAAAAAAAAATGATAAAAAGAAAGAAAGAAGGTCTGAAAGAAAGAAAAAGAAGAGTTCCTATTCCTTTTCTAGATATTCAGATTTGACAGAATTCGCTCAATTGTCGACGAGTGAAAATTAATCACCATTTCTCTTGTGGTGGAAACTATGATTCAGTAGTTTTTCACCATGACAAAGGCTAAATGTCCCCGAGAAGAGACTTGACAGAATGAAAATGGGCAACTGACGTAAGAAGGGATGTGTTACCAATTAAGTGTTTTGACAGATCAAAACCCCCAAATTACAATAACACAAGGACAAGGTGGAAGTTGGGGCCAAATTAAACGCTTTAATCGTAACTGGCTGAAATACAACAGCATGAAAGGAATAACCTGAAACCCAAGGGGAAAGAATGTGGAAGTGGAAGGAAAAAAAAATTGAAATGAAAAAGGGGGGAAAATTAACGAAGCGATATAAGAGCAAGCCTGGAAGAAATGGAGTGTAAAGTGTCAAGTAAAGTGGCAAGGGGAAACCTTGAGATAAATTAAACAGGCGCCGCTTCGCTAATCCCCTGCGCTTTAATCAACTCAGTAGAAGCGACACAATTGGAAGCAAAAGTAGCACGAAAACTCCGGGAAAGAAAAAAACCTGGGTTAAGACCTACAGAAACTACGCAAGCTTTGAAAAACCGATTGAAATGCGCCGCGAGGGTAGGCCGAAGGCTGGCACCTTGCGAAAGAACAAACAGAGGCGCTGGCACGGAGCGTAAATAACGAGACAATGCAATAAGGGGGCACAAAACCGAATTAGGAACAAATGGTAAAGGAATCTCAAGAAAGAACTGACGAAAATGAATAGTTTTGCTACTGTAAACTTGCAAAATTGCGCCAGTGGGTGTGAAGGAAACATCCTTGCGCCGAAGAAAATAATTGCTGTGGATAAAAGATCATCCAAAAGAATATGGCACCAAATTAGAAATGCGGAGAAAGGAAAAAAAGGCAACTGGAAAAGCAGCATGCGTGCAAACATAAAGCATACAAGACAAATTAAAATGCCTTAAAGCATTCAAAAGAATATCAATAGTGACACTGCACATGTCACGACGAAGCCCACGCTTGGTAAAAAAAACATCTTAATCGTGCATGAAAGAGATGTTGGCACCCAGAGACTGGTTCATTAACATAAGTCAATAAAGAACTATAACACCGAAGAGACTTAGAATGAAAAACCAAGTACGTTAAAAACGATTCTTTCGAAACAGGAAGCGGGGCGGAAACTGTAATCGCGCCAACACATTATCACCCGGCATGTGCAATCGATAAAACCGATAATCGATAACATTCGATAACAATCGATAAAAATTAGTAAATTGTATCGGAAATCGATTAAAATCGATAAAAGGACACGTTGTGAGTAATCGATAATTATCGATTTTTAAATTAATGTTATCGATTTTATCGAATTTCTAAAATGTAAATATGGAAATATGGTCACCAGAATCTGTTTTTAAAATAGTGTGCAACGGACAGTCAGAAGTCCTTATTCTTGGCATTGTTTTGAATTTTTAGAAGACGAAAGGGAACCGGTCCAGACGCCAAAAGCCATAGCGGATGGTGTCATTGCCTGGCTAAAGAAGAATAGCGTAAGCCAGGCATTATTTGCTGAGAAAATTTTAAGCAGAAAGCAGTCAACACTCTCTGACGTTTTAAGACAGCCGCCGGCCGAGCTACCAAAAGGCCAAGGCAAATGGATCTACGAGAAAATGGAGAATTTTCTCAATGACAAACAGGAGAAGCATCGATTACTCGATAAAATCGATATCGTTAAATACGCGGAAGACTGTGAGTATCGATTTCTATCGATTGATCGATAAAATCGATATCGATTAATTAAAAATTATCGATTGATATCGATTTATCGAACGGTTTTCCGATATCGGTTTTTATCGATTGGTCATACCGGGATTATCACCAGCTACGCAGGCTAGCACTATATATGAATAATTTTTTTGGACCTTTTTTTCGCCTATGCATGTTTTAAGTTATATATTAGTATTAAAAGTATACAGAAAACTTCTCTCGACGTCCATCACTGTCGTTAATTTAGCATTTGAATACATTCCCAATGTCTTATAGGTGACGCTTATCTAGTAAGTATTTATTGTCATATTATGCCTTACTAAATGTTAATCAAGAGCGCGGAAAGCTTAATAGTCACTAGTTTTTGTGGTGAACAGTATAAGATCGATCGGGGTAATTTATCCCGAAATTTAGAGTTATCCTTTCAATATTTATGTTTTGCTGCCCAAACATGTAAGCTATTTCGAAACATTATTTCAAACATATTGGTTATTTTGAAACATCTGTTCCTTCTAGGTATTTCGTGAGTATGACTTGGGTCTGCTTTATGCTTGTGATTATTTGTCAGTGCTTTCGTATGGTTGAGCTTGGGCCTCTTGGTAAGTTACTTCGTTTTCTTGTCTTTCTTTTGCGTCCCTCTTATAGTAATATACTGTTACAAAGCAGCGTCAACGTTCAGGGGCACCCAACGAGAATATAGTTCAAAACCACTTAAACATAGCATTGTTAAACGTATTTTAGTATTTAAACGGTAGATATAGGCATGTCTTTATCCCCTAAAAATTTTTCATCCGTTCGGATTTCCTAGCTGAAAGTCTAATGATCCGAAAATTATAGGGATCAAAACTTACCTTTTCGAAAATTCCAGCCAGAAAAAAGGCTCCCGAAAATTCTAGGTGACCTATTTAGGGTAAAACTCCGTTAAAAATAGGCAATTATACCATTATTTAGATGTTCGAAAATCGTAGGAGAGGCAGGCAAGCAAGAAATTTTACAACAAATGTTCCGAAAATTGTAGATCTCAAATCGTCTTCCGAACAGATATTTTCCGAAAATTGTCGTTGGGTGCCCCTGCTACGTTTTAACCCATAATTTATACACTTCAAGTTATAGCATCAATTCTAATTCAGATGGCATAATTCTTCGAAGAGGAAATGAATTTGCGGTGTGTACACAAATTGATAATCACCGTTGAACGGGCGCCTGCTTTTACCTCTTGATCGTCGTTGGTCTTGGTCAGTCAAGGAATAGTTTAGCCAGAGGTGGCCCTTTTAATTAATTCGGCTTTTTTAAGGATAAAAACTGGTTAAAGAAATTAAGTTGATAAGACCTGTCAAAAGAATTGAAATTATTAAAAGAATATTTTATCTCCGTTTAAGGACGTTAAGCAGCAGTTTGGGTCACGCTCAGTTCTGTGCAACGCATTTTCAAACCGCAACGAACAGATGAATTTAAAATGATTTCTTTCCCTTAATACATGTACAATTATTTATGGCCATTGAATTTCTTGCCGTCATGACGCTCCAGATCTCTGGTGCCGTACGATGGACCAGACTTCCCTTATACCAGTCCTCTTGGTAATGGGCTGTGCAACGGTTGCCTTGCATTTTTGTACATTTTTCTGCCTTTCTCTCCACATATTTGCACTGAAGCAGATAGCTGAAATTAGTAGTTCTCGTGCTGGGCTTTGAAACCCAATTTGTATGCGCTGTGCATCACTGTGGTTGTTGTACTATAACAACTATGGTATTAGCGCTAAATATTACTTTACACACACTGTAGATTAACCAGCGAGGAGGACATGGTCAAGACTTCGTGATATAAATTTAAAGTGGCCCATCAAGATCTCTGGCCAAATTGGCAGCTTATACAACATAAAGGAAGAACAAGTCCTTTATTATGCTTGCAAGAGCAACGCGTGTGTCTCCAATTAAACGCCAGGTTATAATGTAGGATTTAGTATTGGCGTTTCTAAGGGATATAAGAGACATATTTCCCTGATTGGGAGCAAGGTTGGCGCAGTGGTGAGAGCACTCGCTTCCCACCAATGTGAAGAACAGTCGTTTGCAAATATCGCCCAGAGTAGTCCAGACAAAATGTCGTTTAACATGAAACTAATCCCAACAGAGAGGCAAGTCACTTAATTGTGAGATCGCTACTTAACAGGGTGATAGTTTGAAGGGCTCGGCGGCACCCCTATAACTAAACTTCCCTTGAATGCTTCCCCCCCTCTCCCTTCCCCGAGGATCGCGTGCACTTTGTAGAAAAAGAGGTCTTTTTTGCCGATGGACGAAAAACTGGCTAAGGCGCAGTTCTCACAAATGAAATTCACAGATAGAGAGTATATAAACACTTTTAGAACTACACCACAGAGCAATTATTAAACTACTAATAAAATTACTTTTAACTACCAAAAAATGTAGAGCTGCCGAAGGAAATACCAACTAAACACCCAAATAGACTAAAAAGAAGAAGCTTTTAAAATAAAAGGAACAGTCACAAAACGTGATGCAACGTTGAGTATTTTTCCTCTATTTCACTTTCACCAGAGTCGACCAGGTGTAATGAAAAGCGCAGAGCTTTACGAAATAGAAAAACTCAAAGAGATGGAGTCTTTAGTAGAATATCTATTTACTCGCACTGTAAAGGGAGGAGTGGCATTATTCGAAAGGAGGTGGCGCGAGACGCATAAAAACGCTGAAAAAATCACAGTTTTCGATCCCACATATCGCGTCCAATGTGTAAACACAATTACCCCACAAAGCTGTAGATTAGAGAAAATAAAGGAATAGGTAAATGCAAAGCAGTTTGTACTGATACAAGGAGCCATCGTTCGTTGCAATCAAGGTGCAAAACACTTTGCCAGATGTTTCTACACATTTAGTCGGCGTTTTTTTTAACTAAGTAAATTTCATTAAAGATGTTCCAAGGTTCATTTTGAAAACACACACACACACAATTATCAGATCTTTTGTCGTAACCTGTGATTTTGCTGAAACTGGGTTACCTGCGGTCAAAGTTAAAACTCCTTGGTGACCAATTTGTCCATGTTACACCAAACGGTTCTCTTGGCGGTATGGAATTTTTGGTTTGTTGTTAAAGACAAAAATTGTTCTTTTTGCTACCCTGTTTAAGAGTTAAGACTTAAGAGTTGAGAGACGTACTTTAACGACTGTGATTCTTTTTTTTTTCGCATAACAATTTGATTGCTTTTACACTAACATCATGGAACTACATCACATCTTTTTTTGAAAGCAAATTGTTGGTACTATCCATGTACACCGCGCATTGCCAACCCTCTAACTGTTCTTAATGCTTTCGGTGCAAAAAGTCACCCTGTTCGAGACACGAATTAGTAAAACTGTACATTTACCTTGTTTAAGACTCAAGAACGTGAAAACCATACCCTATTTAGCGGCACATACCTGCCTAGGCCAAATAAGGTAGTTCCCCACCCTGGGAAGGGATCCTGCACGTTTGAAAAATAATTGCAGTGGTTATATGTACGAGAGTAGTCTGTAACTCATGTCGAAGGGCTAACTTAGCCGCTAGCTCATCTCTTTTTACGAAACCCGCATTGTAGTGTTTCTCTTCGGATGACCGTTGCATAACACTTTATCGGACAGTTAACCCTATGGTTGGAGTGCTATGCTTGGGGAGTTTCTATCACCCCATAGACTCTTCCAAAAATTTTGTTTTTTTGGCTAGTAGACCCACTAAACTTCCAGCAAAGGTCAGGGTTGGCATGAAGCACTGTTGTGAGTGACGACTGATAGAAGAACGTTTATGGGCTGCCTATGGTAAAGTCATAGTCATATGGCAAAGTCCACTTCGTAGTCAGGTCAATGCAGAAAGACAAGATGGCGGAAGGATTACTCCGAATCGAAGGAGTTGCGTATTTCGTCCCCACTGCGATGGTGCTCCCCGACCTTTTGATTATTGAGGGGAGGGGATGGGAGAGTCACTTCGGATAAAAATTCTGGCAAACAGACTTACAACGAAAACATTATTCTTGCGTACAGGTGTAAGTCCTATATTTAAGCTAGCCTGTTGCAGGCGTTCAGATAGTAGAGCGCGGGAGAAAAATTCACGAAGAGAAAAAAACGAAAACAAGGAACAACTTGAAACAGTGCGAGCACAAAGAGTGTTCTTTAGGCCCCGTCTACAGGTATCTGATTTTGTTTGAAAACGGAGGTATTTTTCTCCGGTTTGGCCCACCGTCCACACGGATTCTGTGTAAACTGTCACCGAAAACGCCTCTTTTCAAAAACGGTTAGTTCTCCTCGTCCCCACTTCAAGTCACAAGACACCTTCCAAACCCGCTTCGAAATGAGTTTACCATTCACTGGAAGCCGAGACAAGTGATTTTGAATTTCCTTTTTGCCGTGTACTCTTGTTCTTGAATACAGCCACAGTAGTCTCTCCTATATTTAAATTGATTTACCGGTACATCTCTATCTATTTCTTAATATGTATCTATTTCTCGATATTGGAGTAGTTATGCACTCACCATGAATGATTAGACCACTGCCTCCCAATACACGCCTAGTAAAGTGGGCTTCCTTGCTTGGGTGAACGACACCTGTTATTCAGGCTATATATTTTTGAAACGGTACTGGCATTTTTTATTAGTGTTTTTTTTTTAGTAAAAAATGCATTATTTATTTCCCGTTAAACAGTCCCAACGAACAGCACTGTTGTCACACAAGGAGAGATATTTAGTTCACGCGCGTCGTGGCCAACGACCGGTACACAACAGGAAATGAACCATTTGTCGACAGCAGCTCCGAAAGCGCTTCAGGTAAGAAGAAGTGCTTTCCATTCAACAAAAAATTCCTGAAATTTCGGTTCGTACATCAAATGGAACGGGTCATTTGGGTTTGCTCCGACCTAAATATTGGGGACCAGCGTCGAAGGTAGTCCACTTTGACCGAAATTTCAAACCGAAATTTTTGTTGAATTGAAAGCGCCCAAGAACTGCCACTATAGTAGCAGTGGCAACCAGTTTTTATGCTAAGCAACTGGAACACACATCTCTTCTGCTTTTATCTGTCAAGCATTTGCCAACAGCAGCGACCTTGGAAAGGCCTCAGGTAACAAGGACTTCCATCATGATAGCAGGTTCGATAAGAGGTAACTCTAAGAAATTGGGACACAAATCTCCACTGATGTCGTCCACTAAGGAACTATCAACTTATTCAAGGTCATCGGCCATGGCAACCCCTCATTTAACAAGCTCTTCCAAGGAAACCTTTTTTTCAGCTTATTCTACAACCAAACTGTTGAGAAAAGCGACTTCGTCTCCCCTGTCGAGCCGCGTTGCCGGGGATACAGGAAAACTAGCATCATCTGTTGCCACAGCAACAGGTAAGGATAAAAGGATATAAACGGCCGGAGCATAACCGGCGCGATTTGCACACGTTTTTAAGCACGGCACATGTTAGCAGTTCCGTGTGGTATTTGCAAAAAACCTCTGTATGTATGTGTTACGGTTCCAATTTCTGATTTTGGGTTAAAATGTTTGAACCTCGGTCGATTCTCAATTTCTTTTGTCTCCTAGGGCGAGGAGGCAAAGGAAATTGAGAATCAATCTAGGTTAAATCAAAATTAATCTGAAAACAAATTTGATCTTTAACATATGTATTAAAATACATCGAAAATATTTTTTGAACGCCGGGCACATTTTCAAAGCCGTGGTACATAAATTAGTGAAAAAAGTCTAGATGATATGTAATGTTACAATGCTGCTAAATAGTCAGTCATATTTCTCTGCTTGGAATTTTTGGGTATTTTCTTGTTTGCGATCGAAACAACTAATAACCTTCTTGGTACAGTCGAACCTCTCTAATACGGGACAGAGCAAAGTGTCCGTATTAGAGAGGTGTCCGTTTAGAAGAGGTCACTACAACGACGTCACTTCTATGACTCCACTTACAGTTTTTAGTGTTCAGTAGCTAAAACCAGGCTCACACTCGTCTTTAAATGGCATTTAAATTCATCAATTCACAGTACAAAGACACTGTCTTTCAGTAGCATACGACATTGTACATCTCAGCTACAAAGTAAGCACAGTCGTAGACTAATCACTGTTTTAAAACGAAACGAGCTACAGCGCAATGCTGCAGGTAAAAAGTTGTAACGTAAAGCACAATTCTGAAAGCGCCTTTCGCTATTTTGCAAGTGCAGTAAACAGTAACTAGAGTGCAAAATGTAATAGAAAAGATCTTTATGCTATCTGTAGTTATCCAAGCCTTAAAAAAGTCGGTTATGTTCCTCTGTACACCTATCGCAAACCGTTGTTTGATATATAGCGACTGGGCTTTTGAAATAGCCTTGCATAGCTCATCAGCTATGTAAGTTGCTTTGCATCGCCACGCCGAATCGCTCGAATCCATTGCTTTCGTGAAAGTACCTTGGCAAAGTGAAGGTAATCAACTTTTGCTCCTGCTGGATACTACGAAACTGTTGTTAAGAAGGCTAGTTTAGTCATAGAACTGATGTCAGATTTTTTCGCATAAATGAATATTTCTTTTTTCTTTTGTGCTAAATAGTCCCGAGAAACGACACTGGTGTAACACAGGAACACATGGTCACTTCGTGTCCGTCTTTTCCAAAGACTAGTACACAACGACAAGAATCGACCTTTTCCTGGACAGCAGCCCCGACAACCCTTCAGGTAACAAGAAATACCAATATGGTATCAGGTGTAACTGGTGTCATTTCTAAGCAACTGGGACACACTTCTGTACTGATGTCATTTTTGAAGGAACTGCCAACACGTTTACCATCGGCTGCCATAGCAACGCCTCAGTTAACAGGCACTTTCAAGACAACTTTCTTTTCAGGTCGTGCTACTTCCAGCCTGTTAGGAAAAACAACTCTTACTTCCCTGTCAAGTCACAATACCGCGGATAGTATAGGAATAACGGCTAAAGGTAGGTTTTCGTTAGCCTGAAATTCATCCGATTGCTACAAGTCGTTTTCGCCTCTCAACAACGACCGGCTGAATCGACCGGCTGTTAATGCCGTCCAGTGACGTCACTCACTACCCGAAAACCGGGTAGTGATTTTGATTGGTTGATTGTCTAAACATTCGCAAAATTATGTGTAATTATGAAAAATTTTAGCGGGATTGTCGCGTGATATTCAGCGGATCCTATCCCTGGCATTCTTTCGTTTAGTTCAAACATTTCGACAAGCTTAATCTTTATCTTAAACAGCAAAATTGCCCTTGCCTTCGAAACTGAAATGCTAAATTCATTTGCGAATGAAGAATCATTGCGGAGAGTTCAGTAGGTTTTTCATTTAGAGCCGCTCTGTGGTTTCGGCGGCCGGTGATTTTGTTTACGCGAAGTTTTCCGAGATCAGTGTTATAATTCGACCTTCTTGCTATTTTTACCGTCAAGTGTAATGATTCTGTTAGCTTTTCTTTCTTGTTTCCTTGTTTTTTTTTCTTCGTTAAGGACCAAATAGCTTTTTTTCAATTAAAGCAAATCATGGTGTTTTGAACTATTAAAGTGTTCCGTGTTTATTTTATTGCGTGATTGCGACCGAGTTTGATTATAGAATTTAGTACAACCGGTTCAGAGTTGTACTGCATGCAGTTGATAGTTTGAACGTTAAACATGAATTACAATCGAAAAAAATAAAGCAGTTCTGTATCATGCAGACATTTGCAAACGATATTTCTCGGTTTGCCACTTGAAAATCGTGTTTTACTTTTTGCATGAATTAAAGCAAAGGTCAAGGAGTAGTGACGTCACTGGACGGCAGTAACAGCCGGTCGATTCAGACGTTACTGAGGGGGTACTAACGACTCGAAGTAATCGGATTAAATTCAGGCTAGGTTTTCGTCGAAAGAAAAGGAATTGCTGGCCCTTTACCTTGAGCTGTGTGAGATTTTGTGCGACACGTTGTTCTATAAGAAAATGAATAAGAATCATAGAAACAGAGACAGCGTAAGAGAGGAAAAGGGAAGGATTAAAATAATACAAGGAATTATCGGGGATTAGTAAGTCAGAGTTCGAACTTTTACCTTCTGAATAGCAGCTGCAGGAACCAAGGATTAGCACAGTCGGCTCTTTGTAAGTGGTTCCCAGTTCGATTCCCAGATGTGATCTCAAAGTCTTGTTTCCTAATTCCGTACAACTTTAAGTAGCTTTATTCTATACACGTAAAACGAAAAGTGATGGAAAGAGAGGTGTAAAACTGCAGAAACCAAATACACCGTCGGCCTCAGATTTGTACTGCCGCTCGAGTTACTGCGGTAAAATAAGGCCCTTTGCCTTTACATGTTATCTGTACGACTTTGATTGGAGAGATGGGTTTGACAGACAAAGTTTTTTCTATTTTGAACGAAGAATAAGCATTTTCTTCACTGCCTGCTAAGCTCTTTTAAACAATGAAACTCTATTGAAAATAGCACAATAGTACAATGGCTCCAACCGGAACAACAAAATACATTGTTCATTTTTATTCCTCTAACGAATTAACCAACACAGCGTTGCTGAAATTTGAAAGAGATCTCAAGGGCGCACGTAATATACAACTATCGCCCGAAGGGGAGGTGAAGAGCGGTGCATATATACCGAGACGCGAAGGGGGGGATAGGGGCATAGTTGTTTTAGTATTTACCCAATCAGTTGGATGAAAAAAAATATAACTTTTTGCAGATTAAAAGCGTCACTTATTAGAAACTTTGTTTACAATTTACAAACAGTTCGAGGATTTTGTCAAGTGCAGTTTTATGATTTTGTTGCAACTTCAGCATGAAAATAATTTTATACCTACCAGTAAACACCGACAAGCCAAAGTTCGTCACTTTCTTAGTATTTGTTTGTATGACTGCTTCATTTATCGCTCAAATTTCGTCTTCCCAAAAAGGTTTTGAAACAAGACGCCATCTTGACGCCGGTCGGAAAACAATGAATAGCCAATGATATTGCGAGTTACGGGAGCCTATCAAAACGCGCGAAAATTGCTATTCACTGATTTGGTAAATACTAATAGAATTTATTACTGCGGATATACAATTAAGTTTTTTGGCAGAATATGTAACGATACTGAGATTCCCACGGGTGCTTTCCAATATGCAGTTCGCTAAAGTGAATTTGCAATGTTCGATCGCCTGCCGATTACTTATTGCTTTAGTTTTGCAAACCAACAGTAAGGCCAGCTGATTATTGTTGTCCTTTGAGCTGTAATTTAACCGATTCTGATTGGACGTCTTAGTTTTTCACGTGTGAAAAACATTGTTTGCTTCTTTCATTGGCTAGAACTTAGTTGTGTACGAAAATTTACTTATTCAATAAATGACTTTTTGCCACGAAAACCTATATTCATATCTTCTAGCTAACGTATAATTCCTTTTTGTTATATGGAGTATATGGACAATAAGTGTAGGGGGAAGAGATGGAGCTTTTATAATTTTTCCATAGGAGTAATGACCGGCTTCTTGTCTTTACTTTTCGTAACCTTCTAGAAAGTCTCTGAAAATCATCAGATCATACTTCATTTTTCATTTTTGGTGTTCTTGCTCTCGGGATTCGAGACCTCGCTACTCTATATGACCACTCCTATTGCATACGAACGATACTCCACACGGTTGCCGGATGATCGGGTCATATCGGTTCTACAATTGTTTTAGTTCCCAGGAAAATACTCTCATCCATCTAATAAAAACAATGTTAAATCGTGGGTGGTCTCGAAATAACGTTTTCTCTCAATTTTTTTTCCTCTCAAAAGGCCTTTCATTGTTCCGCAGCGACCTTTGTTTATGCTCTCTATCGTTTTCAGTGTCTTTTCTTATTTTCTTGCATTTGTTCTTCGCTGTTCCTTTTTATTTTTTTCTTTTTCTTCGGACTCGCACGGCGTGTCGGACAAAAGTCTACTACCATACAAGAATCACCTCCCTCGTTTGTTCTTTGCCTTTGAGGATTCACGTGTATTTTCTTTATAAATAATTAACGGGTGTTTGCACTTTATTTAAAGATTGCAACGATGCTCTCGGCATGGAAAGCGGCGTTATATCTGATGGGCAAATCACGGCCTCTACAGTGTCGGACGTCAATCATGCAGCTGTCCAGGGAAGACTGCATTATTTAGCAACACCCCGTAAAGCAGGATCGTGGTCAGCCATGTTTAATAACCTCGATCAGTGGTTCCAAATTGACCTAGGTAATCAGCTCACCAAAATAACTGGTTTAGCAACGCAAGGAAGAAATAATTTTGGACAGTGGGTTACTAAATACAAAGTGCAGTACAGCGACGACAGTGCCAACTTTCGGTACTACTCTGACCAACGCGAAATTAAGGTACTTTATCGTTTATAACGTAGATTCACTGGAAACTCAACATTTCTTAACCACCATTATCATTATCATCATCATCATCATCATCATCATCATCATCATCATCATCATCATCATCATCATAATCATCATCATCATCTCATCATCTAGTATGTGATTATGCTGGTGCTGTGTACGTGCAGCTTCTCCAATTCAGGATTACTTTTGCCAATCTTTCAATTTTTTATTACAGATAAGAAGGCTTAGTTAACAGGTAATTGATAGGGTGCTATACGTAATATAGACTCTATAAAATAAGGGTGCAACCTAGAGCTCTTCAAGGAAGTACGTGGTCTTGGTGGTTTGGAAAAAATGTCGGTGTAATCGCTCGTTTTTGAATAAACAACAATATGTAACTGTTAGCGGCTTTTAACTTAAGCATAGGTGAACGGGCCGTTTAGGGGGTGGAGGGGCGTGATTGGGCGTTGAACAATTTGCCGAAAAAATTCTCGCAAGTCGCCCAAATTTTTGCGAAACAGTCGGAAAAAAACGAGGATCATAGGATGCACTAACATAGGCCTTCGTATGAAGTGAAAATATTCTTACATTTGAAAAAAAAAGTCTTTCATATGGGCTCATGAAACACGTTAAAAGAAATAGCTGTATCTGCCATTTCGACGGCGGAAGATCTCATTGATACGATCTATGTCAGTGTTGACTACAGAGGTGGCGTATGCCCTTTCAATAATTGCGATGTTAACAACACGTTGTTGCCCCATGTGCTGCGGAAATAAGTTTTAAATATGCGCAAAGCAATGAATAATCGTTGTGCAGAACGCGATGTAGCTGGTATCACTGCAGGGATATGTACCAAGTAAGAAAACTCTGAAAACTTATCATATAGATTATTCTCGTGCATTGTCTCCAGTATTTCTGAAAAAGTCATCAAGTAGCCTAATCCGCCCACAAGAGGAAATCTCGCCTACATTTTCTGCTCGGCTTCTAGAGTCATAAATCGCGGTCAATAAGGTTCTGCTCTCAGAGTAGGTTTTCGGATCTTTGTCTGAACACAGCGCGAGCAGGGCTTTTACAGTACGTTCCATTTGCCCGTATACGGCCTTTCGGGCTTTGCACTGGCATGACCATCACGGGGCACTCAATGACTTCAGCGTCAGTTTCAGATTCTCACCTTGTACTTGATCTGTGTCACTAAACAGTACGTGTCGTTTGAGACTCGCTTCTAAGAAGAGCCTGGATAATCCCCAGGACGCTTCCCAATGGTTCAATCTGTGTCATAGCACTCTGCCATTCTTTTTGAGAGTCCCTTGTGTACACCGTTCATATTAGCTGCCCTATCGAGTGTTTTACCAACAACGTTTTTAAGGTCCAGATTGAGTTCAGTGATAGCAGCTTTCACCAGTTCATACTGACAGTTCTTCCCCTTCGGTTGATTTCGTGGAGTAGAAACCGATGAATGCTTTTTTCTTCGTTCCATTCAGTGCGAATCTAAGGCAAAGTGAAACTTGTTCTGTTCTGCTAATGTCTGATGTTTTGTCGCAGATGATAACATATAACATCCACTGGCTCGCACTTTGTTTGTGATACGCACGCGAATGAATGCCGCGATAATTTGGAGCAGTTCGTTTTGTATCAAGGGAGATGTCCACTATGCGCGCTTCTGAAGGTGGATATGGATTTTATCCTTCAGCCAAGCTATGTCCTTGCACTGCAAGTGAATTAGTTCCAGAAAATTACCTCTAATTACATCACTGCTATTACTCAAACTATTACATTGTTCCTCGATGTTCTGTTGGGTCTTGAACATGAGACATTCAATGATAACTTTCAAGTAGTCGCCACTTTCCTTCACATATTGTTTGTGTGATTCCTGGAGTTTGCTCAGTATGGAAGTATTTCTCTTCTTATTTGCTCTGCTCTCAATCCATTTCGCTATGGACGTTTGGTGTTTCTCGCTCTTGTGGGCCTTAAACTATTTCTGGCATGGGTAGTAGCACTCTCTCTTCGTTTCACAGTTGTAGTTCAGCTGTAGATATCGTCTGTACCAGACTGGGTTGAAATCTCTAGAAAAACATTTACTGTAGAATTTTTAGGGCCGTAGCACTTTAAGATCTGTTGCTGAGGACCTTCGTCTATTTCACTGGTCTTTTGGCACCACTATATAAATCACTATACACATTGGTATCGAAGGAAGAATTGTACGCACTATCTACGATATCTGACTTATCTGCGCAACATTATCCATGATAACTGACTTAAAAGATTTTTCTGGAACACTATTATCAATGACAACTGAAATGGATATATCCCAATTAGCACTATGCACGATTTCATAGTTAGCACCATTATCTACGATTTCTGCCGCATCCGGAGCACCAGCATCATTGTCAGCACCATTATCTGTGCTTTCGATATCATGATATTACCTTTATCCGTAATTTCTGATTCATCTGCTATTCATGTGCTATTCATCTGTACTGCTGTCGTTCTGAAGACCTGAGTCAACATTTTTGGCGTCGGTTTTACTGCATTTAAGCATACTGATTGTTTCATCGCCGCCAGTGAAACCTTGTTGCGATTGATTTGGCGCAAGCGAGAAACAGTAAACTTAACTTTCTTGCCTATATACTTAGTTCTTGCATGAACGTCTGGGTACTCATGATCAGCAACGATGTCTTTTTTGCATTCGGAACAGGTAACGCGATGGCGATAGACCGTATAACGTTTTTGTGGGGCTGGATTCGACATGTTTAATATGGCACGAGGCGAATTCTAAACAAAAAATCGTATGTATGATGCGTATTTGTTTGGCACATTTAAACGAAACTTTGGGCGTGAATTAAACCGGCTTCTTGCACGTAAAGCCAATGGCAAAGCCAATTAAAAAGCAATTAAATTCACACGAGGCAGTGGTTGCCTAGCACATGACTCAGATCTCCTAAGGGTCTCCAGTCGATAAAGTAGGATACGATTGTAGAAAGTTATGCTGAAACTGATCCTAATTAGTTCCCGACAGGAAATACCCCACACCGGCTAGTGCAGTACAGTTGGGCGCCTAACAAATATTTGTATCAACATATGATCTCCTTGTCTAATAACCTAAAACTCGTCACGTGCTAAGCAAATACTGTCTCGTGAGAATTAAACTGGCTTTACCTCGCCGACTTTAGGTTGAAATAGAAAATATGTATCGATTCAAAAAAACAACAAAAAAAAAAACACGGAAACTTCTTAAAAAATATATTCCTGCTGCCCCCCAAAATCTGAGTTCCCCAACGTTTGAGCCCCCATCCCCCCGGCACGCACGTCTATCAGGCTAAATACAAAAAAAGTGTGCACTCTTTTATTTCCTTTGCATTCCTAAGTCTTTGCCAATGATATATCACGGTGTTCGGTTGCTAGGGCTTTTCTTCCATGTACCTCTCAAAACTGAGAGTTTTAGGCCATAGACAGAAGTAGACCGCATCAAATGTGACAAAACTTGGCAGGGACGAAGGTTGATAAATTAGGTACCTGTTAATTGTTTTTTTTTCATACCATGTGACTGCTATTGTGACGTCAAAATGATGTCCACATTTGGCACCAGAAAAAAAGGAAGGAAAGGAAGGGTGAAAATTTTATATTAGTTATCTGTATAAAATTCTACGAATTCTGGTGAAAACCCTATCTCAACCGGATAAAAAGACGTAAGGTTACAGCAAATTAAAGAAATTCAAATTTACCGCCAAATGTCCATATATGATCAAAATTAGGGGTATTTTAAACATTATGACATCGTTATGACGTCAGAATGACGTATTTGGTGACGAAAAACGCCTCATAGCATCACATACACTTAGTAGAAAAAATTACATTTTGATTTTATGCAACTTTGTCCTTGCTCTGAGGCCGATACATTCATTTTTCTCGCGTTTGAAATGACCCTTATTTTGACCATATATGGTCATTTGGTGGTAAATTTGATTTTCTTTAATTAGCTGTAACTTCACGCCATTTTATTCGATTGAGATGGAGTTTTCACTATAAATAATTTTGTTTGTGCAGCAAAAATGTCTGTAATAGTTTGAACACTGCTTACCAAATTTATAGTGTTGATACTAATAATAGGTCCCACTTATGACGTCACACTTTCAAGAAACGTGAAAAATACCTTTACATTGGTAAAAACTTAAAGAAAATTTTTCACTAATTAAGATTTTTAATGTCTTGTTTCATTTGGAATAAAAACTACTCCTCTGTGAGCCAAAAATTGAATTTAAGAAGTTGCGGGAGGCAGAGTCCTAGCAACCGACCATCGTGTATCACACACAGATACTTTTTCTGAGCCTCACATAGTTATGCACATTAGAGCTTGTAACATGACGTTACGAAGCCATATTAGTGTTACAAAAAAAATGAAACGGCGGCCATGTTGGTGTTCCAAACCAATGAAACGGCGGCCATGTTAGTGTTCCAAAACAATAAAACGGCAGCAATGTTGGTGTTCAAAAACAATGAAACGGCAGCCATGTTGGTGTTCCAAAACAATGAAACGGTGGCCATGTTGGTGTTCCACAACAACGAAACGGTGGCCATGTTGGTGTTCCACAACAACGAAACGGCGGCCATGTTGGTGTTCCAAAACAATGAAACAGCGGCCATGTTGGTGTTCCAAACCAATGAAACGGCAGCCATATTGGTGTTCCGAAACAATGAAACGGCAGCCATGTTGGTGTTCCAAAACAATGAAACGGCAACCATGTTGGTGTTCCAAAACAATGAACGTCAGCCATGTTGGTGTTCAAAAACAATGAAACGACAGCCACGTTACTGTTCCAAAACAATGAAACGGCAGCCATATTGGTGTTCCAAAACAATGAAACGGTGGCCATGTTGGTGTTCAAAAACAATGAAACGGTGACCATGTTGTTGTTCCAAAACAATGAAACGGCGGCTATGTTGGTGTTCAAAAACAATGAAACGGCGGCCATGTTGTTGTTCCAAAAGAATGAAAGGGCGGCCATGCTGATGTTCCAAACCAGTCCTTTAGGAGTTGAACTCTTTTCGTATGTAAAGGCTTTCTTTTGTTGCAATAAATTTGCATAGATGCTGGCACGTCAGTGAAAACGCCGTATTGGCCATTTGCACGATGGTGTCATTTTAATACTACCACAGGAATTCCCCTGGATTTTGCTTTCTTGTTCAAATTGGGGCTTTTGTTGTTTAAACCTAGCTTGGATTACCAAGTTTAAATAATAATTCTGAAAGTAAAGTCGAAAAGAATTCTGGTCTTAGTAGTAATAAGAACGCATCGTACAATTGGTCTGTTCCCCATTAATAGTTTTTAAAAGGCAGTTACAAGCACAGTTGGTTTTTTATATCTAGGAGTTTCTTGGAAACACAGATCCGGACACTGTGGTCAGGCACAGGCTCTACAGTGGAATCAGAGCACGCTACATCCGCTTTCGACCAACAGCCTGGCACGGGCATATATCAATGAGGGTGGAAGTGTATGGTTGTAAAGGTAACAGTATTGGATTTAAGGAAATACAGTTAGTCTGTAGTACGTGCTGAAAATTTCGTTTGAATGCGTTCAATTAAAAAACTAGTTATTAAATATTGTAACACGTTTGCAGTACGTAACGTTAATTCACGGCTAATGAATTCGTCAATACGTTGAGTGTAAATATGCTTTTGTGCTTCTTCTCTTCTGAGGAGAAGCGAACATTATTAGGTTTGTTCTCTCTGTAACAGTAAGTTGCTTTCTGTCGCCGCGCCGAATCGCTTGAATCCATTGCTTTCTTCGTGAAAGGACCTTAGCAAACTAAAGGTAATCAACTTTCCCTCCTGCTGGATACTACGAAACTGTTGTTAAGAAGGCTAGTTTAGTCATGAAACTGATCTCATATTTTTTTTGTATAAATGAATGTTTTTTTTGCTTTTGTGCTAAACAGTCCCGAGAAACGACACTGGTGTTACACAGGGACACATGGTCACTTCGTGTCCATCTTTTCCAAAGACTAGTACACAACAAGAATCAACCTTTTTGTCGACAGCAGCCCCGACAACCCTTCAGGTAACAAGAACTACCAATATGGTATCAGGTGTAACTGGTGTCATTTCTAAGCAAATGGGAGGCACATCTGTAATGATATCATTCTTGAAGGAACTGCCAACACGTTTACCATCGGCTGCCATGGCAACGCCTCAGTTAACAGGCACTTTCAAGACAACTTCGTTTTCAGGTAGTGCCACTTCCAACCTGTTGGGAAAAGCAACTTTTACTTCCCCGTCAAGTTACACTACCGCGGATAGTATAGGAGTAACGGCTAAAGGTAAGTTTCGGCGTCAAAAGAAAAGGAATTGTTGGCCTTTTCTCTTGAGCTGTGTGAGATTTTGTGCGACACGTTGTTCCAAAAGAATAAGAAAGCGAATTCCCAGATGTGATCTCAAAATGTTGTTTCCTAATTCCGTGAAACTTTAAGTAGCTTTTTACTATACATGAAAACGGACCAGTGAAGGAAAGAGGGGTGTAAAACTACAGAGACCAAATGCACTGCACTGTCGGCCTCAGGTTTGTACTGCCGAGTGCCGATCGAGTTACTGCGGTAAAATAAGGTCTCTTACCATTTCCTGTTAGCTGTACGAGTTTCATTGAGGATATGGGTTTTAGAGACAAAGTTTTTTTTTTTATCAAGAACGAAGTACAAGCAGTTTCTTCACTGCCTGCTAGCTCTTTTAAACGATGAAACTTGAGTGAAAATAGCACGATAGTACAACAGATCTTACCAGAGCAACAAAATTTATTCTGATTTCCCTAACGAACTAAATAACACAGCATTGCTTAAATTTGAAAAGCTCCCTAGGGCGTACAGAACGGATAGTAATATAATTTGTTACTGCGTGTATACAATGAATGTTTTTCGCAGAATATGTAGCGATACTAAGTTTCGACGGTTGCTTTCCAATATGCAGTTCCCTAAAGTGAATTTGCAATGTTTGATCGCCTGCCGATTATTTCTTGCCTTAGTTATGCAAACCAACAGATTAAACTTCCACTATTCTTTATACTTCTGTAACCAACCAATTAATACACATTATTATTCATTCAAAATATTTCCCCGATTCTGATTGGCTAAAAGCACACGTTTAATTCACCATAACCAGTTACTGATGACCAAATTTGGAAGAATTTTGTGTTTAACGAGGAAATGACGTCAAAAATGCAGCGTTCGTGCAGGTTAAGGCACCGTTAACCGCGAAGACCTGGGGACCAGGTTGAGTTGTTTTGGTTATCGAAACAAAAATTGCGGTCGTTTCACTCGTTTGAAGAGTAAGAACAAGGCGAAAAAATAGCTAAAAACATGGCAAGAACAGCAAGAAGACAACTCGAAGGGCGACATCTGCTATTTGGAGAATATTTGCGGACCTGGACAAACCTAAACGTGCACCATCCAAGATGAACTTAACATCGATGGATCGATGGAGGTAAGCATGTTGTAGCCATGTTTTTAAAGTAGGAATTATTTTGAATGAATAATAAAACAATTATTGAATTCGGCTTTCGTATCATATGAAGAATTATGGAGATCTTGGAGGGTGTTATCCGCCTCGGCCTACGGCCTCAACGGATAACACCCTCCTCGATCTCCTTAATTCTTCATAAGATACTCAGCCTCATTCATTAATTGTTAAGTAATTTTCAAGGAGTTATAATAACTCCTCTAGTGGGGCTAATTTAACTCCTTACAGTGGAGTTATTTTTTGGGGAGTTATTTTAACTCCAAAAGGGAGCTTAAAGAACTCTTTTTCAGGAGTAAAAGTGACCCCCAGATATTGAGGAGTTAAAATAACCCCCAAAAAGGAGTTATCCTGTACCTAAAATTTTTACTCCACTTTCAGAGTTAAATTAACTCCAAAAAGAGTAAAAACAACCCATGTAAGGAGTAAAAGCAACCCCATTTCGGAGTTATGTTAACTCCAGACTGGGAGTAAAAAGAACTCTTTTTCAGGAGTAAAAATGACCCCAAATTCGGAGTTAAATTAGTATGTGTAATCAAATGGTGACGAGTGAAATTAAGGAAAAATTTCACGCGCGTTTTGTCCACATCCTTATAATCTTTAGGATTTGGACAAAACGCAAGTGAAATTATTCCCTAATTTCACGAGTATACCATTTAATTACCTATTAATATCATGAGTGACGAATTACGTTAGCAATCGAGGATTTTTGACTTGTTTTTTTTTCCTGGATCGTGTCGATCGATCGTGAACTCCACTCTCTCAAACGTTTAGAGCTAAATTTTGGCTTAAGTTTTCAGAATTTTTCCACAACATACCTCTAAGAATCCTTCTTGATGTGCTCTTTCGTGTATTCAGGTTTTCTAAAGCGTCTTTTCATACCCCGACATCTTCATTTATGACAATTTAAAACTTCCTTACCATCTTGAAACGGAGACGTACGGCAGGTTGCCATAGTAATTTGGTAATTTCACATGTTAAATTACAAATTAACGCTGAAATTTTGCGCCAAAATTAACGAGTAATTCGTCACCTATGATATTAGGAGTTAAAATAACCCCCAAAAAAGGGGTTATCCTGTACCTAAAATTTTACTCCATTTTTGGAGATATAATAACTCCCTAAAAATTACGGTGTATAGACGTAGTTTCTCTCTTCTCTCACTCCGTTTATGTGTCTCTTGCGTTTTCTGTCGTGTGACTTGACTTGCCAAAGGTCGACTTCACTAATTAAAACAAGCGGAGCGAGCTTTTTACGACGCCAATTGAAGCGGCCGAGCAAGCGGTGACCGCTATTAAATCGGACGGAGGACTTTTCTGAAAGTCTAATGGTGTGAACTTCTCGAGCAATGCAATCAATAAATCAATCAAATCTGCATTTTAACATGGCAAACAATTCATCATATCGGTACAATATGAAATAAACCACATAACAACTTCCACCAACAACACATATCTATAAAGTCTCTTCAGTAAAAATACTAACACTAGTCTTTGTTACACTAAACTAGACCTGTTTTAATGAATGTCGTGTATCTTGTATGTAGATTAGGCTAGCTCGTGCGGATGTTTTCTTCTGATGTCCAAACTGAAAAGGGTTTGCCAATGACAAATCTTTTCACCCACTCATAAAGTCTCAAACTAGTTGGAAATATGAGAGTCCTGAAATTCTATTACCGTCTATTAATCTAGACGTTATTCAATTACCTCAGAAATTCATGTTGTGTCGGGGATCCTAAAAGTGCGTTCCGACAACTTTAGGTTCGTAAGAAAACATTCAAGTTCAGAGTTCAAAGATCTTCGCTGGCATAAGCTTTTTAGCATTTGAACTGTTTTTGTCTCGTCGGCCATCAACTTGTCAGATTGTTATAGCCCATCAGTATTATAGCTCCCCACAAGCATATCCACCCCTCGGGCTATCCGATCACAACGTTGTTGTGGTAACCCCTATGGACGGAAAGCGCAACATCAACAACAAAAAAGTTACCATGAGGCGTGACTTGCGAACAAGCAACAAGGCGGCGTTGGGTAGATATCTGATGCAGATAAACTGGCCTCTGTTGGTCACACTTCTTGTGAGCTGAGAAGAGAAATGGCCAGTCTTCCAAGACGTCATACATTCAGGCCTTTACACCATCATGCCTGCCAAACCAGTCAAGATCTGCACGGCCGACGTCCCTTGGATGAACGAGAGTTTGAAATCTCTTATTATGAAGAGACAAAAGGCGTTCTGTACATATGGCCCTGACTCTGCTCAATTTAAATATTTTCGTAACCTTGTCAACCGACTGAGGAAAATCTGCAGAGGGAAATACTATGAGTCAAAGATCCAGCACCTAAAAGGAGAAACCCGAAAAGGTGGTGGGATGAAACAAAACGCTTGTGCGGCCTAAAGACCTCCCACAGCGATTTAGCTAGCCAGATTAACATCGAAGGATTCTCAGAACTACCTTTCAAGGAGCAAGCCAGTGCCATCAATGCCACTCTCCTCAAATCACTCGGGGAGTATAAACTACCAGCTCCTCTTGAACGGGTTCCTGTCGAGTCCGACTCGCCCGAGATCTTAAGGGTAACCGAACAGCGCGTGCAAAGAGCACTGGATGTCCTCAATCGAAGGAGGGCCTGCGGACCGGACAGAACACCCAGCTGGCTGCTGAAAGAATACTGCGACCTGGTGGCCTATCCCATCACGGAAATCCTGAATGCCTCCAACGCTGAACAGCGTCTTCCTACCATCTGGAAAATGGCTGACGTGACTCCCCTTCCCAAAAAGAAACCAGTGATCGACATCCAAGAGGAATTGAGACCGACTCCGACTCCGACTCCGACTCCGACTCCCCGACTCCCCGACTCCCTGTATTTCTAAAGTGGCGGAAGAGTACGTCATGGATGGTTTCGTGAAACCTGCGGTCATGAACATCCTCGATGACAACCACTACGGAGCCATCCCCAATTCCTCTACTTCAATGGCGCTAAGTAATATTCTGCACAGCTGGTCCGGTACGGATGGAAACGGAGCCACCGTAAAAACATTATTATTGGACTACCGTAAAGCGTTTGATTTGATAGATTATAGTATACTCGTTAGAAAGTTGCGTAACCAGTATAAATTACCAGCAAGCATTATCAACTGGATTATAGATTTTTTATCGGACAGATCCCAGCGGATTAAATTTGCATCAGAGTGTTTTTCTGAATGGGGCCCAGTCCCCGCCGGCATACCACAGGGTACCAAACTAGGCCCGTGGTTGTTCGTCCTAATGATTAACTACCTTGATTCGAACGCACAGCTATGGAAATATGTGGACGACACCACGCTGTCTGAGGTAGTAGTAAAGGGCAGAGAAAGTCACGCGTAAGCAATAGCTAACAGAGTAATTGAGTGGTCTCGCGAGAACAGGGTCCAACTAAACGCCGATAAGTACAGAGAACTCAGGATCTCCTTTGCTAAAGAGCAAAGAGTCTTTGATCCCGTCATCATAGAAGGAAAGGAGGTAGAGTTAGTCACTAGTACAAAGCTACTAGGCCTTACAATAGCGAACGATCCAACATGGAACGACCATGTAACTGAGATAACCAAAAAAGGCTAGCAAGTGACTCTTTTTCCTAACTCAGTTAAAGAGAGCGAGAGTTCCGAAACAAGATCTAGCACTGTTCTACGTATCGTGCGTGAGATCTGTTATTGATTATGCAGCACCTGTCTTTTTCAACGGTCTCCCCCAGTACTTAAAGAAAGAGCTGGTACGGCTCGAGAAAAGAGCAATATCAATAATAACCTCAGGAAAGTGCAACTCGGCAATAGAGGTGGTTTTAACACTCATTTTGGAGCATTATTACGTACTATGTAGCAGGCTTTTTGATAACTTTGTCAGTGATCCAAACCATAAGTTGAAGGCGCTCCTTCCACCAGACTATGACAACTCACGCTATAACCTAAGACAACAGAGCCTTTTTAATATGCCAAAGCTTTGCATGAACAGAACAAGTAACACTTTTATATATGCGATGTCGAAACAGTCCGGGCTGTAGTTTTATCCCACTTATATTCATGCTTTGTATTTTAACATATTTCAATATGAATATATTATATAGAATTTTTAATGTTATCTTAAAAATCAGTTTTCGACTTATTATCTACGATTCATTTGTAATTGTCACGTATTGTAAAGTTTTTGTAAATAATTGCGTAATTCAGCCTTTGGCTGCGATGAAGTTTTAATAACTATCTATCCATCTATCCTATTTGGCAGGTGTCTGTCACTATGCGCAAAGCTATTGGTTTCATTATTTACCAGGACGCGTGAGGTGGTATAACTTTGCCTGAACTGCCGATCAATAAGACGACAAAATTCTTCGATTCTGCAGTGTAATTGTTTAGTGATGAAAAGTATGGTTATCAAAAGGACCAGTCATGTCCAACGATTCACATATCCAGACTAAGTTTCTACACTCTTCTCCTGGACAACCGGACATAGGTTTTGGCGCACCCTGAGTGCTTGGGGTATAGTGTTAGGTTGTTTTGGTGTTTCCAAAATGTTTGAATCTTACTTAATGCAGTTCTCACTTGATACTACATTAGTTGTCATGTAAATTGAAAAGTTAGAATATCTTCTTCCCGACTATGGTGGAATTTTTTTTTTCTTTTTTTGACATATCCCTAAAAAGTATAAGTTGGAAATATCAAACATCTATTTTTTACTTTATTATAATCAATTTTCTTCAGAATTTCACTTTGTGTTGAGACTCCTTGTACGTTCTGCCAGCTTTACTTTGGACTATGCAAACACAAGCACTTCCTTGCATAATGATCTGAAAGCAATGGCGACAAACCAGGTTGGTTTTCGTAGAAATAATCATGACGTTGAGGTTTTTCGATTGTGTCAGTGACTTGGGAAGAACAGAATAGAAAGCCACTCAACATACTTCGAGCCTGTACCTTCTGGTTACTTGTTTAGATCTTCTACATCTGATCTACTAGTGTGGCTCGTCGGGGATAAAACCATCCAACTAGGTTGATTTGTTGACTGGAATGTACAATGGGAGGAATATTGATTTGCAATCATATAAATGTGAGGGTGAGTTCTGTGCCTGCTGAATAAATGAGTGGGCTTATTTTAAGAGAATGAATAAAATATGTAAAAATAGGACAAATTCAGCAAGATAAGACTCTTCGCTTTTGTTCTTGACTTAGCTTTGTTATACCCTCCTCAAATTTCCCTCTTTCTGTTCTGGTTAAAAGGGAAAGGTTCACGTTTCAGCGCATGCTCATTAATCAAAATGACGTTTTTCCGCCGGGACATACTGTATCGTGTATGCATGCAATATGATCAGTGTCATAATGTTGTCAATGAACTAATCTGCACACTCTCATGGCAGTCACTTGATCAACTTATGTGCAAATAGCTGTAAATTCATCAACCATGGAATAAAACCTTCGTGTCAACAAGAAATTCATCGTTGGTAGTGTTGACATAATCCACTATTTTTTCTGCGATTTTCGTACTCCTCCATCCTACTTCAGGTTACTCTGAAATACACTTTTACTTTGAAATACACTCTGAAATTGCTGAGATAAAATGGGATGAAAGTATTAGCTTACGATGGTGCTGGCTTTCTTTATGCAGGTAACAATCATGCTAAGGGGAAGTCCTGGTTTTATATCCGCTGAATTTAAACGATTTGGGTAAGCCTTTTATAATAATAGTATTTAATTTGACATTGCAGTCTTAGATTCTCGGCAGGTATAACAAAAATGTGGCAAACTATTCGATTTCTGTAGAACGAAGTCGAGAACATTTTCAAGTGGTTCCGAGTTTTGGTAAAAGGCTCTCCTGATATGAAGTTGTTGCTTGCAATTTAGACTCCTATGACTCCTACTTTTTCTGGCGACAAGTGTGATGCAAAATTTCTTGTCTAAGCAATATGACAGTTCACTGCTGAAGCCGGAAGTCTGATCTGTATACACGTAGACATCTGGTCACTTCCTGTGATCTAAAACGGGTGTCCAGACTGATGACTTACAACATTTCCTCTTTCATGTTAAACTTCACTCGGTGTTCAATACTTTCCTCAGTATTCTTGCAGAGCCCCACATACTTATTATTATTATTATTATTATTATTATTATTATTATTATTATTATTATTATTATTATTATTATCATCATCTGCATTCTTATTACTATTATTTCATTCTTTGATCCGAGAGGTGGTGAGGGGAGCTCTTACTCCTCTGAGATAAGGAGCCTTAAAAGCGTATCGGAGAATGTTAACAGTGAGTTATTCTTCTTCTTTTGCAGGCCATATTCATTACCTTCAAAATCGAAGGCTTCTCTTATGGTGGAAATGATCATTACGCATCGGGAAAACTCCAGGGGCAAGTTACTTGAGAAACTAAAACAAGCATATGCCAATCCTAAAGTGATGTTTGATCCAGCACATTTTGAGACATTACATACTTGTGAGTGGGTTTCAGATAATATTTATGATTCCTTATACTATTCTATACGTAGCTCTCAAAATGATTCCACGCATTTTGGTACCAGACAACCAATAACAGTAGCTCAAATAATTTGACATATCTTTCTGTCCACTGCAAAACTCAACCTTTGCCTTATTATACTTTGCAATGACATTGTGTGTATCATTTCTGCACTGACAAATGCCAGTCAAAAAAAAAATTTACAATTGCTTTTAGCTTAGTACACACACCTCACGAGAATCTGAGAAGCTATAAGAATTTAAAGAATTCACACATTCATTTACATTCACACTAACTAAACATGTTTATTAAATCAGGTTTTAAAAAATGAAAAACAGACAAGGAAAACTGGAACACAGGTTTTAATGAAATTCAATATGTTTTGTTATTTGCATGAAATTTGCAATCACCTTTTATTTTTTATTAAGCAGCGTTTGTGAAGGGAACAATTTCACTCCTTGTTTAACTAAACAGCTTTGTGTAAATGAGGCTTAAAGCTCAGTTCAGACCGCGTCAAACGTTTCCTGTACCGTGTCTAGTTTCTTCAATTACGTTCATGATCGACGTTTAAATTAATGAAGTCCGATCAAGTGTCTAAGTTGTGTTAACCCATGATTTAAGTTCGATTGGCTCACGTGGGTATTCTGACGGTAGAGCGATGTTATTTTAGACATCCAAGGAGCAAAGACGGCTGTTTTAACTTCGTCACGCGTTCCATGGCTACTCCCTTGGACCGCATGAAACCGTTCGGCTCGCAAGACAGAAATGTCTGCCAACCTTAGTATTCCAATAAGGTCAGAAAATACTGCATTATGTTCATTGGATAAAAAAGGTTAATGTCGTTAATCACATATCAAATATTAATTGGAAAAGGCTAAAATTACAAACCGCAAGACTACATGTATTTGCCTACTACGGTCCCCGACTGTGCAGCTAAGGAGACCTTGTAAAAACAAAATAACTGGACGCAGGTTTCCGTAGCACTACCTTTTTTCACCCTTAGCACGACAAAAAATTCAGCGACTTCATTTTGAACGTCCAACTTTCTATGTGCCGAATCTTACGCATAAATTACTAATATACAGATTTAGCTAGAGCTAAAAGCGAAGTCTCCGTTTCTATATTTATGATAAAAGCAACCAAATTAAAGTAATAACATGAACTCTTAGCCAAAAAAGAGAAAAGAAATCTTCACATCCCTAAGAGCCTTCGGCATCAGACACCTTTAGAGCCGTTAGAGGTAGGGGCTAAATGATTAAGGAAAAATGGCCCGCAAACAAACCTGAATTGAAAAAAATTTGTTAAGTTGTAGGTCTCTTAAGTAGCAGCAATTTACAGGTTCCGATTTCTAGAGTCGGTGTTTCTGTGTTTAAGGGAAGGCGTAAAAGAAAAATCAGGCCGACTTAAGGATTTTTGTCTTCCAGTAAGCCCATTATATTTTCTTTTCTTTTCTTTTTTTAAACGGGCCCGGACGAACAGTTATGTGTAGCCTTTACATTTATACCTCACAATATCTGAAAGAAAATTTTACCGAAAGGTGTACAATATTTTCTCTGAGGACAGACAAAGGAAAGCAAACGATAGCCTTTTTCGCTACTAATAACAGTAATCCAGTCTTTCACTACAAATATAAACGTTAATACAGCAACTTACAACTTTTAATTTATAAAAGAAAAATACAAACTCGGGCTCGAAAAGCAGACGAGTCTGTCCGTTTTAGAAGAGAGGAGAACTCTGTCATCTTTTAGATAAGCTCACTTTTTCAGAGGCAGGTACAAAAGTCGGACCGGATCAACTCGGACCGCCAGTCCGGGTCGGATCAACTCGGATCGACTCGGACCAACTCGGATCGAATAAAAAAATAAAAATAAAATTAAATTGGACTCGGATCAACTCGGAGCAATAAAAAAAATTAAATTAAATCAGCAAAACTGAAAGTTTAACCCATTTGGAGGGTAAAAAAAGGCCAGATCATCCTTTTTTTCTCCGTGGCTTTCGGGCGCCATTTTGTTTTACTAGTGCCAGTTCCTCTCGGATCATGTTATAAGCTCGTGGTTGTGGTTGGACAGTTAAGAAATGATAGTTTCAGTCGCCTAGAATGTATATATTTTCTTATTTATTAGACTACTGAATTATTTATGAGAAAATCATCTAAAGCCTTGTCTGTTGATCGCATTTAGATAGTTACCGAAGAGTGTTTGTTTGTTTGTTCCTGTTTGTTTTTTTTTTCTGCAGGACTTCTGAAACTTAATTTTAATGATACACTAGTGAGCAGCACACATACATTTCCAGTGAACAATTTCAACTTGGAAGGAGGAGAAACCATGCTCGCCCAGGACAAAGGAAATTTCCATGCCCACGGCAAGAATCGAACTGGCGACCCTCCGGTTCAGTGGTTGGAACGTCCGATTTTCATGTAGTATTCGGAGGGTCGTGAGTTCAATTCTCGCCTCGGTTACGAAAATTTTCTCTGTCCCGGGCGAGCATGGTTTCTCCTCCTTCCAAGCTGAAAATGTTCACTGGAAGTGTATGTGTGCTGCTCACTAGTGTATCATTAAAATTAACAAAAATAAAAATTAAATTAAATTACGCAACCACGAGTTCGTGAGAAAAAAAAACAAAATGGCGGGTAAAAGTTGAGAGATACCGACTGATTTTATTTTTCTTTTTATAATCCGAGTTGTTTTTTTTTTTTGTGATCCGAGTTGATCCGAGTCCAGTTTTATTTTATTTTTATTTTTTTATTCGATCCGAGTTGGTCCGAGTTGATCCGGTCCGACTTTTGTACCTGCCTCTTTTTCAGTGAGGATATAAAGCCGTAAACAAACAACTGAAAACAAACGCAGTAAACTTAATTCAAGCTTATTCAGCTATATTCAGGGCACAAGTCTTGGAAAAAGAACAGCACTGCAAAACTGCAGCCGGAAATTCTTGAATTCTTCACACTGTAAAAATCTTAAATGGCAAGTAATAAAAGAGAAAATGAATAGCAATTCAATGCGGAACGTGTACCACTGACGATCTGTAGTCTCATGGTCGCTTTTTGAGCTAATGTTATGAATGAACAATGACAGATAAATAACTTAATTTCTTGAAAATTTTTATTCAAAACCCATAAAAAGCAACTTGCGTAAGACAAGTTAAATCGTTGTGTTCAGGCAAGTTAAATCGGTCGAGCCCATGGCAAAAAAACAATTTCAAATGCACATTCTGTGGTTTTTCTTTCACGCCGATGTCAAAATGTAGAAAACGTCCTTGAAACCTTTATAAATACAAAAATTCCTTTTTAAAAACGTACTTTTCTTTGATCATAGAGTATGGAGTGTACCTCAAGTGTCTTCAGAAACCTCTCTGCCTTGTTTGGTTCAAAACAAGCTAAGCGCACCGATCCGCCGTGTAGAAAACGATGTTGAATTCTTCGAAAGACAATTTCATAGCGAAAAGCTTTCGTTTGTCCACAAAAAGGAAACTGAGCATTCTTTTGAACTTTCTCATTCCATTTGTGTCCTTATCTGCGTATTATGCAAAACTTTAGTCTTGAAAACCAGCACGTCATGAACGCGCGCCAGCCAATTTTCAGCTGTTGATGGATGACATTTACAAAGGTGCCAAATCCGTTTCTTCCCTCAGCCCCTAAATGGTTGACATGCATGACCATTGGACATTTGAGGGGAAGTGGAGTATGGGTGATTTTACTGATTTATTTTCATTAAGTTTGTATTGGAAGAATTTTTTCCCAAACCTCTCTGGAGTTAGAAATTTTTTCCCCGACGTATAACGGTGTAAGATTCGTTTTCAGCATTATAGGTCAAGAGCGATATTTTTTTCAGTGCAGGATATTTTTCTCCCATGAATTCATTTGAATGCTTTTTCCCTCTCGAAATCAGTCTGCAAGACATTTTTTTCTGAAATCACCCATAACCCCTCATAAGTCAAATGGTCGGCCCCTAAAATCCACCAAACATTTGGTCAGTTGACAGATTCTGATTTGTCAATCATAGAGGACAAAACTCTCTAAGGGAGAAGGGAGGAATTCGTTTCAACTTACCCCTACCCGGAACGTCCACACGGACGGACGTACGGTGACGACATAATCAAATTTTCTCGGATGGATAGTTGACAAAATTTTATCAGGTGCTCCGCTGCGCGCGCGAAGGCTCCGCTATAATTTATTTCGACTGGTAAGCATTGTGCATCGTGATAATGAATTGTGTCCAACTGAATTGAATTGACCGTCGAACTTAAATCATTTGGGTTGTCCCAAATAGGTATTAACTTCGGTATGTACATGAAAAGTTCGACGTTTGAACTGGGACTAATTGATTTCTCTATCGAAAAAAAAAATGAGCAAGATGTCTTCTAACTGGCCCGAATTCACGTGATACCAACTTGTTTATTTGCAGTTAACTCGACGTGTCCTCCGCCAGTTGTGAAAGTGAACCTTACGAAGAATTTGGATCAAGCTCCACTGATTTTTACATCTAGTTCAGGATCAAAAACTGGGAAACGTTTTCAATTCCAGGCTCAAGTAAAACATTCGTCTTGTAGCCAGTCTTTGCCAAACAAAATGTCCTGGGAGGTAACGAAAGCGAAACTAACCTCAGAAACCTTTAGTTCATTTTTAAAACGCCCATTAAGTACTCACAGTGTTAAGCTTAAATTGTATCAAGGGCGCTCCCTTGATAGCTATGTTTACATCAGTTTTGTACTGAGGAACACTGTTGATAACAGAGTCGTAGCATACGACTATGGTTATGTTCTATTTCTACGACCCCCTCCGATTGCGAGCATATTAGGAGTTTCCAGAGCCGTTAAAGGAAATGGAAGTGTGCTTCTGTCAGCATTAGCTGATCATTCTAGAGCCCACATTCCCAGATTAACTTACAGTTGGTATTGTCGAAAAAGAATGGAGAAACTTCCTTTAGATGAGTTGAAACTCGTTGATGTTCCAGACGGGAATTCTAATACTTCAGGGGGTTGTTTTGGGTATGGCCCGGGAAGACTAAGTGGAGGTGATGTGTATCTTCATGTTGATGTTGACAAAATGCTAGTGGGAGAGTATGTGTTTATCGTTAAAGTTAAGCTGGATTCGGAAACTTCAAAGGATGATCATAATTTGACAGTATTGGAACCACAAATCAACATTTTAGTAAGGTAAGAGGAACGGGAAAATTAAAAAAAAAAGGATAAAAGGCTTTGTTTATCAATTGGCTCGCGGTAGTCACTCTGTTATTGTCTCCGACTTTTCGACCACTTACTGTTGATCTTCAGTGCAGCAGGCAACACAGCAGCCGACAGGTACCACAGCGAACCTCTGAGGAAACAGCATCTAACACCAGCAATACCGATTGAAATTCATACACCAGGGGAACTACAGGAAGAACAAGGTGGCTGTGCTAAAAAGTCAAACATCAGGTTGTGCACCTTGTTCCAAACACAACGGAGCGATGCGAACAAACAACTGCTAAAAGACGGTGACGTGTTCACCGACCTCAACTATATTTATCCAATATAACTAGTAATAAATAAAGGTTACGAGCTAGTGACAACAATCGAAGGTCAAACCGCTTTTGCTTTCGCTGTGCTTTGCGTAAGCTTCACGTGATAGATGGTCGAAATACGCTTGATTAGATTACGAGAGATAGGTCCAAACGACCGTCAGATCAGATTGCGTTCTGTACATTCCATTCATTCTTAGTGGATGTCCAAACGAAGCTGTAGCTTTACGGGTTGTGGGATTAGTTGGGGATGGCACCTCGCGTGGGACTTGAGTCCCGTTCGTACACACTCTCTCTGGGCAGATCTGTTTCCAGAAAAGCTGGTAAGAGTAAGAATAAGAATATAAGTGACGTGCTTTCATAAATAGCAACTTGGAGATTATGATTGCGGGCTCCTCTTGTCGCCCAAAATAATTATGCAATTCACTTACACACGTTATGCGACGTCACGTAATACATTACAAATACCTAGGTTCCAAATCCACCATTCATAAGCTAGGTATGACCGCAAATCAAAATTATCTCCTGAGAAAGATCAGCTTTAGGCGGTCGAAAGCGTCGCGACCATTAACAAATCGACTATCGCGAGAAACGATCGATAATGGAGCTTTAATATACACCCATGATTAATAATATGTTTTTTTAGTATATACTAAAACAGTGGATACTGTTTTTCGCGCGCTCTGATTGGCTACGCAATCAATGAGTATCCCGGTGCTATTCACTGATTCACCTCCAGTTCCTTCAAGCGAGCGACAGCAAACTCGCGAAAGTTAGGAGCAAAATGGCTTCCCGGTTTGCTGCCGTAATAAACAAAGAAATTTAACAACTAATCAAACAAGCTGTTCCTGAAATAAGCGAAGAATGTGACGAAAATCGGTTTGGAGGTTTTAACAGGTAAACCTTTGTCTGTTTGACTTGAATTTATCGATGAAACTGGTGAAAAAGTTTTTTGTTTAGAAACGCAAATTAAGCTCCAGTCTTGCGTTACTTTATTTAGCTGAATTGTTCACAAATGAGCTTAAATCTTAATTTATTAAAATACAAAGAGAATTCACAACTCTTTCGGACAAAATTTCCCCGGAAGAGCTAAACAAATACTTCACTTTAATTGTCGACAAGAAAACGTGACGGCCGCCCGTTCGGTCATTGCGCGCCAAAATTGTAATCGTTGGCAACAGTAAACGAGTTAAAAACCATCATTTTTTTGCTCAATCATCTCACTGTTTTAGTATATACTAAAACAGTTATTCACCTCAGTCTCGGTGGCTAATGGTAGATGTATGGAACCACTAGCCACCTAGCCTCCACTTCGGTGAATAATTGTTATATGTAATCATAGTTATTAGAGGAGACTGGTTATGAAAAGCGGCAAACATCAATGATAAAAACAAAAGTGCTGCAGTTTATGTTGGAAGCAAACTGAAAGTGCACAATCCTTTGTTTTCTGTTGGCAAATTGTTACGGAATAAATTAATGCAACGTTTTTATTGGTCAATACAATCAAAATGATAGGAATTCTTTTGAACGTTGTGCACTTTCAGGTCCACAAAAACATATAACAAAGGAGTCTGACGGGTTTCATAACCATTCCACTCAATTAACTATGATGTAATATAATATATATTTTTTATTTGGAAAGAATCCTTTAATCATTATTATCATTGTCGTTTCTAATTAACAATTGTTCCTCGAGCCCGAATGGGCTCTGAGTCCGAAGGCCTCATGCGCTATTGACTCAGAGGCCATGAGGGCGAGAAGAATAATTGTTTGAGTAAAATCCAACTAGTTGGTCAAAAATATCGAGATAAAACAACTTTAGCTAACAAAACGCGATTCAGCGGCCATTGTTTTGGTTTTCAAAGCCGGCGCTTTTTGCTACTAGTGGGCTATGTAAACCTATAGCCTAGTAGCAGCTCAACCAATCAGAACGCAGCATTGATAGTAGACCACTCATGGATTTTACTAAATGGGCTTATTTAATGATAGTGAGTTATGAGCAATTCTCTCCTTGAAATAGCAAGTTACCTTGGACGTTTCCTCTGAACTGTATTTGTACGATTTTTTTGCGTTGTCCTAACTGCCTGTGAACTTGCCTTTAGAATATGCCTACGCATTAATAACAATATGGAACGTTTTGTTTTAAAAAGCGTTAAAACTCAATTTATCCTCTTTTCCTTTAGTTGATTTAGGTACAGGAAACCGTGGCAAATCACACCTTATCTTGCTTCCTCCTTAGCGGGTCGTTAACTTTCCCTCCTCTCTGGAGACGTTTCTCGTGCGCAGTGAACATCTGAGCAGTCTCACCGACTGTCATATTCCATCCCATTTCGAAACGCGTTTTTACTTCTTTATTGTTTTTCATCCAGGTGTACGTACAACTGTTACCCCAGAGTGGCCATCAATGAAAAGACTACTTTTGAGGCAAATTGCTCCGGGCTTACCTGTAAAAGCATAACGAGATATCAGTGGGCCTTATACCAGATGGACCAACAAAGCCCAGATCCGCTTTGGATTCCTATAAAAAATATTGATGCAAAAGCGACGTTCGATGGACTAAATTTTGTTCTCAGAGGGAAGATCAACGCAACCGAATATTCTTTAGAGCTAAACACAACTTACAAGGTGGAGTTGTTTGCTTTTATTGATGAACGCCAGGTCGCAAAGGGCGAAATTCAAATTACAACCAACTCGCCTCCTGTTACTTATTACGGTGGTGGATGTTTGATATCTCCTTCTGACGGACTGGCATTACAAACAAATTTCTTGGTGAATTGTTCACAATGGTATGATGAAGATCTACCATTATCCTACACTTTCAGGTAAGAACAGGTTAACTTTTTTTCATAAAGCCAATGACTGTAAAGGGTGACAATTAATAGGTAAAACATGGATGTACACACTCAATGCTGGGTAGTAAATACCACAGATCCTAATGTCATCTTGGACGAGGAAAGTATCGTAAGGCATCTAAAAAGATGTTTTTAACCTAAATTTACTTTGAAGGCTACAGAAATTTGTACTTGTTATAACGGTCAGAAGTTCTTTAAAGTCCTGGAAGTCCAGGGACACGAAACCACCGTAGGCTGAAAGTTACTCCAGAAAAGCATAGTTAATTAAAGTGGAATGGTTGGGAAACCCTTTGTTATAGGTTTTTGTTAGCTTTTTTAGACCTGACCGTGCACAACAATAATAAACTTTATTTATGTGTTTTTTGAAAGAATTCAAGGGATCGGCATTAAAGATCGGCATTAAACAATCGGCATTTAAGAGGGGCGTATGCTGTTCCATAACTTAGGTCCCGCAGTAGAAAATCTTCGATCACCATAAGTCTTTAGCTTAGATCTCGGGAATTGAAAGTAACTTATTCGATCAAGAACGCAAAAAGTAGGAGCTGCTACAAACACTGAGCAAATTGGATATATAACTTGGTGAAAGTCCATTGATAGCCTTACATACTAACAATACTATTTTATAAATAATAATTACGGTATTCAACAGGCAACCAATGTAAGTCTATTATGAATGTTACGATGCGCGCTGCTCTATTCTGAACTAGCTGTAGGCAGTTTAAGAGAACTTTAGGTAGTCCATATAGAATCACATTACAGTAATCCAAGTTGGTAGTCACAAATGAATGAATAATTGCTTCAGTAGATTCACGATCCAAATATATTCTTATCTTACTAATATTTAATGTAGTTAAATGGAAATGACATGTCTTACAGATCTTTTTAATGTGGTCTTCCATATCAGCACTGGGATCGAGTATCACCCCAAGATTTTGAACAGAAGGGGGTGCTTGAATAGTTTCACTCCCAACACGAACAAATTCCAATAAAGGACTGGGCAGAAAACGTGAACTGAGTAGGAGCAGCTCGGTTTTTTCCTCATTTAGCTTAAGACCATTAAGAATCATCGAATTGTTGATTTCCTGTGCACATATTTCAATGCTAGATTTTGCTGAAGAGAGAAGATCGTCACTTCCTAATTTAAATGACACATAGAGCTGAGTGTCATCAGCATATAGATTGTGTCTCTTTATGATATCAGCCACTGGTGAAGTGTACAAAACATATAACAGAGGCCCAAGGACGGACCCTTGCGGTACACCACAATTAAGTTCAGGTAAAGAAGATCTTGAACTTTCAATTTGAACAAATTGTGTACGAGATGACAGGTAGGATGCAAACCATTCTTGTACAGTCCCTGTAATACCATAACGTTGAGACAGCGTATCCATTCCAGTACTGTATCTCATGAAATACTGAGTATATCCTGAGACACAGTATCAAATGCACCAGATAAATTTAAAATAAGTAGTAAAACGGCTTTATTGCCATCAATTGCATGCAGAGTATCATCTTTTACCCTCACCATGGCAGTTTCAGTGGAATGATGTACTTTATAGGCTGATTGAAAGTTGTCATGTAGGTTATTGTTTATCAGATAGTTGTTTAACTTGAGAGCAACGCTTTTCTCAATAATCTTCGATAGCGCTTTCAAATTCGAGATAGGTCTAAAGTTCTTGAATTGTAAAAAGTCCGCATCAGGTGTCTTGAGCAGAGGTGACAATACTGCAGATTTCAAACACGTTTGCAGGCAGCCTTCAGGAAGAGAGAGGTTGACGATGTTAGTAATAGTAGGTAGCAATGGGTGTGCACAATGTTTGATGATAGAAGATGGTAATGGATCCAAGACACAGGACTTCGAGAACAGTGCTGCACCCAGTTCCCTGATGTCATCAAGTTTCATCTCAGTACCTCATCAGTAACACATTAAGAGCCGTCTTTTTAACAAGGAGATCATTACGTAGTGTATCAATCTTAGTAGTAAAAAAGGTAGCAAATTCATCAGCCAGCATACAGTTCAATAGCATTCCTATCATTTTGAAGTTATTGACCAAGAGAAACAATGCATTAATTTATTCAGTCATAATTTTTGAACAGAAAACAAAGGATTGTGCACGCTCAGGGAGCTTCCAACATAACTTACTGCACCATTGTTTTCAACTTTGATGTTTGCCGGGTTTCCTAACCAGCCTCCTCTACTAGCTATGAGAAAAGGGACCATGTGTCGATGCTTTCTGGTTTAGGCTGAGGTTATCTTGACGATCTGTTCGGTTAAGGGACCGGTCATTATTTATGCAAGTGGAGCGGAGAGGATTCTTTTCATCTATAAATTTTATTCTTGACCCTCCCCTAAACAGTCCGGAATATCCCTATATTTAAGGACAGGGCCAAGTGGTCACGCGACACTGCTCAACCAATAAGAACGCACACTTGTGTTTATCAAAACATCGACCCAGTGATCAAAAATTCTTCAAAATTGCGGACGGAGGCGGGCAGAGCATTGCTATTTCGTTTTGCTTTTAACATAAGCTTACAGTACTCGTCTAGGTTTCACATTATTTCAAAGCAAACATTTGATTCAAGAGAATAAGAGTATTATTCATTGCAAGGAATCGTTGGGATGTTCGAATATTCCCGATCGATTGCAGAGGTCGTGGCTTCACTGGCATGATTTGCAAGATTTTTGCCCAAGCAAACTCGTCCAGTGCAACAATACCCTCAGAGAGTGTGTGAAAATGTCCTGGACTCGTACAAAACTGGAATAATACCACCTATTAACTTCTACAGGACAAGAATCAAAGACTCAGTCACCATAACAAGAATAAGAATTTGTTCAAATTTAAAAATTTTTCTTGTTTCGTGTTGACAGCACACATGGACTTCACGCATGCGGTGCTTTCTTTACTTGCTGTCGCACATGCAAGGCTAAAATACAACCCAGATTATCAGTGTTCAATGAGTAGCGAAATACATAATTTACAATTGAAATTTGCCTTCTTTCTTTGATTTTGTTTTTACTTGTGGATGATCGTTTGGAGAATCCAACAGTAATAAATTTTTCCAGATTTGGTGAATTTCAGAAACAAAGCGGTTAGCATCCACCTTGAGCTTATGATCTTTAATTTTATCCCCGAAAATTCGGCAAAGTGAGGCGAGATGATGGACGTGAATATCCACAATACTAATACCTTGGAAAGAAAAGGCTAGTATCAATGCCAAATAAATTAATAACACGGCTCTGGCATGTCTCTGTGAAACCCGGGAGTGGAACATGTGTTTCGGACCTGGGAATTTAAAGATTGTCTACCAAAATTCTAGTTACGGTTGTCTACCATCCCCAAATTCAATATGATAAAAGTTAATCGATATGACAATCGAGGAAACATAACTAGAATGTATCGTCAAAAATCTTTGAATCCAAAAAAATAAAGATAGATGTTTATATACCTTAAAAAACGGTTAAAATCCCACCTACATCGCGTTGTTTAAGGTGACTCGACCCAGTTGTTTTGGGAGGGTACCATCTTACTTTGGAGCTCTCTGGTATCCCCATCTTTATTTTTATCGTAAGTCTAACACATGGAATGGATAACATATAGATCAATCTACAATATAACATAAAATTTTTGGCGATCGGAGTAAATGTAAGGTGGTTATAATGCCACGCCCCTTTGAGGTCTGAGTCGAAAATCTGCTGTTGCCGGCATTTTTTCGTTAAAATCTCTCGGCTACACATAGTGCGCATTAGTGCCTTGCGCTGAACAGAGTTTCACCAAAATCGCAAAGACCCAATTCGAGAAATTCAGCGGTTTCCAAATTTAGGTAATAATTTATGCGAAAATGATAAGCAAACTTTACACGGATTATATCTAATAAACTATGAGATTCATCCCTTTATTTTGGGCATCGTTATAACAGATGGGTCCTTGCAAGTCAGCAAGACGCTTTAGGGCCTTGTAAATGCGCGCGATTTTGAACAAGCAAACATATAGAAATTATAGTTTTCGCTATTTGTTGACGTTTGTCAGCTTTTAAGAGTCCTTCTCACGAAAAAAGCATTTTCTTAAAAATTCTTATTTTTTTTCCTTCAAATTTTTTCAGGGCCACAATTGATTAACTAACTACCCAGACTCTGAATTTCATGGTCATTGAAAAACTGTGACATTATCTTCTACTAGCCCAAACTTGAGTAAACATTGAAGATTTTTAGCGTTTTGGCTGCGTTTGTGCTTTGAGAGTTGTCTATTGTTTCTAGTCTGTCATTATACAGCATTCTTGTTCAGCACGCGTGCAATGACCGCGCTTGGCTGACTTCCGAATGCTCACCGAGATATGATAATTTAGTATGAGAAAATAGAAGGGATTCCCGTCACGAGTTGGTTTAATTATTGGCTTGCATTAAACCTATGAAAAAATATTTTTTTAATAGTAAGTAGATTTAGTGTGTAGCACTTCTTGATTTTTTTGCAAAGGCAAAGTTAAACCTCTATGTATCACGCGATGGCCTTTCTCACTGTACCAAAATTATCATATCTCGATGAGTATTCGGAAGTCAGCCAAGCGCGGTCATTGCACGCGCGCTGAACAAGAATGCTGTATAATGACAGACTAGAAACAATAGACAACTCCCAAAGCACAAACTCAGCCAAAACGCTAAAAATCTTCAATGTTTACTCAAGTTTGGGCTTATAGAAGATAATGTCACAGTTTTTCAATGACCATGAAATTCAGAGTGCGGGTAGTTAGTTAATCAATTGTGGCCCTGAAAAAATTTGAAGGAAAAAAAACTAAGAATTTTTAAGAAAATGCTTTTTTCGTGAGAAGGACTCTTAAACGCTGACAAACGTCAACAAATAGCGAAAACTATAATTTCTATATTTTTGCTTTGCTCGAAATCGCGCGCATTTACAAGGCCCTAAAGCGTTTTGCTGACTTGCAAGCACCCATCTGTTATAACGATGCCCAAAATAAAGGGATGAATCTCATAGTTTATTAGATATAATCCGTGTAAAGTTTGCTTATCATTTTCACATAAATTATTACCTAAATTTGGAAACCGCTGAATTTCTCTAATTGAGTCTTTGCGATTTTGGTGAAACTCTGTTCAGCGCAAGGCACTAATGCGCACTATGTGTAGCCGAGAGATTTTAACGAAAAAATGCCGGCAACAGCAGATTTTCGACTCAGACCTCAAAGGGGCGTGGCATTATAACCACCTTACATTTACTCCGATCGCCAAAAATTTTATGTTATATTGTAGATTGATCTATATGTTATCCATTCTATGTGTTAGACTTACGATAAAAGTAAAGATGGGGATACCAGAGAGCTCCAAAGTAGGATGGTACCCTCCCAAAAAAAACTGGGTCGAGTCACCTTAAAAGAGGAAATAAGCCACAAAATGTGCTGACATTTTTCCAGGCACTTCAAATATGGTTTCCGATACGCAGCACTCTGAAATAGTTTGAGTATGCGTCATAAAAAGTCTTCGAAATATGCCCGAGAGCCTCAAAACACTGAAGTCTGGTCGTTTTGGTAATCAATCCGCCATTTTCCATTTTCATTTAGGGATATTCCGGACTGTTTTTTGACACACCCCTTAAATGTTATTTTTAAGGATATGCACCACCCCCCTCCTCCCCCCCCCCCCCCCTCCCAACACACACACACACGCACAAGGCTGTTTTTCTTTGAACTGCTGGTTTTAAATACCATTAAAAGACTTGTAATGATCTATGATATAAAACGTATGTGAAGTCAAGCAAGTACAAACGCCAGTTCAAGTCTTATTGGTATTTCCAGCCGATAATTCGTATCAGACTATTAAGTCGTCTAGAGCAATTAACCAACCTTGGTTTTGGAGAATGACAGTTAAGTATTTATGTTGTGCTCTTTTTGCTTAGTTTATATAAGAACCTCATGTTTATTTTTGTATTTGTTGTTGTTGTTTGTCCTCCTATTTTTGCCTTAATAGACGTATTGTTTTGTGAGATTGATGATTTAAAATCTCACACAAAGATCCGCTCCTGTGAACTGACTTTGTTGTAGAAAGGAAAACCAAAAATCCATTGTAATAGATTCAAACTGACTATTTTTTCTCTGACTTTAAGAGGCTCCTTATGATAAAAAAATCAACCCACCCCCTTATCATTTTATATTTCAATAATGACCCAGCCCCTATAATATTAAAATATAAACCTGACCCCCCTATGATTTCTCTCTCCCCCCTTTCATAAATAAGACCGATCCCTAAATATAATATTCTTCTTTATTGCAGCTACATGAACACAAAATTGGTGGCTGTTGACATAAAAAGTGGTTCGTCGCTTCCCTCCCTGACGACAGTCCTTCCTCAGGGGGACCCATCGCGAGATTATAATATTACTATCCAAGTGGCGATTCACGACTCCCTGGGAGCCACAAGTCATGATATTAAATTTGTCACGGTATAAGTTTTATGATATTGGCCTGCCTGATTTACACAAGCTAAAGCATAAGCAATGTCACTAAAGTTGTCTCAGTGTGACTCTGTTTCGTGGAAAATGAAACAGTGCGTGCTACTAGTGGTTGTTGGAAGAAAGATGCATTTTAAAACTGACTTGCTTTTATAAAATTTAATATAGACACTGCCGTCAACCCTGAAATGATCTTTGAATTTAGAGTCAGTTGCTTCGTTCTAAACGGCCTTAATATATACCTGGAAAGAAATTAGCATTTTGTGTTGAATGGCATCTACGTAAATCTTTTCTTGGTAGGTAAGACCCTCTCTTACAACACCCGCTGAGATTTCCAAAGACTTTATCGACGGACCCGATAATGCTCTTGATAAGGCGTTGAGTAAAGGTGACGTTGGATTGGCAGCTGGAACAGCAACTTTAGTACTTACTTCCATTGAGGAAGGGGAAATGGAAACGCAGGAGAAAAACGAGGCTAGTAATCTGTGTTAACGTACTGTGTTTACTTTTTCATCTAATGTCTTTGTAACCTCTTGCTTGCTTGCCTCCATTTAGCTTGTTTCTCTTAGCATTTTAGCTTAGAATTGAATTTACCTAAAATGAGTTACCTATGTGAAGCCATGTTGTCCCTCAATAGCTATCGTGCGTAGTGAAGTAAGTTAGTGCTGTATTAAGGTCGAACCATTTTCAGGGGCACCCAACAAGAATATAGTTTTAAACATAGCATTGTTGAACGTATTTTAGCATTTAAAAGGTAGATATAGGCATATATTTATCCCCTAAAATTTTTTCATCTGTTCGGATTTCCTAGCTGAAAGTCTAGTGATGCGAAAATTATAGGGATCAAAACTGGCCTTTTCGAAAATTTTAGCTAGAAAAAAAGGTCCCGAAAATTGTAGGTGATCTTTTTAGGGTAAAAATCCGTTAAAAATGGGCAATTATACCATTTTTTAGATGTTCGAAAATCCTAGGAGAGGCAGGCAAGCAACAAAGTTTTCAACAAATGTACCGAAAATTCTAGATCTCAGATCGTCTTCCGAACAGATATTTTCCGAAAATTGTCGTTGGGTACCCCTGCATTTTTTTTTAAGACGGTTACCTTCCAGATAAAGTTCAATGGCCGTTGAGTAGAGAAATTCGCTGTCATGAGGTAATTCTGTGATACCCTATACATTTATACATAAACTATTTTTAGGACTAAAAAGCTTTCACAGAGCCGTTAAGAGCTACCAAGCTATAATTCTACTTAGTGTAATGGACTAGCTTTAATACACAGTAATTTTCAAGGAGTTATAATAACTCCTCTAGTGGGGCTAATTTAACTCCTTACAGTGGAGTTATTTTTTGGGGAGTTATTATAACTCCAAAAAGGAATTTAAAGAACTCTTTTTCAGGAGTAAAAGTGGCCCCAAATATTGAGGAGTTAAAATAACCCCAAAAAAGGAGTTATCCTCTACCTAAAATTTTCACTCCACTTTCAGAGTTAAATTAACTCCAAAAAGAGTAAAAACAACCCATGGAAGGAGTAAGAGTAACCCCATTTCGGAGTTATTTTAACTCCAGACTGGGAGTAAAAAGAACTCTTTTTCAGGAGTAAAAATGACCCCAAATTCGGAGTTAAATTAGGAGTTAAAATAACCGCAAAAAAGGGGTTATCCTGTGCCTAAAATTTTTACTCCATTTTTGGAGTCATAATAACTCCCTAAAAATTACGGTGTAGACTAGATTGAATACATGAGTTAACATGTTTGGGTCACGAACCGTGGAAGAAAAAGTAATCCTTGACATCAGAGAGCCAAAACACCCTTACAGATTTGATCAACTTAAATAGCAGTGTTCCATGACACCTTTGAGCATAAAGGTAAATAAAAACTAAAGAAGGCTAATAGTAAGCCATCACAGCTTTACGTGGAGGTTTTAAGCTTAAGGTAAATCCCTTGAAAAGGATGTACTATCCACACGTTTTTTTTCGAGAAACTTTGTACATTTCACGGCCATATACAGGTCATTGAAAAACTGCAAAAAAATATGGGACCACTGTGCTTATTTTCGCCTTGCTTGCTTGCAATTCTTAGTGTTTTTTCCTAGTTGCGCGCAAAAAGGTTCAAAACTTGAACAACCGTCAAAATTCTTATCACATAGCAGAAAATGTGCATCTTACTAAAACCCAGAGCCCGTCTGTTTGTCTGGGCTATAGTTATTTAGTGAAGGGCCGATGGTGTAAAAAATGTATGAAAAATGGACCGTTTTAAGTTGATTTCATACTTCTCTGTGGCTTCAAATGCGGTGTTTCACATAATTCACATCTAAATAATACAACTTTCACCATCCAGAATATGTTCTACTTGTAGTATATTTTTCTTGTAGGCATAACGAGTAAAAAACACAAATAAAAAGGGAGGTCGCCAGACTCGTTTCATCTCAAAAGGCAACATAAGCTACTTCGGTTTCTAATGATAATTTTGCGTGAAGGGACTGAGGCGAGTTTGAAGACCTTTGATGTCGCCACCTTTTGTGTGCAGTAGGTGATGTGCAGTGTAAAACAAAGGAATTACCTTTAAAAATATCAGCTACGCAGACGTTATAACTTGAAAGTGTATCTAAACTTTGAAACGAGTCTTGACTACGCGTTGAACGAGAGAATGTACGTTTCATGTCCTAACGCAACTACGATATAATACTGGTAAGAAGGTTTCAGCTTCTTATTTTTACATAAGCTCGGATTCCTTTGTTCTTTTCGGGGGGAATATATTACATAACCCCCGAATCAACTGTCTGAAAAGCTGGTGGGGCTTTGATTGTTTGAAGGGAAGAGCGGGGCTAATAAACAGCTAATTAAAATGCGAGGGGATTCGTATTAATATGTAAGGGGGATAAGTGACTTATTCCCCTTGAATATTAATACATAATCCCCTCGCATTTTAATTAGCTTTTCGTAAAGAAAAAATTCACAAATGTTTATTGAAAATATTAAACACGACGCTATAAGTACTAAAATTAAACTGAGCTGCGTTTCTTTTGCGCCACATCCTCGGATTTTCTGAGTTGTTGGTTCATTGATTTCCACAGCCAGAACGACAGTCCTAAATTGAACAGTGTCTTTAATTCTACGGTTCCACGAAAGTGTCGCTGTCATGGTAAGGTGTTCCGTTCTTTAACCAGTCATCGCAAGCTAGTGTACTCCATGAAGACATGTAGTTGACCTCTTCGTGTTTTGGGGTATTCTTGCTTCATTCCTCGACTGAATTTCCTTGTGAGTTACAGTAGTGATCCCTCGCCCGGAATCTTCTTTGTATGTAAGCATGAAGGTCGGCCGAAAGATCCACGGTGCGAAAATTGTCAACTGCTTGCTCGTTTTCTGCGCCCGCAAATGAAGATTCAAATTGTTTTCCAAAAGCTCTTGCATTACCTCCACTGAAGCTGCTTTAGCTTGAGTAATAAACGGCTCTACTTCTGGCTCTGAATCGCTCGACACTGCTACCGTAGGCTGTTTAGGCTGTTTCTAGCATTCACTGCCAACAACTAATTTGAAATGCGACTTTGAAAACTAACATAATTAAAAAGCCAATAAACTTGTGAATGCCACCAGTGCCAGCATGGAATGTTACAAAACAGAAGAAAGATGAACAATAGCGGCATTTTTCGTCAATGTATTTTTGCATCCTTGAGGAATCCACGCCAATGTAAAAATAAGCCGTTTATCGGCCTTTAGCTCGTGGTTATGTGATTTATTCCCCTCGTGCGTTGACCGAGGGCAACGCACGAGGGGAATAAATCACATAACCACGAGCTAAAGGCCGATAACCCTTAGGTAACACCAATCAATAATATATAGATTTAGCCAGGGCTAAAAGCGAAGCTCCCATTAATAAATTTATGATTTAAATCAAAACACATTAGGGCACATTCATGTGACTTTTGAGGGAAAGGCAAAATGATTTTAAAGAAAAAATTTGCAAACATTCCAAGAGTGAAACGAATCTTACATCTAGTTAATAGCCTCATATGAACACCCAAAACCTAGCAATCTTCGATGAGTCAAGAGCCATAATGGCTCATGATCACAGTAGATTAGCCAATTTACACATTTATAGGTTGTGTTCCTTTGTCTAAAAGGGAGACCAAAATAGAAAATCAAGCCGAATTTTTGTGTTCGACAAGTTTGCTTTACAAATCTTGCCAACAACAAATCTGGTGAGGTATAAGCCAGCCATTTATACTTTTTATACATCACTTCTGAGGTAAACTGTGCTATGAGGCAGTGGTTTTATAGTTAGCTTACATACCTCGGACAGAATGCGTTTTTCACAATTTTGTAGGACAAATTGTATTCAATCAATAATCAGGAAATCGAAGCACGCGCTTTTGCAAAACAAATTATAGAATTGACCACATCAGCATTAAACGTTTTCATGAAGAGAATCCCATTATGTCGGGACTGTTCAGTCAGAACAATCTACTCCTATGTGGTATGCAGGGCAATAATGGGCTTTCCAAAATCACCTATACAGCTAACTTGGTTGTTACTTTTGACAAGTGCCAAATTTGCAGTGCAAAATGGCGATTGTTTGAACAACATAATCAATGAATTATCATTTTAATTCTTCATTTAATGGTTTTATTATGTGTAATCGAGTGTAATCTTTAAAAGCGTTTGATACGCACGGCATTTTGAGTACTCCTGCAAGCGATGTTCATGTTCGACTAAAAACAACCGGCAAAGCGGTTTTAAAAAATTGCAAGAGACACAACTAACAATCAAAAAAAGAAATAAAACTCGGTGAAACATTTACAGACACAACAATTTTCATTCACGAAGACAAGCATTGAGGTTAAAATGTCTCTGAAAATCCTCAGTCATGTAAGCTTCAGCATATAAACAACCTTACAGATTTATGTAATCAGCCGGCTTTCCAGTGTTTGCTATTTTTCAAGGTGAACTCGATCCACGAAAATCGCTTAAAGCTTTCTTTTAATAGCCAAAGTTATAACTAGATATTATTCGGAACGTTTTCTTTCTATTTGCGGTCAGAAAATGTCTGAAGGCTTTTTAAAGCTCTGTAAGCTTGTCAAACCTGATACTAGGTCAGATCCGTTGTCTCAAATCTTATACAAACGTGCATAGCCAGAAAAACTACGTTTGACTTCACGAAACCAGAAAAAAAAAAAACATCAAACATGTTTAAAAACAAAATAATTACTCAGGCTTACCAGTCGAGATGCAGCTTAGGAAAGCCACCAAGTAAGGCTAGAATCGCTTGAGACTTTTCAACCCCCTTACGCATCAAGCGAAGTGAACACTATGCCAACCGAAATCGGATTTCCAATGACTTTGACAAGCAGCGTATTTCTCAACTAATAACCCAATAAACAGACCAGTCATGAATAACAGAAGAATCTTGAAAGCAGCTGTATTTCATTTTGTACATACAGTGGAAAACTAAGACAGTTAAAAACATCACAAGATGACACAAAACTCTGTCAGCTTCAGCTATCATAGACTTTCTCAGAAAACATAAAAAGTCTACCGCTGACACTTCGCGCTCGTGAAAAAATCTGAGCTCGACTTGTAGGCAAGTCTACAGCTATCAGTAAACAAGTTTCCAGATGCTGCATAAATTTTCCGCATGAACTCACCTGTCAAATTTTGACCAATCAGAGAATAGAAATTTAACTCACCATGGTCACGCGTTGGTCGCGCTCTACGTCCAAAGCAAATGCCTTCCCTACCTGTAAAAACTGGCTAAATTTTCGCGTCCGAGGTCAGTTTGAAATCAAAATTTTATTAGTGCAACTCATAAATTTAAAAAAATTGAACTTGAGCCTGCGGTCATCTGAAAACTTGTAGCTTGTCAGCGGATAACCGCAAAAAATACCCGACGTCAATGGGTCGATACCTGAGCCCGCGATCCGGTCAAGTTGGTACTGGTTAGCGGATACTCTTTTTTGACAGCTGTCAATTGATCACATCATGGATGTGTAATATCAGGCTGTACCTGGGCTCCCAAACTACTATCTATAGCAAGAAAGTGTGAGATTAAACATTGGTTACCCTGTGGTGCGGACGGACGGTCGGAGGCGGTCGGTGTACGGTCACGTGATTACCAATTTTTTTAGGATGGATAGATTTCCTTTGCTATTTTCATTGATATGTTTGCTCCGAAATGGGCACGCGGGCCCCATAATTTAGCACGTTTTCCCTCCTGGGACCCTTGCATTACCCCTGGGTATTGAGCGTGGTATTTAAACGCTTTGTCAACATCAGGATCACTGATCAGATGGCTTTTCTATGCGTTCATGCCCCGAGAGGGCATATATACTTGCGTTTTTTGCCCCCCCCCTCCCCTCAGCGACGAAAACCCGGTTATGCTGCACTTCTTCGCATACGCGGAAATTATTTTCGCCCATATCTTAGTATTCCCCGCCTGTGCCATAGAGGTGCAGCATATCGATGAAAATTCTCCTACTATGGGGCTCCACCCACGCGTGCGCCTCGCGCGCGCTTGGAGCTCCGCTCTACACGTCTTTTGTACAAGTTTCGTGGGGGTGTTTTCCACTTGCCAAATTTTCAATCAGCTGGATCACATTTTCGAAGCAGTCTGTCGTACTGCAGTGCAAAAAAACCGCCCCTCAGGTAAGCTGTACGTAGGTACTTTTATAAATCTTAGAAAAAAAACAACTGCTTTTAGTAAATATAAATTAATGAAAGGAGGAGGAGGGGGAGGAGGAAAAGGAGAAACTTTAATGTAATATACTCCAAGTCTGCACAAGACAAACTCGTTTACTAAACTGTTATTCTCACTTTAGGTCAAAGACGCTTTTATACACAAACTCGGGGATGTAGAGGTAAAAAATATGGAAGAGGTTAAGCAGCTATCGTACTTTCTGACCGAAGCAACGGAGGGAAGAGAAGATATGTCAATTTCCGTGCTGGTAAGTTACCAGTAAACAAAGCAGTGTAATATACCTTTTGCAATGGTTTGTAACGTGATCAACTCTCCAAAACAACGAAAACTATTCATTTTGGAAAAAAACTGTTTATTAGGAGCTAACTTTCGTTAAATCTTTCCACTACCGGGATGAAATTTTCTGTTCTGAATAAAAGAAAATCTTAGCGCTTTTAATAATACGTAAGGGAAAGATTTTAATGTGGTTTAAAAAATTGCAATGCTTTGAGTCTAAGACCACTCAAGTGTTATTGGGTGGCAAGAGTTGTTTTCCCCTTTGAAATCCTTCTAATTTTCGGTGGCTATTGTAATCGCTTCTTTTGATATTACGGCCAAAAACTCACAGGTTTATAGCTCTTTTTCTAAAATGAACTGTTTTCGTTTTTAAAGAAAGTTACTAACGTCAACAACTACTGTATCGCTTGGTGACTTGGGCCTGCCCATCTTGTGAATCTCAACTTTTATAAAATATATGAAGCAGTCGAATTTAATAAGAATGGAAACAATTAAAAATCTACAGAATGACAGAATCCCCCAAAAACAAACCAACAAGCAAACAAACTAAAAACCGCTTTCTACGTGAGGAGTTTCATTTATTTATTTATTCATTTACTGATTTATTTTTTTTTCAAATTCCCTTCCATTTTAACTACCAAAACTGATATGGTAAACGGCTGGATGTAACTCTTCCCTTCGGGGCGATAATCTTCTCTTTACTAAACTTGGGTACTATAAGTAATCATTTTGATAGATTAATGAGTACGTTCGAGTTTTGATCGTCCAGGTTAGCTTTCATACACTCAAGCATTATTTTAAAAATAGGGAAAAGATCGGCTTCAAGAATGGTCGATAAAAATGTGAAGTAGATCGTTAAACGTTCTATGCTGTTAACAAGATAAACATATCTATTAATCATATAACCTTCAAAAGCATGACGGCCTCGAAGGTTATCCTGGCTTCTTGCGTGACACGACTTGAAGTGAAAACTATTATCATAGGAGCGACAGAAACATTTTACGTTTTTGCGAGATTGCTGATGTCAGTGAACCAGACGAAATCTTTTGCCATTGTGCAAACTGTTCATCTTCATAATTTCAGTTTGTGTAGGGTATTTCACCCCCGATTTCACCATTTTTTAAAAATTTATCTTGCTTGGCGGGCGAGATGGTCTTTTCTACAAAATCCCGCGTCGGAAAAGCAAATGTGTGGCTAATGTGTTATAAACTGATACCAGGGGCACCTAACGTCAATTTTCGGAAAATGTCTGTTCGGTAGACGAATTTTCAGAACTTTTGTAGAAAAAGTTCTTGCTTGCCTGCCTCTCCTAGGATTTTCGAACATCTGAAAAAGAATGGTATAATTGCCCATTTTTAACGGATTTTTACACTAAAAAGGTCACCTAGAATTTTCCGGAGCCTTTTTACTGGCTGAAATTCTCGAAAAGGTAAGTTTTGATCCCTATAATTTTCGGATCACTAGACTTTCAGCTAGGAAATCCTGACAGATTAAAAATTTTTAAGGGGTAAAAATATGCCAATATCCACCTTTTAAATACTAAAATACGTTTAACAGTGCTTTGTTTAAGTGGTTTTGAACTATATTCTCGTTGGGTGCCCCTGTGATACGCGGGTAAAAGTCTTTAAACGTACTTTTAACAAGCTTTGAAAACAACTCTAACATGTTTCATCACTTGCCTAACCCAAATAACTCCGTTCTTTAACATAGTTGCGTCATCTTAGTGACCTTGATCGAACCAGAGTGATGCACGTGCGCACAAAAATAGCGTCAGGGTCTTCAATCTTCAGTAAAACTACTTTCCACGAGGTGCGCAGTTGCTATTTGCGAATATGACATCAATAACACGAGGTAAATGATTCAAAATGGCGCAGAAAATGCAGACGTACGACGCAAATCCTGGCTGAAAAGGTCACCCTTGAGCAACAAAAGATACCCAAGTACCACAGGAACCCCATGATTATTTGTTGCGTTCTCCTCTCCGCGTCGAACGCAATTACTTTTTCTTGCACTCCTTTAAATTACTTCTTTCATTTATCTCAGAACAACAGCGTTAATCTTCTGGAAACCATGACTGATTATCTCTGGAAACACGTTGATGAGGGTGGTTATGACAAAGATGCGGTCCAAAGCGTAGGAGGGGTTGTTTTTCAGGGCATTTCTAACGCAATCGAAACCATTACGGCAGACAAAGGTGCAAACTATGAAGGAACTATATTTGAAAAGGTTGGTTTAACTAATGTACATGAATTCTTTGTTTGCAAAAAATCATCTTGTTATTTAAAAACTTCTATTTTTCCTTCAGTTAACTTGTCAGGTAATTTCATTTTAGCCAGGCAACACGTGAGGTAATGGGCTAGTCCGTCGGGACTAATTACAACTAGGAGCAACGATGGTAGGGGGACACGTCCTGGCTACGTCATTATAGACCTTACGATTCGACAACTTCGATGCCATTGAAAAGTTCGCTGAAAAACAGTTTTCTTTTCTGTTCCCACTTTTTTTCCAAATTGCATCCACTTGAAAGTAGGGGAATAAATTAAGTTGGTTTTGAATTCAACCCGAATTCAGACATATGGCAAAATTTGTCGCGTTGCCGTTGTACATTATACCCGTTCTGTAATCAACTTAGGCGCCGTTTATATGGAGAAAACCTGTACCGGGCAGAATGTTCACCCTTCCTGCCGCGTCAACCTTTTAAGCGAGCGTTTAACTGAGAAAAAGGCTGACCCCTTTTTCAAAGCTAACAGTGCTCGCGCATGCTCTAATTGTCTAAAACAGCTCGCCTCGACCGAGTTTACCGGGCTGGGCGAGCCAGAGTGTTTATATGGAGAAAATTTGGCCAGGCTAAGAGGGTGACCGGGTGATCTGACTCGGCCGTGGGACCTCCCCTCTAGCAGAGCCAACGTTTACTTTCACATGTAAACGGGCCGCCACGTTTTGTATGGAAATGTATGAATAAAGTTGGCGCTATCCGGGAACAACTTTTCTCCATATAAATGGGACCTTAAAATTTGGTTATTTCACGTCGTAGTTTTGGCAAGAGAAATCACATGCAGATTTGTCGTTTGCTCACTGATCGAACCTTTTGTGTTTCATACGATTCCCGTTGCCTTCACCGTGGTAAATTCGCAAGGTCCCGATCTCATGAAGCAAGCAACATTGAGTAGATTTCTAGTCTATTTATTCACAGAGTGCCACAGAAAACACCCTCTCACTCATCGACAAATTAGGCGCCACTTTGTTGTCTACTAAAGCTGTTGGTGAGGAGCCCAGTTCATTGAACACTTCAACACTCTTGATGATCCTTGACCGGCAAAAACCAGCAATTATGGGAAATCGGACTTTGGGAACACAGCAGGAGAAACGCGTAATCTTACCCTCTTCTGAAACACTTTTTGCAAACGACAATTTTTCGTCAAGTTACGTGGACGCTCAGGTGAGTGAGTGGTATGCAATGTTTAACACAACTTAAGCCTGATTTAGCATTCACAGAATATGCATGATTACTAACAGTAGTGGTAGTAGTGGCAATTTCATTTTAAACTCAAATAGTCAGAAAAATTAAAGCAAATTTAATTGCACGTTCAAACATGCTTGAGGGGTCTTGTACTAGTCTATGTGAGACAAACGGAACAATGATTTTTTAATCATATTACACTTGTCGCTGGTGGCACCGTTTTGAAAAGTTTCATGATTTGTGTTTCCTCTTCAGATGCTTTTATTGAACCAAAATCCTTACACCTGGGACGAGAGCTCAAAAAACATCTCTTCGACTGTTATAAAGTTTGAACTGAAAACGGAAGAAGGATCGGTGATGAACATTTCCGATCTTAAAGAACCTTTGAGCCTCTTTTTACCTGTAATAATGCAAACAGACGGCGAAGGGAATGATTCTAGTGACCATTTGTTTATCAAGCCTGGTAATACTCTTCAGTATCACAAAGTGTATCTAGATTCTGATGAAATGATAGCATTTGTAAAACTGCGGCCCTCAAATGACACTGCTTTTGATGTCTTTGTGAGCGGTGGCAGAAAACCAACCGAAAGAAATCACAGTCTTAGTAAAAGAATTCCTGACTTGTCATCGTGCACACCATCTTATAACAAAGGCGCATACTGGAACTGTACAAGTAGCGCGTTCGTGTTTTTCTTTTCAAGCACGTTGACGGGCCAAACAGGCGTTCATTACATTGGCATTCGTCTGGCAAATACAGCTGCAATCCCATCAAAAGTGACTGCTAGGAAAACTAGGTCATGCGGAAGGGGCTGTGGTAGAGAGAAACGATCGTACATCCGACTTAAATATCCCCCTACCACCTCTCCCCCAACGACTATTATAATACCACCGTATAATGGAAGCACAGATGTGAACTACACTATGCTTGTCACCATGCCAGAATGTGTCTACTGGTCGGTTAGCAAACAGGCTTGGATTAAAGATGGATGCAAGGTATGAATCTCCCTATGAAAAAGAAAGAAAATTGTAAAACCACCTTTAGTAGTTTCGACATGATTTTCCCTCCGCACCTGACGAAATTTAGATAATCCTCTGTTTGCCTTACCCACAGTCATCTCAGACGCATAGGGAATAGACGAACAGGGTTAGAATCTGAATTGATTTTATAACGCGCTTGAAACATTCCGGGGTTTAGCAAGGTCGTGCCCGCGAGTCTTCCTCAGCACGTATGTCTAGGCATGTCACCTTTCGGCACAATGAGCTTATATCGTCAGTGAGAGTGTCGATTCGTTGGAAAACAAAGATGTTTAAGGCCAAGTCTATAGGAATCCAGATATTTTTGAAACCGCTTACCGAAACCGCACTTTCATGAAACCGTTGTCCAGAGTTGTTAAAGGACCCGTCCACACGCGGGCCTAAATTGAGGCCTTTTTCAAGATGGGTGTCATCAACACGTGTATTCTTCTGCATAATATTGAGGATTTGCCTTCACTGTCACTTCCAAAATCATTTGTTTGTGAGTTTTAGGCCATGAATCCGGACATTTCTGAAACCGCATTTTTTTTTATCCGCTGATTCGTATGGATGCTCTCTTCAAGTGTTTTGGAGTGCATTTTAAAAACAATGTGGTTTTGGTGTCGGGATTCACTGGTTTCGTGTGGAGGGAAGGCCGATTCGTTTAAATAAGTATGGGTTTCCAAAATATCCGCATTCGTGTCGATGTAGCCTTATATTCTGGTACTGAAGAAAGACTGATAAATATAAATAGGAAGAAGAGATTATGGCGAGTATGAAGCTATCTGTTTGTCACTGAGGGAGTTAAACCAGGATAAACTGAAGTAACATTATATAATAACTGTAACTCTAGGCCCAACTATTTGGCACATGAGCTGTTAATGAAAATATTGCTTCTACACAAGCCGTGCGTAATTTAAAAGTAGAAATTGATCATTCAATTCATTAAACATGGAGAAGCATATCAAGAAAACTATATCAAGAAAACTTTTAAACCACCTTCTTACATTTAAGGAACATAGCTAAGATTCGTAAATACTTTAGTCAGAAAACTTTTGAAATCTTTTTTCATGCATTTATAAGCTCCAAAGGTGATTCTTGTAACTCTTACCAACATTTTACAGCAGCAACTCGGCGTGTAATTACACATACTAAGGAATTCGACCAAATGTAGTACTTCTGTTTTAACCGAGCTTTTCTGGTTGCCTGTGCATCATAACTGTATTTGGTTTCTACTAAGCTCCAAGTGGTCTGGCCCCATCGTGAAGTTTTTGATCTTTGAGTTACCGGAAGTACTATAGGTCTGTATACGTTCTAGCAGTCAAGAAACTTTTCGTTATACCGAATAGTAGGATAAAAACGTATCGACATAGATCTTTTTCCATTGCAGCTCCCCATTTATAGAATGGATCGTCCTTTATGAAATAAGAAAGTCACTGTCGTTGAATGAATTTTAGCTACCAGCTTGACTAAAACACCTTAATTTTATTCTAAACAGCTTTTAATACATATATCTCTTTTAATATGCAGAATCAAATATAGTTTTAATTTCTTTATTGTTTCCATTGCATTCAAATTAATATTAATTTTTTAATCTATCTAAGTAAGCGCTTTGGACACTAAGCGGAAAACAGCGCCATATAATTACACACGACAAAACATGAGTTATACACAAGACAAAATAAGGTAGGTGTCCCTCTTATATAGGTTGCTGTTAAGAGACAGTTGACTATATTATTAATTATAATTACTATTATTGTTATTATTATTATTATTATTATTGTTATTATTAGCATTTCTTGCAATTAATCGTTTCATTGCATGTTCAACCAACAGCTGGGATCAAAGACCACTAATGAGCAACTCCACTGCTTATGCAACCATCTTTCGGCATTTGGAGGAAGTATATTCGTAGCGCCAAATCCGATCGACTTTGATACAGTTTTCATAAAGTTTACTAAACTAGGGGAGACAAAAAACGTCGTGGTCCTAGCTACAGTGTGTGTCATAACTGGAATTTATTTCATTGGTCTCGTGTTTGCTCGTAGAGCTGACAAAAATGACAACTTTAAAGTAAGTGTTAATATTTTATCATTTTACTGTTGATTCATATTTTCGCACAACGCTCTCATTTGCCACCTTTTTAGTAGTTCTACCAATGAATATGTATACAGAGCTCAGTCGGTGATTCCCTGGTGGGCTGACAAAGCACTAGCGCTAGAATGATCGAATGGTCGACTCCTTGGCTGATTGAAATAGTTCTGTCGAATTTGTTATGCTCAAATTGTCAGCCTTTCAATCTTCTTACCAGCACCGTCGTAAATGTACAAAACAAACGTCTGTAGAGGTTGCTCTAAAACTATCCCCACATTCATTTAACTTCAGATTGTTTTACTGAGTTTCGCTGTTACTTATGGAAAAGTGGTAGTGCTGATACGGTTTGTTGGTAGGAAACATCTGTTTTCGATTGCTGACCCATCGATCCAGCTGTTGGAATCGAGATAAATAGGATGAATAAGATCAACTTTGTACTTATCTGCAATATCATTACACTTCAGAACTTGCTTACATGTCTTCCTCCAAAAATCTCAAACAAAAAGATTATATGTTGTTCATTTGTAGGTTGTGGCGCATGTGCTGTTGGGTGACGGAAGCGTTGAGTCGAATGGATATCAATACGACATTAGTATCCAAACAGGAATGTGGAACGATTTCGGAACAACTGCGAAAGTGGGGATGATAATATCAGGAAAGGAAGGATCCAGTAATGTGCTTTCTTTAAACGATATGCCGATTTCCCGCAAATTCTTCTCGCGAGCCAGTGTCAATAACTTCACCATTTTCGTCAAAAAACCGCTAGGGGACCTAACAGGTGTCTACGTGTGGCATGATAATAGTGGACGCCGTCCATCCTGGTACCTACAACAAATTGTAATCACTGATGTACAAACAAAAAGGGAGTGGTACTTTTTTGCCAATCAGTGGCTTGCTTTGGATAAAGGAGCCGGTGTTACTCAGCTACATCTCAAGGTAAGGTACTTTATTTCATCGGCGAAGATTTCTAGTCTCCTCCTGAAACACAAGTATTTTGAAGGATCCTCTTAACTCTTTCTTTACTATACATATAACCTAAATGCAGAAATAAATTTAATGTAAAGTGCTGTGACTTGATATCTGCAAACTCCAGGGTAAATTGAATAGCTATGGCAGGAGTCTTTTTTTCATAACGTGATCTTTATCACTGGGACAGGCAAGATAGACTAGAGATGCAATCATTGTTTAGAAACGCTTACGATTCCTACACGGATTCAACTACTGACTCTGCTAGGCTAGTCTAAAGCTAAACAGCCTGTAGATACTTCTATCACACAAACCTACGTTTTGCTGAGCCTACTAATTGTGGGCACTGTTGTCGGTATGTGAGACTGCCGTTGAGGAGTTTTCTTAAAGAACGTCCTGGAGCATAATTTCCTTAAATACTATACAATTTGTACGTTAGAAGACTAATAAAGATTCGTTGGGATCTCTTGGACATGGTGTACTATTAATGATTATTTATTTCATTTAGTTAAGTGTGTAATGGTGGCCCCTAAGTGACAAGAGGTCTCAGGTCTAAGTACTGTTCTAATCACCTACTAAAAATTGCTTTTCGGTTTCAATTTTTAGCTTTATTGTAAAATTACAGATTTTAGATTCCTTCCGTCTGTTTTTGCTCCCGTTGATTGCCCGGGTCCATAATCGTAAATTATGAAGCACTTTTGTTACCATATTTTTTCAAAAGACATTCAGTTTGTGGTTACTTTTTATTTTCAAAGTTTTCTTTATGTGTTAGTACCTTCAATCGGTGTACCATTTTGTGTATGTATATAGACAAGGGGCAGATCGAGGCATCTAAATACTTTCCTCCATTAAATTTGTTCCTGTTAGGTTGCTGAGGGAAAGGAGCTTATCGCATTCAAGAATCTGTTCATCTCCAGGGTATCACGCAGCTTAGGAGAAGGTCACCTTTGGATTTCAGTGTTCACAAGGCCTAGTCACAATCCCTTCACACGATGTCAAAGACTCTCGTGCTGTCTTTCCTTTCTGTTTGCTGCAATGGTGACGAATGCTATGTTTTACCAGTTCGATAAACCCTTGACTGACACGTTCAAATTGGGGCCACTGACAATCAGCTGGACGCAAATTAAAATAGGCATACAGAGTAGTGTCATATGCATTCCGATCAACTTTCTCATGGTCTTCATCTTCCAAAATATCAAGCAAGCAGATTCATATGATTCCTTTGTCCTTGACGGAAATAAAAGGCAGCGTTCCGGTTTCCTTCCACATTTCGTCTTGTATATTGCCTGGGCCTTGTGTATCCTAGTGTCGATAACTGGGGCCTTTTTCACCATTCTTTATAGCATGCAATGGGGTGCAGATAAATCCAACCAGTGGGTAACATCTATCTCTGTGTCTCTCGCTCAAGATGTGCTTATCTCGCAGCCAATTAAAGTGGTTGCCCTTGCGACGCTGTTGTCGTTCATCATAAGAAAACCACCAAAGATAGACTCTGTTGTGGGACCATCTTTTTACAAGAATAAACTTGGCCGTAAAGCAAGTTGCTTATCACCGACTGATCTTAAAAGAGAAAAGGAACGGAGCATTAAAAGTAGAAAGGCGTTAGAAGCATCAAAAGACATTTTAACCTTTCTGGTATTCGCATTTCTGTTGATGGTAATTTGTTATGGGAATCAGGACGTTGCACGATACCACATAACTAAGGCTGTAAACGACTCATTCGCTGCTGACTTTGAAGAAGTAAGCGTAGAAGTATTTTCCTATGAGAATGCTATGATGGCTTTGCTTTAATGTTTGTTCGGTAGCCCAAACTACAATTGGCGACAAAATTAGTTGACACACTTTGCCCTAAAGGACTTTCCTGACGTTTTACCCGAGTACAAAAGGGGGAAATAAAGCTTTCCCTCCCCCATCCCCTCCTTGCAATGTTGTGCAGGTGTTCGTACCTGTAGAAAACAAAAAACACCTCTTCTTTGAATGGAGGGGGGAGGGGGTGGATTGTTTTGTTCTCTGAAGTTACCTTATTTGTTAAAATTTTTCAACAATTGCCACACTTTGCCCTAAAGGACTTTCCTAACGTTTTACCCGAGTACAAAAGGGGGAAATAAAGCTTTCCCTCCCACATCCCCTCCTTGCAATGTTGTGCAGGTGTTCGAGCTACCTGTAGAAAACAAAAAACACCTCTTCTTTGAATGGAGGGGGGAGGGGTGGATTGTTTTGTTCTCTGAAGTTGCCTTATTTGTTAAAATTTTTCAACAATTTTGTCGTCGATTTTGTACAAAATGGTACATTAAGTAACCAGTTCAACAAATTTGCCTTCATTTGAGAATTCAAAACATAAGAATCTTACGGGATATTTACATGGATGGAGTAAGATCCTAGTACCAGCAGGAAGATCCTAGAAGGCGGAACAACTTTTTGTTGGCTTTACATGTAGCAATTTTGGTCCGTGAGGTCATCAAGTAGAGAAAGGATTAAAGATGGCGGGTGACAAAAAAAACCATGCCGTTTGGGCGCTTCTTCTCTCTTTACCGGCGTTAATAACTACCTTTAAGCAGAATTATCACAATAATGTTCGACCGTTATTGCCATGATTACCCACTAAACGACCTGCAGCCATTTTTGTCTGGCCTGTCCCTAATACTAGGATCTTCCTTAAGGCAGTTTACATAGTGCTAGGATTTTTCTAGTACTAGGATCTTCCTACCTCTCAATTAGGAATCCTAGCGCCAGGGACAAGTACAACCCTTTGCATGTAAACTGAATACAGAAAACATATAGCGCTAGGATTATCCGCCTTCTAGGATCTTCCGGGTGCCCGGATGTAAACAGCCCGTTAGTCACAATTACATCTATCGACAATTTTTATAAAACTTTTAGCATGCCTATAAATATTTTTGCAACTGGTTCTCCTTTATTGTTGTGACCTTATCTTGTGTCCCAAACACAGGTTACCGATACGGCTTCTTTCTGGGAATGGATTGAAGGAAATCTTATCACTGGTCTGTATGATGCAATGTGGTATAATGGTAGACAATTTGAATACAAAGAAGGATACATCAGCAACCATGAAGAGTTTATGATTGGGATGCCACGTCTCCGGCAGTTGCGGCTAAAACTAAGTAAGAACTATAAGAATTTTATTGCTGCGGTGATGACAAAGTTACTGCATAGCAAGATTTACAGTGCAGTATTTTGGATAAAAATACCCCTTATGAGTTATTCTCCTTATTTTTTATGACGGATCTAGATAGTCTTTACGTTAATCTTGTTAAGGTAGATTCACACACACCCACAAAACACCATTTGACTGAGAATATTTCAAGGTCAGTTTGTGTGGTCCTAATGCGGTTTGCTTAAAATGGGGGTGCAGTGTACAAGAAAGCTATTCAAGTTAACTCAAATTTGTTGTCTTCATTTCTATCTTTCAGAACAGTGCTACCTAAATGATGCTCTCAATTTCAAAGATCGTTTTAAAATATGTCGCCCTGCATACTCATCCGACGACGAAGACAGGGCCGCTTTTAATCTCCCTGGGTGGATTCCAGTAACAACTCACAACAAATCGCATAATCCTTACGAACTCTATCCACAAGCGTGGAGGTATCAGTCGAAAGAAACCCTAGGATCTCTTTCATATCTTGGTTATGATGGTGGAGGGTACGTTGCTTCGCTAGGCTACAATAATAAAACAGCTATAGATGTTGCGCGAGACCTTAAGGAACACGGATGGATCGACGAATCAACCGCAGTGGTGTTCATAGAGTTCACTCTATTTAACCCAGCGACCTCGCTATTCACGTTTGGAAAATACACCTTTGAAACACAACGCACAGGTGGGGCTGTTGCCAACACATACGTGACTACCCTATCACTTTATCCGTCTTCTAACAATAACTTTCAATCATTTTACGAAGTATGCCAGCTTGTGTTCCTTATTGTTATCGTGGTTTGCTTCATTGTGGAGTTGGTGAAGTTCATACGACAAAAGACCCAGTATCTTCGTCAGTTGTGGAATTGGATTGAATTACTATTGCTTGTTGTCTGCACTTTAGCTGTGGTTACATCATTCCTGAAGGGAAAATACACCACTTTGTATGTGAGAAATGTTCAGGAAAACCCGTATGAAACATTTAGCCCTGACTACCTGCTAAAATGGTCCTCTCAAGAGATCGGGTGGCTCGCCGCGACTTTTTTTATCCTAACACTGAAGTTACTGAGGCTAATTCGATTCAATAAACACATCTGCCAAATGCAAGGGACTATGAAGCGATCTGCGAGGCCGCTCATATCATTTGTTTTTGTCTTTGGAATCGGGATAATGGCTTTTACTTACTTCGCTTGTATTGCTTTCGGCAGCCAGGCATCAACTTTCTCGTCGCTGTTTAATTCAGTTAAGACAAACTTGTTAATGTCCATCGGAAAACAAGTTGACTATGTGGAAATATACCTTATGAATTCGCAGGTCGAACTGATATTCTTCTCTCTCTATTTCTTGTTTACGATCTGTATTCTGATAAGCATTTTCGTCGCCGTGATTGCTGATTCGTACACCGAAATTCGAGAAGACTACGGTGAAGACTTCCAAGACGCTGAAGTGGGTTCGTTCATGTTCGACAACTTTTCCAGAAAGGTTAAGCAACTTCCTCAAAAGTTCACGTTCGGCGTCAAACATATTTTCAACCTGAGTTGCGCTGATGTGAAGGGAAACGATAACGATAAAGCTCGCAGAAAGAAAAACAAACGGTTTTCTACCAGTGGCAGATCCACACGGAGGCCAGATGTGGATGAAAATTCCAAAACTGACAATGAATTGAATGGTGTAATTTCTTCGCAAAACGATGACCACTTCAAAGATGAAGTCCAACAAAAGAAGAAGACAATTTATGCACGAGCGAAGATCATTGAGATAGATGACATAATGGATGATTATTACCTGCACGAAGTAAGGAATCAGTTGATGTATTTGGTGTCTGAGCTAATAAGTGGAAGTCAGGTTATCAAAGAGGGGAGGTGTAATTAATTGAAGATTAGCAAAACATGTCAGTATCTTAAGGATGAACACAGGAGAAACCTCCGCTTTGATGGGCAAACTCAACGAGGCTGTTAGAGGTCTTTCTGCCTCAAATGTAGCAAAATCAGTTGTGAATCAGAGATTTGGATAACCGATCTTTGCACTTATTTCTAAATAATGATATATAATAACAAAAAGCTATGTTATAAGAGTGCTGAGGAACTTAGAAGAAATTGGTTGGTTGACAAGAATGTCTACAATCCAAACCCCAACCAAGACAGCATTCACATAGGCGTACGGGCAATTTTTTGCCAGGGGGGGCGGTAAACTATTTGCCCAAAAAATTCCCCCAAGTTGCCCAAATTTTTACGAAACAGTAGAAAAGAAACGAGGGCCATACGATGCAACAACGTGGGCCGTACTGGCATATGAAGGTGGCTCGATACTGTAACAGTTTTTCAGGGTCAATACTTCCTAATTCTGAGCATAACTACGTCGCCATAGACAAACATTTGGAAAAATTGCTACCATAGTTTTATTAGATATAGATAAAAATTTTTCATAGGTTTTAATGACATGGGAGTTGTCATAGCAACGAAATGACGCCATTGTCTATTTTACTTGCAGCAATATTTCTTGGCACTGGGAACTGTTCCTACAAAATCGTTCACGGCAACTTTTTTCTCCAACAGTTGCGTCGATGTTCGTGAAGTTAAAATGGAATCTATAAAAGAGTTATCGGGATATTTTGGGATGAAGTTTTAGAAACATGCTAAAAAATAATCTTGATGTTTGGCCGTTATCTGTAGAAAACGAATCTCTTTTGACATGCAATTTCACTTCATAGTAGCTTCAATCTTTTTAAAAACGTGTGTAAAAGATCATGGAGGTAGCTCCTGCCGATCGCTAGAGAGAAGATTCCATTTCATTAGTATGTATCGAGGCGCTCTTGTTAGCGGTTTTGTAAACATGTCGGTCTACTTTAATAAATTATTGCTTGATAGATTATGAAAAAAAATTAATATTCGCCTCGTAATTCGAGCTGAGTTCTAGTCAGCCACTTCTTCATTTTCACACCCACTGTTGCTGTATGCTATCTACCATACATTCTTCTACGGGCGGAGATGATTCTAGGAAGATATGCGGAAGTTTATTCTAATCAATTCACGACTGGAAAGAGCCCATTCCAGTCAGTGCAGTGCAGTACAGTGCTCAACAATAAAAAACTATAAATATGTAAATCAACAAATGATACCCTTCCCTATAGCCAGAAACTCATCACGTGCTAAGCAACCACTGTGAGTGTCTCGAGAGAATGTAACTGGATTATTACACTGACCTCAGGATATTTTTCAGATTAAAATAGAAAATATTTGTGTCTTTAAACTAATAAAAAAAAACACGGAAACGTCTTTAAAAAATGGCTTTGCCCAAATTTTCTCTTGCTGTCCAAGAAATCTGAGTTGCCCAAAATTTGAGGGGGCTGCAGCCCCCCTCGCCCCCCCCCCCCCCGGCCCGTACGCCTATGAGCATTCATAGAACCAGAAATGTTGATGCTTGTACTGTTAAATGATAAAGAGAATAAAATAGGATTAACAGACCGTGCTAGTCCCAAGATTTTCGTCTGTAAACATTTTGCATATACTACATTATGTAATTGAAAAACCTTTTTTCACTCAAGTAACACTTCAGAGATGCATCTAATGCGAAAATTAATTATAGAATATATATATACAATGGGGCCGGTTCAGTGAAATGAGACTTTTTTCCGATCGCAGCTTGTTATATCAGTTGGGAAATTTACCATTCAGTTGTTTATAAATTAATGAAATCGTGACTATTATTGTTGCAAGAGTTATATATCGCAAATACAGTTGACTAAAATATTTGCATGTCTTCATTTCTTCCAGTAGTCTCCTATTGCTTATCGGGCGACGTACGAAAGAAAGCGGGAGGGAGGCAAGAGGAGTGTTCTCAGCTTTCATTTTCTGTTTACTTTAGCATAACTTGTCCTTCCAATTTCGTTTGAAATAGCTTACTTCGGAAAAGAGTGATAGCCTGGGACCGAAACTAGGCGCGCGCATTTATGAGATTATTTGGGGGAACGCGAACCGAATGTAAACAAACATGGCTAAAAGCGAAGTGGAATGTTTCAGCGGGGTTAAAACAGCTAAAGCTGAAGGAAGAAGATGTTCCTGGGGTGATTTTATCTTGAGAAAAACCAGGAGAATGCACAGTGAAACAGCTTCAAATTAGTGTTTCGAATAAAACGTACATATTCTGCTGATATTCTCGCTTGAAACGTGCTTACCTTTGGTATTCTATAAAATGCCAGACCAGGTGAGTTCCTGAAGTTATTTGTGCACAAAGCCACACAACAACTTGCATGTCTCGTCATAATTCAAGGTGGCTTGCTCGACTTGTCGACAATTCCATAAATGCGCGCGCGCTTAGTTTGGATCCCAGGCTATCATTCTTTTCCGAAGTGAGCTATTAATAAAACGATGATAACAATTCATTTACAAGGCCAAGGTTGTCAAGAGTCGAAAGTATCCAGATTTGAAACACCAAGCAATAGCTTTAACGCCACCCTTCCTCAGTTAGTGTCCGACAGTGATGGCCACCTTTACCTTTACCGATATCAGCCCTGCAGAGGTGCCTACCTTAAAACTGTTCAAACTAAAAACTGATTCCGTTTTAATGCTATCGCCAATTTATGACGTATATCTATAACACGTTTAAGGCATAGCCCACCGCAATTTAGCTGCTATTCTGAAACTTTCTCAGCATTTTTTACCTGGTGTTTCGACAAAACTTTCATATTCTCGCTTTGAAGTCGTTCCAATGTAAGGTTTTTGATAGTTTGTGTAAATTTTAGGTCAATGTCTTCGATGATATTCATTGTCATTGTTTATCTTAGCTGAACGGAGTCAACTGAGATAATCGCGAGAATCCTTTTACAGTCGCAGGAGCCCATCAAATTTGATGGGCTCCTGACAGTCGTCGATAAACGAGATAAACAAAGTGCACCATCTGGAGAAAACATGTCCTGCTGAGGGCCTATTTGCTAAGAACTATTTTGCATTTGTTCATCTTTTAAGGTTGCATGGTTTTGACCATCCTCATAGATTTTCTTTGCGAGATCACAGGTAGCCCAAGCTCACTATGAGAGCCCTGAACAACATTATCTTACTTAGCTAATTAATTATTCATACGACAACAGTTATAAGACATTGCCGCATCAGAATAATCCTATTTCTCCATAATTGAGCGAAACGTACATTAAATTTTTCCTTTTGGTATTTTGTTATGTTCTCTTCTCTCTAATGTCATCTAGGTGAAAAACCTCGCTCAAAAAAGGTATTAAACAGTGCCTAGGAGGTCTGAAATGCAGTCAAAATACACAGAAAAATAAGAAGACGCTAAAGGTAAGCTTCAAAGCGATATTCAACGCACATTTGGCTAATTTGGTGAGCAAAGAATATTTCTCCATACAACGTTTCTTGCTGTATGAATAATTATTTAGCTTAGATGGGTATTGTTGTTTTCGGGTTATTGGCATCCCGAGAGGCCTGAAACGTAGTTAACACAGAAATAAACATAACAAAATACTAAAAGGAAAAAATTAATGTACGTTTCGCTCAATTATGGAGAAATAAGATAATTCTCATACAACGCCTTATAACTGTTTTTGTATGAATAATTAATTAGCTAAGTAGGATAAATGTTGTTCAGTATTAGGGCTCTCATAGTGAGCTTTGGCTGACCTGTGGCGAGACATGAACGCGACACTTGACCTCCGGAGACACGTGATATGGCGTAATTTGGTGGGTGTTAGAGGGTCTCAATGGGGTTAACCGATAGGCGTAAAACGGCCAAAAATTTAGTCGATAGCCGTAAAAATTGAAAAATTTTAACCGTTAGCCGTAAATAGAGTAAAAAAGAGTTAACCGTAAAAGAAACTGTTCCCTTGATTTGCTACTTTTAAGGGAGGTGCTAAACTCATTTATGGTTGCGTTTTTTATTTCCCTGCTAGTGTGACTCCGTACGCACGTTAGGCGAAGCGTCTTTTAGGTGTTGACCAAGACCTAGGCTCCATTTCCCCCACTCTCTCAGGGAACTAATTTTTTCCACAGCGAAAGTGTGGCTTCTTGCTAGGGATTAATATTTGTGATTTGCAGGAGGTCGTGCCGTCGAAACACTAATGAGACAACACGCAGAGATGTCACTGTTTGTAAAACACGTTGCCGATAAACAGCATTTCCCTGTTTTTCTCTGACGCTACGGTAGACATTGCCAGGCCTAGTCCCTGTACGGCGTCTTCCCACGCAATCTCGGTCAAGGCATTTCGGTGGCGAACTCGCTCGGACCACGTGACCCGAAACGCATTAGCCGCGCGGAATAATGAGGCCTACGGACAAGGCAACGGCAGACAGTCGTTCTGTACAGTCCTTCGCTATCATTAGGGAACTTAAGATAGAGACGTTTTTGGCGCGACGGCGACCGGATTGGCAGAGCAAGCCTGGAACAGAGGTAGCCGTCGCTTCCCTCCAAAATTCGAACATTAAGATCGCAGTGAACTCAGGAGGACGGCGCCTTGGAAGACTACCGAAGAGGAAAATATGGCTTCACATAAAGAATTAAGATAATTAATGCTTATTTGCTTGCATGCAACAACAATAACAACAACAACAACGACTTTATTTCAGTATTCCCACGTTCCCACATACGTGTCATTTATACGATACTCTAACGAAAAAAGTGAGCTTAAAACACACAATTAAAATATCGGAGTTCATGCTTTTTGCCTGGATACTTTCATTTGTTCCGTAGGACAATTTTGTTCATGTAAAGCTCACTTACGGTTTGCTGTTTGCCATCAGATTGGATCTTGAATCTGTGACATGAAACATAGAAACATTATAAAGATGTAAGTTTAGATAACAGAGCATGGAAATCGAGCTTGAAATGTGACTCAAAGAAAACAAGGACAATTTAAGAACGATAATCTGCAAAATTCTGGTTTCTAAACACAACAAACCTGATTGAAATGAAAGTTGATACTCACGTTCTCGCCACAACGCCAAACAGACCAGTTTCACGTCGCCGACGGGAGCACGACGGCAATGTGGTGAGCACAAGCATGCGCAATATTGCACAAATCATGACGTCACGTCCGGTTGAAGTTGCCGTCGCCCCGAAAACGTCTCCATCTTAAGTTCCCTATTAAAAGCACTGGAGATGGGAATTTTGTTTTTGGCCGTTTTCACGCTAGAGCTTGAAATGGATTATCCGTCTGAGACAAGTCTGTGTACAGTCACTCCCTCCCCACAGACACCCCCTCTCCAATTTTTTCTGAGGGGAGGGGGTGGCTGTACACAGGCTATCTGGAACGGATAATCCCGTCTTCAAACTGTCCGTCGAAATTGACGGATAAAGTCAGACGGATTGTTCATTCAAAATTAAAACTATTCCATTTTCAGATTAAGAAGTATTACCTATCTGACGCGAATCATCAAACGGATAACCCGTCTCACACGAATAATCCGTCTCTAGTGTGAAAACGGCCATTTCTGTTATAATGAATGTCGCGCCCCGGCCTTGAGTTGCTCGTTTGCGTGTCCGCTTTTGCTTTTTCACAAAGATTATTTTTAAATTGACTATTGACATTTCTATGTGTCAAATAATATTAGAAGTGAAATACTTTATAAAAAGTATGATCTATCAAATGTTAAAATTTTTCAAATTTTCCCCGAGATGATCCGAAGACCTTTATTTTGATTTAAAGCGACAAAAAATACAGGTTGATTAATATTTAACTTTTGAAACAAAAGAAGTTAATTTTTAACTTTTTTGTTAACCGTAACTGAAAAAAATTAACCGATAGCAGTAAAAGAGCCCAAATTTTAGCCGATAACCGTAAAAGCCACCACCCCATTGAGACCCTCGTGTTAGGGTTTAATGTCAAGGCTTCAAACAGCGTGAGCGGGTATTTTCACAGCAGAGCCTCTCTCCTCTCTCCGTCCTGACGAGCTACCCACAATAAAACAAAAAACAACAATGTATTTTGTTCAAGATCCATAAAGCTTACAGTACTCAATGCCCTGCAAATAGCTATAGCGCTAATTTAGGCAGGACAAAAATTATAGTAAAGGCGTTATTAAATTACATATTAAGAAAAAAGGAAAAGAAAAGACATACAACCATGATACACAGAAAGAAAAACCCCTCACACAAACTCAAGCACAAGGGTTTTGTTATTATTAAAAAAAAAATAAAGAAGAAGGAGGGGACTAAAATTACTACTGGAGGTATATACAACGTATTAGGTTAACTTCTTAAAATATTCTATTAGATACGGTAACATTCAAATAATTACCTTCATTATCTAGGGCATTAAGTAGTAATGATTTAATTTTTTTACGAAAATTAGATAAGTTTAGAGTAGAATGGGGAGTTCCACACCAATTTTAGTTAAGGTCATTCCCCTGAAATAGAACTTAACATAGATTTTTTTCTCAAATTTTGTCTATTAACTATTCATCATACTGGGACTTCAAAATCAAAATAAAAAAGGGGGGTGCCGGTATTCGTTTACGAGCTGCGAGGGCTCAAACATACCCCCTTTGAGGCAATTTTCGAAACTTCCGGTTTGCTGCCTTGCACCATGGACTACATCAATAATTAGGCCTGACAACACTCAGAATACTATTGATTGTGCGAAATAAGGTTATACACATTTAGAGTTGGACAAGAGTAACACTTTCAAAAGGCTTTTGGTACGAAAACGCATACGTCGAGGAAGCACTCCCCTTAAGTTTGTTACCATGGTTACCATAATTTAAATGAAAAAATGGGTTTTGGCTTTATACTTTCCTTTATATCTTTTTTTCTGAACATAGAAAATTGTCCATTCTTTTTGTGTAGGCAGCCTATTGGTTGTAAAGTAAAACAAGTGAAAAAAAGAGGGGGGTGCCGGTATTCGCTTGAAAGCTATGCCATCATTTTCAGTTCCCAGGTGGGCAGGCCCATTTCTCTTTCCAGGAAAAAAAACATCGTAAATTTAACTGTACTTATTCGTATAGATCTAATTTTTGGTTGGTAAGTGACAGGTTAAAGCGATGCTTTATCTGGGCTCACAAATGATGAAAAATGGTTGCCATGGCAACCAAATTAAAGTTACTTTGGTACAATAAAAAGATCAAGCAATACTGAATCTGACACTTTGATATGACACTTTAATTATAATTTCCGAGAAATTTTGCCTGTTACATAATACTTGCATGGCTTTCTTAATGAAATACCGTAAAATTTCGAAAATAAGCCCCTCCATGTATAAGCCCCTCCAAATATAAGTCCCCCAAAATTGTAATGCAAAAACCCTCTGTTGAATCGCCCCTCTGAATATAAGCTCCCCGGGGGGCTTGTACTTGGAATTTGCCCTCGAATACAAAGCAAAACAAAGCAAAAATCCCACCACAAGCTAGGCCAATCGATTTTAAAACGCAAATTTCCCTCCGTACATAAGCCCCTCCTAAAATAAGCCCCTCAAAAAGGGCCTTTGAAAAATACAAGCCCCGGGGCTTATTTTCGGAATTTTGGTGACCCGTACAAGAGACCAGGAGATACTGCATGCCGAATTCGGGTGACTTCCGGATACCTTTTGTCTGTGTCAACTAAGAATATACATGTTTATACAGGTAAGTTTAGCTAAGTTTCTCATCACACACTGTATAATTAATTCAGCAAAAGCACAGATAAATATCATAACTTATCGTTTTCTTGTTTACATTCCCATATTAGGGATTTACATTTTACTTGTCTGCAAAGCAACTGGAAATGCTCTCAAGAATTCTCTTGTTAATTGTGATTCTTGCCCTGCCGCTAAATTTCTCTGTGAGGACCTTGGTGGAAGCTGTCCAGTTCATCCGACAGTCATGTGACCTCGGTTCCTTACCATTTCTCTTAGCTGCCTCACATACTGCACGTCTCTTCGTCCTTGCGCTGTAGCTAGCCCACCAACTTGCCTGAAGATAGCCCAATCATAGACCCTTCTCCTAGGAAAAAAAAATAGTCTCGTTTTATTTACTTTAGTCCAAAAGTCAATACCTCTATAAATTAAATGAATGACTCATTGTTGTCGATTAATAATGCTAGTATTTTATTTAGCTCATTCACTGTCTTTGAGGATGATTTGAACAAGCACCCTGCTTCCAATATTCGGTTTTAATAATAATATCATTGTTAAAGGAAATCAAATGTTAAATTGCCTGACTGCTGTTGGATGGAAATTTTGTCGTCTAGGGTAAAAATAATAATTGATTTTAACTTCTAGAGCTGCTATTTCATTATCTTGTTATTATTGTTATTATAGCAAAAGAAAAAATCGTTGGGAATTTGTTAAATATTGTATTTTAAAATGGATAAACAGACATTTGTTACTGATATGGATGCCATGCAAGCAAAGCAAAAATGCCACCATTATTTCATAGCTTTATGTATATTATAGGACTAACCTGTCAAACTATTGTGGCCCTTTCCCCTCTTCTGCGTACTCATGTAGTACGATACCCAGATTCTTACAACTTGCTCTGTGTCTACGGTCCTCCGACAATCTTTCTCCAACTGTAACCCTTCTAAACATGAATTCCTTGCAACAGTCTCAATCGCTGCGCCAACTTCTCTTTCTCTGGCCTTCAGAGTGTTTTGTCCCACGGCTGGAAGGTTCATCGACGTGAGCAGTGCGTTTACATACCGGCGTGTAACATTCCTGCACATAAACACAGTACATGTACATTTAAAAGTTAGTTATTACACGGCATTATGATTGTTAAATTATGATGAAGCTCGGAAAAATGTTCGAATAAAAGCTGGTAATCAAATAAATATACCTACCTGTGGCAAGTTTGGTGTTTTTATGAAAAATTGGTCGGCCGCGACCAGCACCGGCGGCACGATGCGATGTTTTGTGGTTCACGCATTTACCTCTCCACATTCCGGATCGCTGCACATACTATACAAAAAACTACCCAACCCAGAGATAGTCTCATCATGGCAGTTTGATAGCTGAAGTGCTTTTCCACACGCTCAGCAACCACTATCCAGGGTTCGGCCAGCACGTCTAACTCGATTACTCGTCTGCCTCGAAAGTTGCAGCTGCCGTCTTCGATGCATTTCTTTTTTGTGCTAACGCCTCCATCACCTTCCACATTACAACACTTCCTTGTCCAAATATTTTTTAACTTCTCTCGTCTTCCCTTTTCTTTTGAACTTAGAAAAAAACCTTTTTTATCTCTCGACTTGGTGCCGACGCGACGCCGACGGTAGCCATCTTGAAAGATTGCGTGACTAGTGTTGCAATCCTATGCGCAGTACAGTTGCGCAATGCAATTCAGGGGAATGACCTTAAAAGACTTTTTCATTTTTTCAGTTCTAGAGAATTTGACAGAGAAACATTCCTATGCAAAAAATCGCGTATTATAATGATGTTTTTTACTGATTTTCGCAAACTTATTGACAAGACTTTCTGGAGCTGTCTTAGCATGGACGTCATACATTAAATAGCTTGATTGTTGAAAGAACAAAGATTGTAAAGGAAGGCAGTTTGTGAATTGGATATATGTCGTATCCACTCAGGGGCACCCAGAACAGAGAAGCAAATATTGACTTGAAATTTCTATTACTTGAGGACGGCTAAAAATTTCTAGATGACCATTCCATTTAAGATCATTTTTGTACAATCGTCGAAGCTTATTTAGTAAATTCCCAACGATTTTCTAAAGCCATATTTTCACATTTCATTGCCCAGTTTAGGATTTTCGTCGAACAAAAAAGGAAACCTAAAATTTTTGTATTCAAAAATGTGCTGGAGGGAGGAATCAGAAAAATTCTCACTCTCATAATACGTTAAATTGCACCTGAGATTTTCGGGAAAATAATACAGAAGCCGTTGTAAAAAGACTTAAGTTCCCCTAGGATGACCGAACAGGTACAAATTTTGTAGCACCGCTTAGAATACATTTCTAGAGATTTAAAAGTACTCTGGATAGCCTGAAAAGTGTTTTCAATATATTTAGGAGGAAACCGTCGTTGGGTGCCCCTGTTAATTAACACTATTTATTATTCATTCAAAATATTTCATCAATTCTAATTGGCTAAAAGCACACACATAATTCACCATAACCAGTTACTGATGACCAAATTTGGAAGAATTTTAATTTGTGTTTAACGAGGAAATGACCTCAAAAATGCAGCCCGCTACAGGTTAAGGCTCCGTTATCGAGAAGACCTGGGAACGAGGTTGGGTTGTTTTGGTTGTGAAAACAAAAATGGCAGACACTTCACTCATTAAAAGAGTAAGGACTACAGCTGGAACTAGACGAAATAATAGCAAAAACATAGCAAAAACAGCAAGAAGACAACTCGGAGGGCGACATCTGCGGTTCAGAGAATATTTGCGGAGCTGAACAACCCTAAACGGGCACTATCGAAGATGAACAGAACTTAACATCGATGGATCGATGGAGGTAAGCATGTGTTAGCCATGTTTTTAAACTAGAAATTATTTTGAATGAATAATAAAACAATGATTTAATTCAGCTTTCGTATCATATATACCTCTTATTAGCCTCGTTTTTTCGGTCCGTACTGTAAATTATGGACCGAGTTTTTTTCCATCGATTTATGGCCCAAGCGCGAAGCGCTTTATGGCTTCTTCCAGTTTGGAGTACCGGAAACAAGTGCAGGACGCACGATTTGACAATCATTTGACAGGCGTCAAGAAAGAAAGTTTTTATTGGCTCACGAAACAATAGCACACAACAAAGGGTTTCCGAGAAAGAGAAAACAAATTCGCCATGTTGAAAAAGTTTATTTGGTCAAAACTAAGAGCGCTGTAAGTTTTAGCTCTTAAATGTAACGCTGGAGTATTTTGGAAACCGAGCACTGTGTCTTTCTCGAAGTCGTTTCCATCTTTCCTCCGTTGGTCCTTGTAAAAAAAAAAAACACTGCAAAAGGCAAAGAAGCTTTTCAAGGTAAGTTTCAATTTGTCGAAGGATTCGCTCGTTAATTTTTTGGGAAAACCTCTCTCATTTCTGCCAGGTCATTCTCGTTTTCAACCGTGATCTGCTTTAAAAATTTCAAACACGGACCATATTTTCTTCCACGGGAAGGTTACGATTCAGTATCTACATCAGCTTCGTTCTCGTTCAAACAAAGCTAGGTTAAAATCTGGAAAGGCAAAGTCAACATCCCAGTCCTCTACAAACATATACAGAGACCACAATTTTCATTCAGGAAGACAAGTATTAAAGTGTCTCTAAAAATCCTAAGTCTTCAAGCTTAAAGCTTAAGGTTATGTTTTAAGCCGGCTTCCCGGTGTTTGCTTTTTTCAAAGACGAACTCGAGGCAAGAAAATCGCTCAAAGCTTTCTTTTACAGCCAGAATTATAACTAAATATTCGTTGGAACGTTTTCTTTCTATTTGCGGTGAGAAACTATCTAAAGGCTTTTTAAAGTTCTGTAAGTAATATATCAAACATGAGATGCAGTGTTTCATCTCCAGATGAAACACCGAGAAGAGAGTTGAAAATACGACGCGCAGCGGAGTATTTTTGACGAACTTCGAGGTGTTTCATCTGGTGATGAAACACTGTGTCGAATGTTTGATATTTCTTCTCAAACAAAATCATTTTTGAAGGAGAAATTAAGGATGCAAATACTAAGCAGTGTTTCATCCGATTTCCAAACACTCATTAAACATTAATTTCCTTTGTATTTTCTTAATGAATTATTAATGAGTTTGAGAAGCTTATATCAAACCTGATACTTGGTCAGATCATTGTCTAAAATCTTACAAACGTGTATAAACTAAATACCCGCATAAGCTATGCTCTACTTCATTAAATTAGATACAAAAAACAAACATCAAATACAATAATTACTCTGGCTTACCATTCGAGGTGCAGCTGCTGAAAGGTATCAAGTAAGGCTAGTATCGCTTCAGACTTTGCAACCCTCTTACGCATCAAGCAAGGTGAAAAAGAAAACGATGCCATCCGAAATTGGATTTCCGACTTTGACAAGCGACGTTTTTCTCTACCAAAAACCCAATAAACAAACTAGCCATGAATAACAGAAGACTCCTGATAGCAGCTGAATTTCATTTTTTACATCCAGTGGAAAAAGACAGTTAAAAACATCACAAGTTGACACAAAACTCTGTTAGCTTCAGCTGTCAAAGTAAACGCGATTCCAGATGCTGCATAAATTTTCCGCATGAACTCACCTGTCAAATTTTGACCAATCAGAGCATAAAAATTGGACGTAGAGCGTGACCAACGCGTGACCATGGTGAGAAAAGTCAAAGGCAACTGTCTTCCCTGCCTGTAACAGCTGGCTGAATTTTCGCGTCCGAGGTCAGTTTGAAATCAAAATTTTAATTGTGCAGCGCATAAACACAACATATTTCATATGAATTAAAAAAAAAATGAACTTGAGCCTGCGATCACTTGAAACTAGTAACTTGTCAGCGGATAACTTAAAAAATACTGACCTCGATGGGTCGACACCTAAGCCCACGATGCGAGTGATACTGGAAAGCGGGTACCCTGTTTTGACAGCTGTTAATTGACCAAAACATTGTTGTCCAATATGTGTGTTTTCCGATGCTCCCAAATTAGATAAAAAGTATGAGATTGAACATTGTTCGCGATCTAGTAAAACAATTAACTGATCCGCGATATGGTCATGGGATACTGGTCAGTGGCTGCCTCGTACCCAGACGTCTCTCTTTAAAACGTGCGCGCAAAGGAAGGCGGGAAGGAGACAACGGGCGAGACGTCTGGCAGATCTTGTTTTCAAGATGGCGGGAAGAGTAATGGCGGACGAATATGCAATTTTTAAATAAGTTCAACCCTGTTCATTTTACGAATTTTGAGCAAACCATTGCCTATCCACGTTGTGTGTATGAAGAGGAAGCTGTTTTCACCCCACACAGTGGACTCAAGTACCATAAAGTTTACTACCGAACTACATAATGTTTACTACCGAACTTTAAATACTTTACTAGCCGCGGACGGGGCAGCACTGCCTTTAGTTTTAATGAAATTCCGCACGCCAAGGTAACAGCCGGTCAGGAAAGTTAGTAAAGAAGTAATCGTTTCTGTTAAGGTCCCTAGTGATGAAACGATCTCTTCAGTCGAAGTGAAAACATGATGGCGAGCTGAGAATTGTTGCAACAGCCAAATGAAGCCCAATATTTTTTAAAGCTTTATAACTATTTGCTGCACGCTGCATCTTGAGGACTCGAAAAGGCAACAAACCTGTCTGACTAGTCTCAAGACGTCTAAGTTATGTTATGAAATAGATAATAAATCTGTTAAATTTTTGTCTCAGGATTTCGCATTGCGTATCATTTGTTCGACAATGTAAGCTTATGTACTTACAGGAAAAACAGCCACAAAACTAGCTCTAGGTTTTTTTTACATTTTTTTTGCATTTTTTTATTGTTCGATTACCTCACTGGGTACTAAACATGTCACTGAATGCACAGCCCGGTGTAAATAAATCCTACTTACTCTTTATTTATACGCCTGGTCTGTATTGTTTTTTATTTGTTTTTGTGATATTACACAGTAGACCAATTTAGTTTTGCCATGCTCTTTTATAACACATCATTTGTGTCTTAAATTATTGGTAACTTTGATTTTTAGTTGATAGACAATTTTTTTACCCTAATGGAAGAGGGCGATGTGGTTGATGAGACACCATCGTAACTCTACCATTTAGCCAGACAGGAAACGTTGCCCTAGACACTTTTTTTAAAAAATAATTGTTTGAATATTTCAAATTTCATGGCAAACAAGATGCTGTGAATGCCATTTTAGAGAATAATGATTGCATTGTCCTAATGTCAACTGGTGGTAGGAAAGACTGAGTACTATGAAGTTCTTGGGATCATTCTACCCAGATTCAACATTGTTGTTCCTGTGATTGCTTATACATGATTCCTTTCTTGGCAAACCTGTGGTAGCATAAAATTCCCCACACAAGTCTTCTGAAGGGGTAGTTTTTGACCTGCTTTGGAGTTGCAGAGGAATACAAGATCATATTATAATTATCAATGGATCCAGAATTGCCAAATGCAAAAAACATTAAGATAAGTATAGATGGTTTAACTACAAAATTATAATCAAGATACAAGCATCGAATGGAAAGAACAGGAAAAACAGGCCCCTGGACAAACTGGAAGAATATGCAGTAAAAAACACTACACTACACTATTAGTAGGCTGATGTCAGGTCCATTAACAGTGTCAAGCAGTGAAGAATGCCAGCTGTTTTAAGTATGGACCAGAAGCTCAGCCATGCAAAACCCTCACCCCTTTCCATTGCTTCCATCTCACCCAGAGAAATAGAAAATATTGCTCCTATTCCTTAAATTAGTGTCTCTGGACATTGAAATGATGTATACTTTATGAACTTCTGCCAGGATTATAGAACTGAGATTTGCTCAGGTCATTGAACTATGGTCAGCGAAAGAGAAAACCTGCACCCCTAATCAAACTTAAACTCGATCTAGCTGTCTTGCCCAAAGTAATAAAATACTTTGCTCCAGCTATAATTCCTTCGTTTTGGACAATGAAAATTGGGTTGATGTGTGTTTTTTGAACTAATACTGTGGCAAAAGCATGTGTACAGTTACATGGGCTACTGAGATTATTGAATGGGCATGTTGTCATTGAACTGACTTTTGTTAAAAAAGGTTTAAGCCCGTTCCCCTTCTTTTACATTTGTGTGTCCCAATAAAGTTACATTGAGACTATACACCTGGAGTTTGAGTGAGATGTAGTAGTGTGGTCATCGAATCATTGTGTTTTAACTGAACAAAATACTTTATTCAACCTTCATTCAAACATTTTTAGTCTTGCAAGAGGGGTGCCATCATACCAGACATCTAGCTAAATAAAATTAGTAGTGTAACAATTAATAAAATTCTCGATTAATTGTGATTATGACCGTTCAGTTCAATTCAGGATTGTTTGCTTCCATGTTTCGAGTTTGGTTCGACTTTTGCACACCTTTTCCTGGGTGCCCTTAGTGAGTTATTTTATTCTAAAATAAGAACCCAGAACTCTTTAATGTGCGTTTTTGATTGATGAGCAAAGACGATAGTAGTTCGTGTGCCATTTTCTGTTGCCTGGTAAAAATGTTGTCCTGCAACCTCCCCTTGAGAATTTCCAAATAAGGCAATTAACCATGTGCGACATACTCTTTGTCAGGTTCTGAAACATGGTGACGAACCAAGCGACTGTGATTCGTCCTGTCCCTGATACTATTCTTATATTAAGGGTTTAGTGTTGCATGCTGTTTACATTACGCATTATGTATAAGAATTAAGAAACATTTACATAATCGAAATCATCGAAATCAAAAGGCAATAATCGAAATCGCATCGCAAGGAATATGAATCGTTACACCCGTAAATAAAATGAAATAAAGTTAAAACTAATGATAGCAATAACAAATCTCCTACAAAAGATAAAATCGATAAAAATATTATGGCATTAATTATTGTACAATATTACATTATACTAAAAAAATTAAGCTAGAAAAGACTGCCTTTATAGCTGGAGGTTTTTGTCTCCCTCATCAAGATTGACAGAGGTAGCCCAAAATGATGGATTGATCAATGCTGGCACCTTCCTTCTCTTCAACCCCTTCCCTGATCCGAAAATAAAGTTCATTACTTATCTCTCGAGAATATAGGGATCTTATACCTAGAGTCAGGTAATTGTAAGCTTCAACAAGTTATGCATTTTTATTTATTTTGTCAAAAGCATCAACTTAAATGTATTCATCTGTCCCTGGTTTCATAGTTAGTAACGTCGCAGACTTAAATCTTGGTGTAAGGACATAATGTGGTCTTGATAATCAACTCCTGACCTTGCACAATCTAGCTAGGCCTTGCAGTTCTTTCAGTTCACAAGGTTACTTGCTCGTTGTTCGGTGGATTTGACCTAAGAGAGCGAAAAATAGAAACATGGTCGCCTGCGCTGTACTTTACTAATCCATATTCTGCAATAAACGACAAGTTAAATACTAAAATATAAGACTTACCCGATATCGTCAAGTCATCAAATAATTTGTTAGAGGTCTTCGATTCGTAAGAATCCGACTCCTTTGCAGCCTGTCGATTATTTCTACCACAGGTTTTGGAAATTTTGAGCCATTCACTTATCTACTCAAAGTTTACAATGTTCACAACAATAATTATGCTACTAAAATTGATTGCTTCCCAGACTTAAAAAGACCAAAAATTCGGCCGTGCCAAGAAGACGACTTTTTTGCCAAGTAAACGACACAAGATCTGGCAGGCGCTTCGCCCGCCGTCTGTACCCTTCCCATGGTCCCTTGCGGTTCATCACCAGTCACTCGTTTCGCGCTCGCCTCTGCCATGCGAAAAACGAAGCGCCTGAGGAGGAGGCTGGGTCAGTGGCTATCCCGTTTTGACAGCTGTCAATTGACCATATTGTGAATGTCCTATATAAAAGATGTGGACTTGCCAAGACACCCCTCCCTTCCTTTTGATAGTCTCCCCTACCCCACCCATACAATCTATAGACCCGTACGTACGTACGTACGTAACAGGGCGTAAGAAGCTAGGGCGTTGAAACGCTCGTACGCGCTCTCTGGTTTAGGAGTGATGCGGAGTAGGGCTGGAACTAGTTCGCCTTTCCGCTCTCGATCCGCTCTCATGGCAAGAAAAATGGCGCCGTCTAGCTGGAGGTAGGTTCGCATTTATTGCTTCATATCTTTAGATCGCTGCAATCTATAATGAAATTTTATATTTGGCCTATTTCTATGCCATACACAGAAAATATTTAGGTGTTATTTTATAGTTAGTCTGACAAGTTAAGGTGTTTTGTCGCCTTTTATGTTTATGCAGTGTCAAAATGGCCTATCGAATATTACCGGTTGAAGTTTGTTTGTGCATGCAAATTTTTAGAGTGAACTTTTATGAACCTTTAAGGTTTTTTTACTTCTGAAGTGACGACTTCATTATGGCGATAGCAAGGTTTTTGTTTTGTACGTTGGCGTTTAGCTTGTTACTAAAATAAAAGATTTCAGTTGCCCAATTTATTTTGTGATTTTTCTTTTTTTTAATATACACTAAGATGGTATAAATTTTTTTTAGTTACAGAACGGCGATCCAAGAAGCTTCTGACTATTTTTAAAGTTCTACTGGAAAATTGCATTCGAATGATCTCGTGTGACAGTCTTTACATAAACAACCACAAATTCTGCTTTACTGCGGTATAAATCTAAAGGTTGTATTGCACCGAAACAGAATCAAGCCTATGGAGAAATTTGCGTTCAAATCCCCACCAAGATTCCACCGTAAATTAAAGTAGTAATACTTGACACTACAGCTGCCCCCGTTCTGTATATTGACGGTCAATAGCATTCTTGCTCGTTGTGTAGCTCTTTGAAATATACCGGTTCACAATGAAGATTTTCTCACATATTCCATACAATAGGTGAGATAAATACAGGAAACGCAAGGTTCCATGCACAGTTTCAGGTAGATTTGCACAGCTTTGATCAAAACATTCTCAGTTTCGAGAATAGTTTATTTTAAACCATAAGAAAAGATTTAATAAGAAGTTGAATTTTTCGCTATTTCTCTTTCACTTTTTACATTCAGTTCATTTCAGTATTTATTTGCCGGAAAGGAAACCTTAGAAATTAAAAGGACGTTTGATTAATTCACACTCGCGCATTCTGGTCTTATTTTAAAGTCAGCACAGAATTTGATTGTCGGCGAATTTCTGTAATCGTCCATCGTTCTGCTAGTGAGAAGCTAGCCGTTGTTCTCTTGTCTTGCTTGTTTGAGGCTGAGTCTTATTCCGGTCAAAGAGAGAGAAAGAGTGTCTGGCAAGGTTTCCAAAGAAAGATTTGTGAACTCGTGTGTGGTAAACTCTCCAAGTGTTTATATATACGGTAATTAAAAATTAGGGTCATGGAATGTCCCTATATTCGTGACGGTTATCATGAACCCATTACCATATATACACAGTTATACGCACCTTATAACTTTTTCTGCTCCTAACGAGTGTCGTTAAAATTTTGGTCCATAACTTTCACTGAAACAATTGCTCCACAGAATGTCAACACGTAACGCAAAAGAGTATCGAAGTATGACTGCACAATAAATGTCACAAAATCTACCTAAGCGGTCCCTTGGGGATGTTCTGTCGTTACGTCATCCTAACCATTTCGTGCTTGCGGGCGCAAACAATAGAAACGTCATCATTACCTAACGATTCCTCGCGGCCCTTGTTCAAGCAAACTGTATGACTGTATATGTCAACTGTAAGTACTTTCCTCAATATATGCGCGAGTTACCAGAGTGCCTCCTCGGGATTTCGCCTGCTGGGCGAAATCCCTGCGGGGGCAACCATAGCATGTGTTTGTTGTTATTATTTTTGGCAGGTTGCAGGACAGTGGTGAGTGCCCGGCCTGAAAAGACTACTAGAACACATAGGGGCACCCAACGACAATTTTCGGGAAAATATCTGTTCGGAAGACGATTTGAGATCTAGAATTTTCGGAACATTTGTTGCAAAATTTCTTGCTTGCCTGCCTCTCTTAGGATTTTCGAACATCTAAAAAATGGTATAATTGCCTATTTTTAACGGATTTTTACCCTAAAAAATGACCTAGAATTTCCGGGAGCCTTTTTTGTGGCTGACATTTTCGAAAAGGTAAGTTTTGATCCCTATAATTTTCGGATCACTAGACTTTCAGCTAGGAAATCCGAACAGATAAAAAATTTTTAGGGGATAAAAATATGCCTATATCTACCGTTTAAATAATAAAATACGTTTAATAATTCTATGTTTAAGTGGTTTTGAACTATATTCTCGTTGGGTGCCCCTGAACACACACTGAAAGATAAACGAGTTCATAAAACCGTGAATATGAACGAAGACCATTGAATTGCAAGTAGAATAAATTAAGACTGTGTAACATTGTATTTTTGTCGTCACAGGCTTAAGTGTGGTGTTGCACAAACTATTGGGACTGGCACAAAATGTCTGTATTAATGGACAGGTGTAACTCTTATAGAGAGTAAAAGAAAATGACTGAAGAATAGTAGGGACCAGCCTGAGTAGGGACCAACTCGATTTCCTGGAGGTGCATTATCTTTTGGTTCTACTGCTGTACAATAATTATAGCATTATATCCTCTCTCCTAATATTATATATTGTAGACAAGGAAACAGGAAAGTATTTTTTGAATCAAGTTTGATTAAGCCTGGCTGCAGTTAATAAATTTAACCAAGAATGAAACTGAATAATACTGGACATGAAGTATACAAGTGTGCCAGGGTTGCTGGTAACACTAAAAAGTTTGTTTTTCAATGGTTTATTAGCTGTTACAGGCCATTTGTATTTCATTTGTGCATAATTCTGTATAATTTTCTTGTTTGCAATATAGTTTTGAATTTGTATGTCATATAAATGTTTTATGTTGTATCTGTAAGATATATATGTAGCAATGTCTGGTTTCAATGTAAGACTAGTGAATGTTTCTGTTAAGTTCCTTAGTATGTCTTGCATGGGTAGTTTTCAGTAACCATTTCAATATATAAAGCTGTTATTATCAAATAAAAATATTTGTTGGGCTACTTATTTGTGTTCTTGCGACCTCTTTGTTAGTTTTTCAAGGGCAGCGAATTATATTTTTTTGACATAGTTATTCTTCATTTCACAGTAGTATTAGTGTACAAGATAAAAAATCTTATTATATTTTAAATTTACCCGGACTTTAGTTTTCACAATCTGTCCAGCTGTAGTGCACAGTATTGGAGATAGCTCAATAAGGTTTTTAGATTAGAATACTGATGTACTCCAACAAATCCAAACTTTAATAGTGAAAACAGATCATCTGGCCTTGAAACTGGGTAGCAAAAAATAAATGCCATAGCAGATGATGAATTACACAACTTGAAGTAGAGAACCGATAATATTAGTGTAAAAATGATGTTAATGAATTTTAGTCACACATCAAGATATTCAAAGCTAAATATAATAACAAGCTTAATACTAATAAACAACATAACACAACTTCAAAATCGTCCATATTGTATTTTATACAACATAGCCTCCCTTTTGTCTTGTCGCGCAAACCTAGGACAAAAATCTTACAACCTTGAAGACCATGTGTTATCCTAAACTAAGATACAATAGACTATTTACTACCGTTCCAGCCCCTTAATCTTTCTTCATGGGGCCGCACTTCACTTCCAATATGGAACCTCTAGTTTATTTTTAATTTCATACCTCCGCGTTTATAAAATTTTCGAAAGTTAATAATAGTCATAGTCAACTTAAGCCGGTTTAGCTTCGGGTTCAGGCGGTTAATATCTCGGCTTTCATATAATATCCGTACGAGTTACACTGGCTTTCTAATGATTCAATGATTGCTTGATTAAACAAAAATCCCAGTACTTCAATCTAGCAGTAACTGATGCCATTAAGACTAAATTCACTTTGATACATTGATCACATAATTACTAAAAAACGTAAACTTTAGCATTCAAGCTGGTAGATATAGCAGCACCAACAGGTAATAAACATCAACTAACTAATTAAACCTGCAAAACACGGCTAAGCTACAGCCGTTGCTCTTTAAAACCCAAATTAAAAATCATTGTTTCTTGGTTGTACTGACTAAGGATAAGTCATGTACACATCATATTTGCTTATTCTCAATGCTAATCTACTAAGCATGTGTTTCTTTCTTAACAACTTCTTGAATAATTGTAATATACCTGCTGTGAGTTGGTTATAAATTTCATCACTAAATCATAAACACATCACGTTGTCTCCTTCAGTGGCCAATTTTTTATTTTGTTTACAGCAACATGTAGACGCAAAACGCAGAAATAAAAAATGCTTAATAAAAAAAAGCAAAAGAAAGGCATGCCTCTGTGAAGTTTCCAGAAGTCACCCATACGGATAACGAGTTTCTCACTTGTAAAAGTACTAGGTGAAGTGCTTGTTTTCAAATAAAATGGAAGACAATGCATTTTATAGGCCGTCACAGCGTCTCCTGTTCTATAATACAACGCGCAAACTCTTGAGACATGCTGTTCAGTAAATTGTTTAAATGCTTTCTTTCCTAAATTTTTAATCACGTCTTTGTTGTTTGATATGTACCTGCCTTTAAGCCTTTTCTCGATTTAAATTTATCGCCAATGGACCTATTGCACGTCAAGTATTTGTATGAATAATGATCTTTGCACACTTACAATATACATTCCTTGTTGATGCTTAGAGATGGAGGAAAGGTGCAAGATTGCAGCTGTAGCGGCAGGTTGTCATGTTTAAAAGGACGAACCAAAAGACAAAAAGTTTAATTCGCAATGATTCGCCTAAGTTGGATATCATGGCTGGTAGTCCTTAACATCGTACAAAACGTTACTCTGGAAAACTCGGAAGAATGCCCAAGTAAGTCATCTTGCACTTCATTCTGAAAACTGCTTTGAATACATTTACAGCAATATTTCTTAACTGATATCAGCTTTTAGCATCATTATAATACGCCCGAAATCATTTCTTTAGGAACATGTCAAAGTGCTTTGGGTCTCGAAAATGATTTCATCAAGGACAAGCAACTCTCTGCTTTCTCCGCCTACAACAACGATCCTTCCACCTTCGGCGCTCATCGAGCTCGATTGAATTTAAACACATGGCCCCCAGGTTACAGAGCTGACAAGAAAAGTCTCGAATTAAGTACAGGAAATCCATGGCTTATGGTTGATTTAGGAAGGGAAGTAGTTATCACAGGAATAGCGACTCAGGGATATGGAGATACATTAGTTTCAGAGTGGGTTACTAGTTATCGGCTAATGTATGCTGTCGAGAAACTGGATTCTGATTATTATAGTTTTAGGGACGCAAGTGGCGACGCTCAGGTAATCATGTTGTCTACGTATACGTAGTGTTATTCAAGGTAAATAACTTTGAGAATCGGTTTCCCGCCCTCCAGGAAATCTTTGTTTGATGTTGTAGATTCATTTGCCGTGAATTTATGATACGTTGTTTTATCTTGGCCTCCATATTGAAGTTGGTCCTTCGTAATAACTATTTTATTTTCATCTAAGTAAAATTGTGCATTTGTGTGAAAATTACGCGCGTTTGCCGTGAAAATTAGTTTGATGCATCATATATTTGGAAGCCATAGAATAAGAGACAAAAGAACCACAGGGAAGCATTCTTTGAGAGTCACTGAGATCGCTATTGTAACCCTTTGACTCTTTGTTTTCCAATGAAACCTATTCAGTCGACTAGCTAAAGAAAATGTAGTCTAACCGAAAAGGCGTTCGATTTCTGATATAAACTGAACTAAAAGGCAATATAACGTTTCTGTCATTCCCCCGCCCGAAAAGAAAAATATGAATATAAAGATCACATAGAATGTACTGTAGATTAGTAATTTTATTGGTGGTTGGGTGTATAGACCAATTTCATCACACCAAGCATTACGCAACAAATGAAGTATGTAAAAAAAACCGTCATCTCAATGACCCAAGGATGTATTAAATAAAAAACTGATCTGTCAACAATGAACATATGGATCAAATACCTCTAAAAATCCGTTCTTTACCAACCATACGTAGCTTATTGATTTACAAGAGTCGATAATTCAGTTTTGCAATCAGACATAAAATCGTCACAATTCAGTGGTGAAAATTGCCACCTATAAAAAACCTGGTTCTCTATGCAGTCATAATTGATATTGTAGGGAATCTGCCGACAACTTAACTTTAATTGTCCCTTATGTAATCTAGAATTGCACAGTTGCGAGCTTACATCTACATGAATTTCCTTTTTCGGCACCTTGTTTTCTTGAATTCAGACATTGAAACCGTTGTCGACTCTTTTGCGTAATTACCTCGGCTACAAAAAGCAGTGTTTCATCCGATATACAATCATCATCCATGACCGAAAGTGGAGAAGAAAAAATCGAGACGCAATCGAGCGTTTAATTCCACTCCTCGACTCTGGCCGAGTGTTCCAAAGCTGGGATATCGAGACTGGGATGATTTTAAGTTTCGTGTCGCGCATATTTATGTACTTTCCGTGCAAATAGAGAGCTTTTAATATTATGAAGCGTCTGTTTAAAACAGATATCGAAGGAAACCCTGTTTCAACCTTTTAATTTAGAGTACGACAGCTAGCAAATGATCCACTGTTCTTAAAAAAAGAAATAATAAGCCAAAAGTTATAAATTCAAATGCAGTTAAAATTCAATATGTAAATGTGTTGTCATGCTTCGTGAAGATACTCTAAGGCAATTATTTCATTTATTTAATATAGTTTCTTTTTCGGACGGTGCTAAGATGATTTTTGCTCTTTTTGAGTGTCGTTTTGCGCTTTAAAAAGATCATTACCGCGTCATTATCATAGGTTAGCTTGCTACGTTAACAGAAACATTGAAAATCATATTTCTGTAATACTCGAGGAGCAAGCCCTAAAGATATTTAAAATAATTTTGAATCGATGTTGTCGGTTTCGTAAACATCTTTTTTTGAGATTGCCAACAGTTTCTTGACTAATCCTAAAAATCTACTTTATTACATCGAAAATTCTCTGTTCTTCATTTCTCTTTTAATGTTGGAAGACATCCCACAGCCTATTTCATTCTCAATCATTCAATCACCCTCTCTTAACACGTTCTTAACAACGCTTTGGTTCAGCTTTTGGAAAGATTATAGTCTTTCTACATGCATCTTACAGGAAGCAAAGAAATACAACCTAAATCTTTGTATCGACCAACAGGAGTGTCTCGTTGTGACGATATTTTAGACTTGTTAAAACACGAAATGCCAGTTGATTATATCGCAAGCATAATCATTGAAATCTACCTCCACGATTTAATTGGGACTTAAAGATTATACGCAGTCATTTACAGTACGTATTTTGTTTAAGAATTGTTAAGGCAAAAGAGTCGACAACTGTTTCAATGTCTGAATTCAAGAAAACAAGGTGCCGACAAAGGTGTAGATGTCAGCTCGAAAATGTGCAATTTTATTTTACAAGTTAAATCGATGGCAGATTCCTTACATATCAGTTTTGACTGCGTATAGCATCCAGTTTTTTAAAAGCCAATCAGTGCCTTTGTGTGATAAGGTCTTTACGTAAATAGGGATACCAACAGGGATACGTTTTTAGATCAATAGTTTTACCGAAACTAACTTACGGTCTTCCTATATACGCGTCCTCAACACCTGAATTAAAAACGGTTCAGAATTTTCTACACCGTTGCTTTAAACGCAAATGCACATCTTATTAAATTAACATATATAACTTCTTAGGGCCTGTTTACATGGAGGTGGGCGGGGGGACTCCAGTTTGGTGAGGTAACCCGCTTAGGTGGGGTAACCCGCCTGTCCATACAATCTCTCATTTTAATGTTATCACGTTTACATGTTAGGTGGGGTAACCCGCCACATGTTACCCCACCTACCTGGGGTCCCCTACCTTCATGTAAACAGGCCCTATGAAGAGGCGGGCTATTCAAGATCTCCTGCATGCCCGGCCATCCTTTGTATCCTTTCCTCCCCAAAACAAAAGAAAGTTCTGTACGCGTCCGAGTTCCTACCAGCAGCCAACTCCCTAGGGTCAATACGGAACGTTTTTAAAATAGTTCATTATAGATAGGCTGTTCTTCAAATATAAAGTAGCAATTTAAAATAAAGTGGATTTTAACATTTTGAAAAGGTTTTCACTCTTTTAGCTTTTTCAGTGTTCTTAGTTTTTAGCATGTATTTTTGCTCAAAACATGATAAAGACCTTATTGTTATTAATATTATTAAGGCGCTTTTAAAATCGTTTGCAGGTTTTTGATGGGAACCAAGACAGCAACACAATAGTTAAACACGAGGTCATGGCGCCTGCAGTCGCCAGAACCCTCCTCTTGTTACCTTCCAGCTGGCACAACAACATTGCCTTCAGAATAGAGGTTTATGGCTGCAACCCTGGTATATCACTCTGACTTTTTTTATCACGCCTTTTGCCCCACATCCTAACTGCATTACCTCCCAGATTAGTCACCCGTTTGAATATTTAATTCTTGGTGAGAATAAAGTAAACCAAGGTCGCACACTGTTATAGAGTACATGTATCAATTCGTAACTTGTTTCTGTTATTAACCATTATGAAAAGCCCTTCGTGTGCAAAATTTTAACTAAAGGAAGCCTGTTTTTTTTTCTTTGTTCTAGGATACTATTTTGAGGCTTGGTTGGTATTGACCAGTACTCCATTTTTGATGCAATACCTGAACACTTCAAGCAATGAACATAAAGAAGTGGCTTTAAGGGTAACAGAAGAGGTCAGTACAGCATTAGGGTTAAAAGCCATATTCTCTTGAGTTATTTTCTTACTCGGCGGGAATTATCCAGTAGCGTTTACGAAGCAGCGAGGCGGAGTTTTCGAGCAGTCGGACTCGCAATCCTCGGTCCCAGGCTCGAGTTCCGCTCCTGTCTAAGTGAACCCAGTGGATTTGCTTCTCGGCAGTACTGAGTCCAGTAAAAATTCCAACTGAATAATCACGTTTGTTTTAAAGCAAATGCTTGTAGCCGGCAGCAGTCTCGCGAGTAAGCAGCGACTGTCTCTTAATTCTGGATTGTCGTTATGGCAGTGAACCAAGATATAATTCATCCATCATAAGGCATTGATTTTTGTTCAACCCTGCTTTGCTTTGCACTCAACATGGGTCCTGTTTAATTTCATTCAATTAATTTCCTTTCAGGTCCATTCGTTTTTTCGCATGGTGGGAGGATATTTGAACAACAGGGTCTTGAAATTGAGGTGAACACATTTTGTAGAATATTTTTGGCTGAACCTGTTAGAAAAATATAGAAAAACGTTTTTGAAGCTGACTTTCAGATTCACCTAATCATCCTACGATTATTAAATTCATTTGATTTCGCAAATGGTACTTTTTTTTAGAAACTTATCACTTTTTGGTTTGTTGAAATCGGGTACCCTTATCTCCCTCCGATTGTTTTTTTTTTATATAGACCACAACCATCTTTTGGCAGTACGCTTACAACTGCACAGATAGCGATTTACTGCACGGAATCGAGTGCCCATAACCTCACAACAAAACTCAAGCAGTTCATCCGCCAAGGAGTTCCTCCTGCAGGTACTCCGACAAGTTTTGAGCCTGCGTATCTGGAGATTAACTACCCGTGTAAGTAGCTATTTCTCAGTTGTTTCGGGCTTTTTTCCCTTTTGTTATGGCTTTTCATGTGTTTTTGGACACTTCAGTGGCTGTGTTACCAAGATTTCAATACAAGTCTAAGTTTTATAATTTGCTATTGTTTTAAGGTTTGATTAATTACTCCCATGCAGATTTGACGTGGTAAGGATGGGGTTCTTTGAATCAGTTCCTTTTTGTCTGTTGTTTAATTTGGCTTGATCTGCTCAAAAATATTAGTCAACAAGCTGTAAATTCGAGATTAAAAAAGGTTAATGTATGCATCTATGTACGTAAAGCTCTTACGTGTCTCATTTATATGGTACTCTCATCAAAAGCTTATGCCTTACTTAATTCTCCTCTTCAGAAACTCTAGGGAGAATGGGCGCAAGCTTTGAGTGTAGTGATTCCTTGGGTCGTTTGGGTAGACAAACGTTAGGTTTGATTTGTTGATGATATTCAAGGCAACCATTAAACAATCGTGAGTAACGCTTGTTTAGTCAAACAATCCAAGGAATCATTGCGCCCAAAGCTTACACCATTTCCCTTATTGTTTTTGGATTAAGGAATTCTTTCATGGAAGCAATTGTCTCTTTCGTTAACCGTCGCTACCATTTTTAAGACACTTAGAAATTTTTTGACCTGTTATGGAGAGTGTTTCTATCAAAAAGAAAGACCATCGAAACCCAGGGTCCAGCCCAGACTGAACTCCGACCTTTCGTATCCTCTATCCCTCACCACAACACTACCACACCGACCCGCCAAAATTCCGAAAAATTTAAGTACGTCAACCCGCAAACTGTCTCTTTTAACTGGTACATCAATAACAGGTGACCCTAGCCCTTTCCATAACTTTTCATGTCAATTCAACGTTGGCCTCAACGTCGCCCTTTCTGAGACTATTAAAAAACGTATTACTTACCTTGTTGTAACTTAATCCAGGGACTATAATACATCTATCATAACTAAAGGCTTGGTTACCAATGGTGGCATCAACCGTTAAGAATGGGAACGACCGTTAACGAAAGGAAATAGGCGTCGTGGAAGTGTCTCATTGCACATTTTTAAAATCACTTTTGGCTATTAACAAAAGGATAATTTAATCTATTTCAGTTGCATGCGATTGTCAACCACCGGCAGTTAAGCTACCCTTGAAGGGCTCTGTTTCTGAGTCAGACATAGTATACACAACACAACGAACATTATACCTTTGGCCTAAAGTGACCATCAGATGTTCCGCTTCGAATCAGACGGATTATGAATGGATGATGTCAAAGATCGACCCCAAAACAAAGACCTTCGGGAAATTTTTAATGGAAAAAGGAAAGGCCATCCAGCTAATACCATTAAAATTTGATGCAGAAATCTTGTTTGTTGCATTGAAAGTAGTGATAGCAGGAGTGCCAGGGACTTCATCGTATGACTTCGGATTTATAAGAATCCGTCGACCAGAACTTGTGGCCAAAATCAAGGCACCGAAGTCAATAACAAGGAACGAAACTGAGGTCAGACTGAATAGCACAGGCTCGTACGATCCAGAGGCAGAAAGTCTTCATAACAAAGGACTGAATTTTGCTTGGAAATGTCAAAGAAAATGCCTAAAAAGTTTTTTGGATACTGTATCAATTACCAAAGTGGAATCTGAGCCTTGCTTTGGTATTGCCAACGAGAGTGAATCTGTGTTTTCTACAGAAAGTGTAGTTGCCATTGAAGTCGCCTCCCTAACATTTGGATGCACTTACTTTTTTGAGTTGGCAGTGATGAAAGACAGCAGAGTTGCTTATGCAGAGCATGAGTTAGAGTTGAAGTCAAAAGTTCCATTCTTCGTTCGGTAAGTCAAGCCAAAATAATCCAAGTTTTCAGCTGGATTGGTAAATAATAAATCAATTTTAGTGATACGCAAACTTCTACATCATCGGAGGATTTGTCATTTGGCAACAATTCCTAGTGCTGAATGGCGCCCCTTGATTGGTTGTTTTACCGTCAGGGATTTACAGGACGGACCGTTGCCAAGAAGACGGTCCTTCCGGATATTTTTCTTGCCCCCCTAAGCACGTTTCGTACAGTCACAACCTTGGGCTACAACTACTACCAGAATCCTTTAGGGTTTTGCTTTTTTCTACCAAATTAGGGATTTTGTTATTTGAATCTCACAGTGTTACCACATTTAAATATGGAAGAAAAAAAAAAATGAATTGTGGTCTTAGTAATAGAACGATGTCAAGGTGCCAATAACTTATACCACCCAGTAATGCCCTTGCGCTCGGTTGGTAACAGGTTAGTAGGGAGCTTAAGCAACAACGACGTCGACGGCTACGGAAACGTCACTTAAAAAGTGAATACGCGCTGCTCCAGCATTTATCGTGCTTATTCCATCTTGATCAATTCGTCAAATGTTTGCAAATTTCTCTGGAGTTGAATTCTAAGGGACTGTATCAAAGTTCAGGAAAAGAAAAAGAAAGTCGTTGTCTTGTTCACGTCCTCCACAAAACGTACAATAAATAACATTTTCACGTCGTAGTCGTGCAGTCACGGCAAAGAAATGTACAAAAAAGCGTGATACACGTACAGAGTAGCTGTTTGGCTAATCTAAACCTATAACTTCGTAGCTGCCGCCGTCGTCTTTGCTTAAGCTTCCTAATATTCAATGGCGTCTGAACATTAAACTGGATCATGAGTTCAGAGTATTTATTTTCAATGTTATTCAGGTGCATCAATAACTGCGCGAAAAAAGTTAGTCCCAATAAGCTCATGAAGCTTGAGGTCTTTTGTGGAGGAATACAGTGCGCCACGATTGCCACATTTTCATGGACCATTCATATTCTTGTAACGAATCATCAAGGTGACTCCATCTGGGAAGAACTGAAAAACGCTAGTGGCCTGATAAGGACTAGTGAAGACACAACACAGTTTAGTATATCCAGCGTGGATAGCGTGATTCCAGTCAGAGATGGGCAGAAATTTCAAATCAAAGTAAATTCGTTTGATAACAATGGGCAGCCTCAAGAACAAGGGGTCTATTCCTTTCTCGTTAACTCGCCCCCCCAAAACATTCAAAGCACAGACAGTGGCTGCAAAGTGACACCGAGAGAGGGCGCCGCCATTCTTACAGACTTTTATGTGACTTGCTTGGGTTGGTACGACAAAGATACACCACTCCGTTACGCTTTTAAATACACGTTTAGTTATAGTACGGTTATCATTCAAGATGGAAGTATTGGAAATGTGACAAGCAAACTGCCTCTAGGTGACCCTAATAACGATTACGAACGCATACTGGAGCTGCAAATTATTGACGCTTTTGGAGAATATACAAGCGTTTTAGTAAAAACAAAGGTGAGGGTCTTATTTAACCTTTGCTGTACGAAATTACCTAGACCACACCTCGCAAAGGAATATTTCTTTGACAAACGTAATCTATACCATAGTTGTCGACTTATCATTTTGATTATCAACATTTTTGCCAGCATCATTCTCATTGTCATTATTATTGTCACCTAGCTTTCACTGCCAATACCAATGTGATTGCCGTTATCATCATCATTATCATTGTCACAGTGTTTTTGCCATTCCTAATGCTGTTGCTATTGTAACTGCTGAATTATCATTGTCATGGTGAGTGCCATTGCCAGTTGCTAGTGTCATGGGCATGGTCACTCGTTTTCAATGTCTGTATGATAATATTTTAGTGTCAGTATTACCAAAAGACAATGAAGTAATGGAGGTCAAAGTAGTATTCTAAATATGTGTAGGCTTTCTAAAACTTTCCCTCCGTCGCGTAATAGTTTGCGCTTGTGTTTTTCTTGTACTTTTTATTATTCCAGGTGAAACCACCACCTGCATCGGAGGCCCTGTTGAGACTAATCAAAGTTGCTGAAAATGAAATGGAGCTGTTGGTTAACAACAAAGACGTAGAAAAAGCGGCAGATATGGCCATAACGATACTCTCTGTTGTCGACAACAACGATAAATTAAAACAAGACGAAACGGTGAGATTGACAAACATCAGTTACTGGGGTTTAGAAAGATTAGATTTATATAGTTGAGTATATCAAAATTGTCTCCGAAAAAAAAAGAACTTAAAGAAAGGAGTAAATTTTAGGTCGACGTAGCAGTTTTGAGCAAAGAAACAACGAATTTATGGCTAAGTGTACGGTGTGAAGGAACACAGCAGTAAGGAAATAGGTCAATTTTGTCATTGTGCGTCGTGCTTGCACGATAATCGTGCATGAGAAGCCTATAAACGTGTATCGAACCTGAATTCCATCGATCGTGCATAGATAGTGCCTTCATGGTGCCTTTAATGAGCCTTAACTGTGCTTTCATCGAGCCTTTTTCGAGCAATCGTTGATATATCATTTGAAGAGAAAACTATGGTGTTCAAAAGAGAAAGAAATAATAAAAATAAATTGGGGTATTTAAGTTGCTAAGAAATTCCGTTGTGTATCATACTCTACGAGTGTGTCTTGTTCTGAAGGTGTCATCGTACCACTCTCTTCGCGCTTAAGCAACTTATCGTGCTTAACTGTCGCCTTCATCGTGCTTACATATGGCCGGCCTCAAGGACAAAGGCACGATGCACGAAATGACAAAGAACGATAATCGAGCCTCTACGCGCAGTTATGCATCGTGCCTTGGAAATTTGGTGCATTGAAAAATACTTTCTAACACTAAAAAGGTGTTTTTTATTTAATAACCATGGAAATTCAGCCATAAATTTTGAGCTGAGGAGAAACTTTGGTATATGTACATCTCTAGATGCTTTGTCTATTCTGGTCAAAACAGTTTTTTTTTGTAGAGGTAACTGAGACCGAAACTGAAAGTAGGCCAAAATGGCGTCTTTTAACTACACTACATTTCGTTCACAACAAATTTATTTTTTTAAATCAAAGCTTTATGCAGAAAATAGGTACTCGCTAAAATGCACGTTAATTGCGCATCAACTGTGCATAAAATCAAGTTTCTATTCATGAGTTTAGAGCAACTGTAAGACTAAATGTAGCATTAGGCCACTTATTACAAAAAGGTGGTCACCAACATCGTGCGCATACCCTTATATGATTTTATATTGATTTGTATTTCAGTTTAAAGACTCTGTGTTACGAATTATGTCTGGAGTTGAAGTGAATCGCTTGAACCTTGTGACAAAGGTAGCAGCCATTACTGCATACTCTACCAAGCGTGTAGACAACATACTTTCTCAGTCCATACAGGTCAGTCCACTATTAATTCATAGTAGGGACCACATAAAAATGTTTCTTAGGAAAAAACGACTAGGGCAAAACGCAGGCATTGGTGGCATTCGGGGCGTGGTTGTTTCATACCTCGATTAAACTAATCGCCCATCTTGGGTTGAATCTTCCTAATCTCTGTCGTTGGTGAGCTTATCGCGGGCTAAGAATCCGTTGCTCAAACGTCGGCAATTGTTTTTAATAAGGGCATTACCAATCTGTGTTACGAAAGTTTCCGTTTTAATAAAAGTAAAAGATGCCTCGACTAGTCGCATTGAATGTTCGTCCGACAGTACAGAAATTAAAGCCCACTGAAAATAATGGGCGATTGGCACATTTAATCGTGGATAAATTTTAATCGGAAATGCCAACAACCAGGTAAGAAAATTCCACGATGAACAGGAACTACTAGGTTAATACCGCTATCTCATAAGTTTGATTGAACACAAGCATGTGTACCACTAATTCCACTGCTAATATTTTCTGTTTCCTTACCTCAGAAATTAATTATCGTTTTATTCTCCATTAGGAAGATGCACTAACGTTGTTGACAAAATCA